>VWZD01002799.1:193509-307060 GCA_013396695.1 Sakesphorus luctuosus | reverse complement strand
CGTTTCCCAGAAGTATATCCATCGTTCATTTAAAGGCATCAAGAGATTGAGAAGACACTACTTTTTGTGCTCGTGTTGTTCTGATGTTTACTCCATTTTCTTGTTTGTAGGGGGACAAGTACTTCTGCGTTATGATGGAGACTTAAACTTGATCCTGACTTTTTGGGTTGGTAACATGTTTTACAGCTGTAACTGTGAATAAAAATGCATATATATGCACATGGTGTATACAGAAGTCATACTCAGTCTTGATTCCATTTAATATATTTTTGGGTTTGGAGATTCTGCTATGCCCTTTGTCATTTACCTGTGATGTGTGCATGTGGCACAGAAATGGCAAGTTGTTGGAAGGAACATAAAATTTTTATGGTAGTTTTATCTAGTACAAAGACTTCAATATAATTCTGTAAATTAATAATAACGTGATTATTTCTGCTTTTTATTAATTACCTTTGCTCTGAAATCACAGCACAGAGCTTTCATTAAACAGTGTCAGAACAGAAGTGCACAAACATCTGTTGTTAGACTTTAATAACTTAAAGTATTTGTTTTAGCATGTGCTGGTTAGATCTAGAATTCTTCTAACTTGATTTTTTTCGATGTTCTGCAAATGCTGTATATATGTCCATAATACTCATCAATTCCCACACTGAAGGGGAACTGAAAAAGCAAGCATTGCATTGGCCAAAATCCCTGATTGCTTCACAGATTCCTATGAGAGTGTTCTTTGCAGCCAGGTTTTGTGTTACTGGAATCTGTCCCACATAGTATTAACAAACCTCCAAATATGGTGGTGGTTTCCCTTCTCCTTCATATGTTGCTATTGTTGTGCCATTGCATTCAGGTGCCAAATTGATTTCAGTAGGTATGTTTTGGTATACATTACTCTAGAAGTTTTCTGTGTGGTGTGGTTTGCTTTTGGTCGTGTTGTATGTCCTCCCCCTACCCCGTTACAGAATTTCAGGCTTTCGTAGGTAATCCTCTTTATTTTTAGTATGGTGACCTACATTTTTTGGCAAGGTATATATTTGAGAAGCTTGGGACTATCAGCAGTATCGTTGCCTTTATTTTAGAATTTAATTATAGAGTAGAGCTCAGTATTGTGTTGGGATCGGTGCAGTATTCCTACCTTTCCTAGTTTCTTATGATGATTCACTTAAAATCAGAATTTCTGTAGATAGTCACTACTTGTGGGAGTTTCTTGTTCAACTTAAGAACCTGGAATTTGACTGGGAAAAGTGCTCTGAGCTCTCATGTGCAATTGAATTAATGGTAATTTTGTGTTAAGTAAATCGAAATTCTGTATTTTATACATAATAAAAATACTATGCCAAGTCACCAAGTTGGGCAAATATGTTGCTGGATGTTTCAGTTTGGTATGCAGATCTTGCATGCTTTTTGCACTTCCATGTCTGAATTCTTCCATCTCAAATCTTACAGTAATGCTTTATAGGTCTTAGGGGTGTATTTTCAGGACAGTGTTTTGTAAGACACTTAGTTGAAAGAATAACGAGCCCTATGGAACACCACACCAGGAAACTGAGGAGTCTGCCTTTGTAGAGATACTTGACTAATGCTCAGTATAGGAAGTCTCAAGCTGTATTTCAGATGCTGAGAAGAAAACCAAATACTGAGTCGCTCAGTAAATGTGTGTTGATTCTTCTTTTTAACTGAAACAGGGAGCAGCCTTGTGGGCGGTGGTAGGATGTGATTCTATAAATAAAAACTTGACCATAATGCATGCACGCAGGGCAAGGGCAAATCAAGGCTCCCAGGCACCTTGCCCATTGTTTCTGGCAATGTCTTTGACTTTTGCTGACTTTGGAGTGCGTGATTTTGCAGCTTGATTTGTCTCTGGATGTAGTGTCTGTTCCCAACCATATAACTGGGAATAGCCTGTGGAACCTGTGACACCAGTGGGATCTGGTACAGAACAGCTTTTAAAGTTGATTTGATATGGGCCATTGTAGAGTTGAAAAGGAAAGGGTCATGCCAGAAAAAAGGTCAGGAGTTTTTGGATTAAGAACAAATGACTGATATGCCAGTGTATTTGTAAACTGTGTTTAATCATTGCTGTGGACAATCCATAATTTATCTGCCACTAAGGAAAAGGAACATGAAATTTCCTTCTCAGAATGAGCAATCTAGTGTGGGAGCTATTCATCAAAGTTTGAATGTCAAAAAGGTCATGGGAAGAGATTTGTAAAATTTTCATAATTCCAGAAATAACTCCTTCGGCATCCAAAAAGAAACTTGAGGGTTTAGGAAAGAACCCAGTGTATCTGATACCATCCTGTGGCGGGGTGGGCCAGCTCTCTGTGATGGATGTTCTGTTCTGCAGGGCTGTGTGTTTTCACATACCTCTCCCTTCTACCCTGTGGGAAATAAGGGGGAAGTAACACACATACATCTTGCGTGAGGCAGGCAGAACTCATTCCCTTTGCTGCTTGTGTCTTTCTTGTTTTGATTTTACTACTCTGTATGAAAACCAACAGTATACTTTAGAGACCCTATATTAAACTTGCTGTTAATTAAGTACTTCAGATGGAATTCTCCCAGCAGGAGATTTTTGAGTTGGGAAGATTTAAAATGGAGCTCTCATACAGAGGCTGCTGCTGTAACATGCTGTGCTCTCTGTGAAGGCTCTCCATAACTAAAATGTCAGAATAGCAAGGTATTTATCAGCCTGGTTTTTAATATTTTTTCCATTCAAATATTTTCTATTCTACCTTTGTTCAGTTTTCTCATATCCCCTAATTGTCCTTATTTCTAAACATGTTCTATGTCAGAATGGTTTTCCTTGTATCTTTTTTCAAGTTCTGACTCTTAAGCTGTTTACCTCTTATGATTGCAGATAAGAAAAGGAAATGGATTTCAGAGATTTTTTTTTCCTGGATTAAGTGCATCAAGATTCAAAATACTCAGTTGCATATTGTAGATGTCTGTGAACCACCCTTGGAAGATTCTACTTTCAAAGACATTGATATGAGGAATCAATATTATTCCCTTTTTGCTCAGTCTTTTCTCCAGTCCCCCAAAAGTTTAATTAATCTCTGATCAGTATTAAAGCAGACAATAGCAGAGAATATAAATGCTTCTTCTAAAGGAATAATAACTGGAATAACTCTGGTTTTGTTTCTTTAAAAGCAATGTATGTGGCATTTTCATATACATAAAATCATAAAAATCATAGAATGGTTTGGTTTGGAAGAGTGCTTAAAGTTCACCTAGTTCCAGCACCTTTTCGTTAGACCAGATTTCTCAAAGCTTCATGCAGCCTGGCCAGGAACACTTCCAGGGATGAAGCATCAACAAATTCTCTGGGCAACTGTTCTAGTGCCTCACCGCCCTCACAGTAAAGAATTTCTTCCTAATATCTAGTCTAAATCTTCCCTTTGTCCTGTCACTGCACGCCCTTGTAAAAAGTTCCTCTCCAGATTCTTGGATATGGCATTAACTGGAGCAAACTGATTTCAGTTTGAAGTGGTTGTGGAAAAGACTTAGTTTAGATAGAAAAAGCTGCTTGCCAAAATTCCTTGTGTTCTCCCTCTTCCTTTTTCTTTTCATGTCCACATTATATATGGTACACAGAGGAATAAGTGTGCAGTGTCAGATAAAGGAACACTTGCTACATAACTAGTAGGCCAAGATAAATCTTTTAGGGAAGTATTTGATTGCAACGGGCTACATCACATAAATAAAAAAGAAAAAATCTAAAAAAATTACTTCTAAAAAAATCCAGGTGAGCATTGTGTGCATCTCTTCCTACAAGTTTTTTGAATTAGCATTTTGGGTAAGACCTTGTTGATCGCTGATGTAAAAAGATAGGCTGGCAGCGGAGACAATTCAGGAAAGCTTTAGGCTCTTCCCTTATTGTTATCACTGTTGGAGTAGAATCAGGATGTAACAAGGTTTTTAAAATGTTTTCTCATCCATGATCTAAGGCTATGGATATAGTTCATGCAAAACTATGAAGTTTTCAGAGTAAAAAATTTCATTTCAGGTATTTTGAGAATAAAGATCACAAGAAGAAAAATTCTGTTCTGCAGGAATTGATAGGTGGCTTTGGATTTGGGGGGGTTTTGGTGTTTTCTCTTTTTCAATAATACCTAGTGTTGCAATAATGTTTTAAATTTTGCCTGTTTGGTCAACCTTTTCATCTCTCTGCATCCTGTTTCATCTTCTGTGTGATATTCTGGGCCATTTTTCCCTTTCTGTTTTCATAATCCAGAGTGCAGTCTGGCAATTTCGTTCTTCCTGTGTGGTATCTGATACTTGTAGTGAAAGACAGGCACAAATTTAGCAAAGCCTTATCTCAAAAATCGCTTTATAGAGGATTTGTGAATTTACAGTCATATGTTAATGCTGTATAAGTGTTCAGAGAGGACAGGTTTAATTGTAGTGATGTTTTGAAGTGCCTTGACTCTACTGGAAGTGGCTCCACAGAAGATGAAAACTGCTGTTCTTTGGCTGACAGGAATAAGCAGAGCCCAGGAAGTGCTGTGTAATGGTTTTCTTGATGATTCATAACACATTTATTTTTAGCCAAGGGAAAAAAAATTGCTTCACAACCTGGTGCTGTTTTGAAATACTGTGAAAGAAATCAAAGGGTTTGTTTGGAATGTATTGCTTCTATTATAAAGTAAAAATGGATTTAAATTCTCTAAGCAGAATTTATTTTTATACACTTGGTCTTTTTAATAATTCCATTCTAAATTTCACTTTACTCTTTTTTGAAGACGTATTTACTTTTTGTTATGGTAGAATGTTTTATTTTTAATGGATTTTTTTTAGACCAAAGGATAATAAGACTTTTATGACTTGTGGAGTTGCACTGTCAGTTTTACTTCCTCTTACCTGTATCAATACCTCTGTGCAACAAAATTGCTAGTTTTAAACCAATTGCTGATTTGCAGTGGTTCTCATGAGAGAAAACAATTTCAAAAATTTTCCCACTGAGCTTTCTCTATCAGATGTTCTGTGAGAGAAGAGGCTTTCTAGCTTTGCTGTACTCAGGCCAAATATATTTTTGATTCCTCAGTGTCCATTTGGATTATGATTAGTACCACGGTGTGAAATCAGGACTGTAAAACCCTCTGTCAGAATGGACTCCGACTGATGTTCAGATTTACTAGCTAGCTAATGTTAGAAGTTGCATGGTTTTGGTATTGACTTTTCATATATTATTTTGTTCAGTGCATTTTTTGTCAAATTCCCTCTTGTAGAGGTTTAAGTCAGCTTTATACAGTTTGTTTAAAAAAAACAAGCATGACTATGGCACTGCTACTTCCAAATCATAGAATCGATAGGGTTGGAAAAGACCTCCGAGAGCATCAAGTCCAACCCTTGGTCCAACTCCAGTCCATTTACCAGATCATGGCACTCAGTGCCACCTCCAATCTCAGTTGAAAAACCTCCAGGGATGGTGAATCCACCACCTCTCTGGGCAGCCCATTCCAATGCCTGATGACTCTCTCTGGAAAGAATTTTTTTCTGATCTCCAACTTAAATTTCCCCTGGCAGAGCTTGAGCCCGTGCCCCCTTGTCCTATTGCTGAGTGCCTGGGAGCTTTGACTTTTTTTTTTTTATTCCTCAGATTTCTCCAATTCTTCTGCACAATAGCTAATGCTTTTGTCATCTGTCTTTGTTCTTTAGAGATAAAACTCTGAATTAGATTTTGGATTGCTCCGTAGCTAAATATGGCTACCTTGGAAACATTTTCAAGTTTCTTGGGACCATGAGGGTCAGAATACACCCATGTATGTATGTATGTGTGTGTGTACACTTGTGTGTGTAAGGATGTATGCTTATATACATACATATATACATAAGTGTGTATAATATTTGATCTTAAAAATATGAATTTTGTTCTCAGGACATGAGGAGACATAAGTTTAGCAAATTCCTTGGAGCTTGTGAGATTTACACATGCAGCTATTTTAGAAGAACTTAGAAATTGCTTTTATTCTATGATTCTGCATGAGGGGATGGGTTTTAGTGCAAAACGTCTTTCTTTCCCTGTTTTGCCAAGGCCATGGGTCTATTATGGTGAGCAGTCAAGATGCTTTATAATATCTTATACACAACTGAGGTATCTAATCTTGGTTGGAAATCCTGTAATCCTGGCAGTCACCTTTGGAAGTTTTAATAGACCAGTCTTAGTGTTTCTGTAGCTAAAAAGTTCTTTCACTTTGGATGATATTTAACATAATGTTCTGTGCTGTGTCTGGTATATGCAGTTGCTGTGTCAGGTGTGGGATTGCCAGGTTTTCTTACTGTTTTGGTAGTAGCATGATGTAATGTTGTGCTGAGAGTGAAATTAGTGTTATTTATAATTAATGTTTTTTTCTAAGCTCTTAGTAGTTGTATTTAGTAATACCATGAGTAAAAATAATGTTTTGAAGTGGTTTTCAGGAAGCAAAGTGAAATATTGAGGAGAAATAATTACCTAATGGCTTACTGCTTTAAAATAATGGCTACTATTATAGGTGGATTTTTTCAAATCGGAGTGAGACAGCACCAAGGAAATGTAGTAGTAGAAAAAAGAGCTTAAATGCTGTTTGTGTTCTGTGTTGGCTGCCTACTGGGGATGAACTTCATGCTTAGTGACAGAATATCAAAATGAGTGGCTGTAAAAAGCCTTGCAAAGCCTTGGCAAAGATGGAATATGAAAATAGGTATCAAAAGAACAGTAAACTAACTAGGTCTGGGGGAAATATCAGATCTTTGTTTCAAAGAGTGAGGCTGCACTTTCTTCAGCTGAGACTGTCTGATGTTTGGTTCCCATTACCAGGAGAGAGAGATGATCTTTAATTCACTCCTGCAGCTGTGGGTATGGTATTTTCTCTCCCATGCTCCAGCTCCAGTGCTTCATGGCCCAGTCTCTGCTCTCCTCCAGTTTGGTCCTGCAGCAGAAGGTGCCCTTCCCCAGCCCTTTTGCTGGCTTGGGGAGCTGCAGGGGCTCCTGGGGAGGCTGGCACAGGGTAAGCAGTGAGGCTGCACAGCCCCGAGCTGTGTGGGCAGAGCAGGACTAATTGACTCCTTCTGGCACATGCAGTCCCACCTCTGTCTGTAATCTGTGCTTTTCAAACTGCAGAGCAGTCATTTTCCAAATACGCCCTGCATTCAAGTTCTCATTTTGCACAGCTCAAAACCTTATTGCTGGTCTCTCCTACCAAAGCTGCTCTGCAAGGGATCAAATCTCCTTGATCTCTGCCCCATGGGCTTTTTTTTTTAGCACTTGCAGATTTTAGACTTCACCTTCTAAACATGTCTCTTCCCACTTGCACCTTTTGGTACCTTAGAATTCTTTTTACTGAAGTTGGACTTCTTAGCCTTCATATTTTGTATAGTACCTTATCAATATGCTTATTGTAACTTATAAATCCTCTGAATGAGTTTCTTACAAGCTGCACAAATCCTTTCTTGTGAAGCTTTCAGTACAAAATTTTAACACAATTTTCTGCCTCAACTCCTTGTTAATCTTTTTTTTTTAATCATATGCCTCTGTTAATCTAGGGATTGGTTTCCTATAAATTAAACAATTTAGATGAGGATAATTCTTTTGGCCAGAAATATTTAAATGTGCAGCTTTAATATTATTACTAAAAGTTTATTACAGGCAAAATTTTGCTATTTTTATACAAGTTAATCATAATTAAGAAGATTATTATTTAATATAAGGGAGCAGTTTCCAGGTTTTCAAGGGTTCATCAAGAACATATCTCTTAGCAAAAAGGTGTAAATTTAAATAATTGTAATCAAGTCTAGACCTCTCCTAACTCACTTTATTTGGTGTATATCAGAGATACTGACTTTTGTAGTTGTTCCTTTTTTGAGTAATTTACAGGATCCATCACTCCTGTAGTCTGTTGCTTGGTTTATAATTATGTGTACCTTGGTTTATATTGTGCGTGATTTAGTTTATATTATGCATATGTGTTATGAATCAGTTAGCTGAGAAAATACCTATTTTTTTCTTCTCTGTAAAATTAGCTTTAAATAGTTGTTTCCAGTGAAGATAAATTATATGTCTGTTTCAACCGAAGTTGCTTCATAGGGTCCCTTAGTGTAGTAGTAATCTAGGATTGGAAATCTGCTTTTAAAAAGTGTGTTAATCTGAGACAAAAATCATTGAAACAGACTGCCCAAGAGAGGGTCAACACTTCATGTTGGCTTTTTGGCTTATACATGGAAAATTTAAATTGCCAAGGCAACTATGGTAAAAACATGATTGCATTGGGAAGATAATGCTCTTCAGAAATTTCTCACTATTCTCCTCTCACATGTAAACTTTGTATTTTAGCTTTAGTGGGTCATTCTGCTATTGTAAGCTCCTGCTATGGTTTAGGTGAAGGTGAGATTTTTGGCCATCCTGAGTAGAATAAGGGTTTGGGGCACTGCAGGGTGTGGGACCTTGAACAATGTAAGCTGTGAATCTGGATGGGGCAAGAAGCAGCAATTTCTTTGATAGTTTTTATTGTGAAGGAATCCAATTAAATATGTTTGTCACTTCATTGTAATTGATTTTACATGTTTTTGTAAATACCACTATTTCACCTCACTTGACAAGTGAATGTGGAAAGAACAATGCTGAGAGATAAGATTTTCATTGTAGTTTACCTTTTTACTTTGTATTTCTCCAGTTCTTTCAAAATCCATTCTAAACCCCTTATTTCTTTATGGTCTTTAAGGCAAATTCAGAGATCTGAATTGGTGTCCTGAATGCACTTATTTATTGGTTGCTAATCATATGCTAACATAGACTTTCATAGCATTATTACAAAAAACTTCGTACTTAATTTCCAGTTTAATATGCTGCTTTTTTCAGTTTCTGGATTATCATTCCTGTAGTAGAACATTACAAACTCTGGGTTTCTTTCACATAAGATAAGGACATTTGCTCTCCACTGTTTTGTTTTTTAGCTTTGCTCCATGTCTCTATTTATGCTGATCTGTTGTTTCTTGGAAGCAGGGGCAAAACATCTGTTTGATGCTATCTTTGAGGTTTTTTTATATGGCATGAGTGCACATTTTTCTGGTTTGGGTGAGGTTTGGGTTTTGGTTGGGTGTAGTTTTGTGGTGGGGTGTTTTTTTGTTATTGGTTTTGTTTGGCTTTTTCGTGTTTGTTTTTCAAATTAAAAAAGAGTGACAAAATTTACTTTTTTTGCACTAGTTCAAATGTTTGTTTGAGCAGTTCACTTCTTAAGCAAGCAATTCTTGTCTTCAGGATGTAAATGTCTTCCCTCAGCATTTCTGTTGAGCTTCTATTCAGTCCTGATAATTTTCTTGAGGTTTTTATTTGTACAGTTAGTTTGGGGCACCTGCCGCCACCCCCAGCCATATCATTTTTGTGCTTTTTGAGTTAGAAATGGCAAAACCTCCTTCAGATCAAGGTTTTTGTGTTCCCAGTTCTACTCTCTTTATTCTTCCAAGTTGTTGGGGCAAACGGGGTGGGGAAATTCCTAGTTACTGGCAGGTTTATCCTTTTATCAAACTTCACTGTTAGTAAGTTGATTAATATCAGTTTATTTCCTGTGACTTGCTCCTCTGTAAAGTCCTTCCTTTTATCCCAAACCAGATTTTAATTAACATTGCTTCCATGTTAGGTCAGTGCTTTTTCACTGCAGAAGTCTCAGTCTATCAGGGATGCTGCTGTTCAGTGTTTTTTGTCTCTTTGTGAAGATATTCCTGTAAAGATGATATTTTTGTTCTGTTATCCTCTGTTCATCTCCCAGCCCACTTATTGCAAATAGTAGTGCTGTAACTATAATCTTTTTAAACTATCATTTCCCTAACTGTGACCAAAGCTAATTCTGCTTTATCCAAGGAATCAATATTTCTAGTTGGTAAGACATTACTAATACATTTCAGTATCTAACTGGCTTTACTTTTGTTTTACTTTTCTGAATGCCATCAATCCTTCAGCCTTGATTTGGATGTTCCACTATATTTTTCTGTAGTATCTTTAACATGCTGAATTTAATATCCAGAATCACTATTTCTAATTTTTCACATTGTGTCTTCCAGGCTTCATATATTCAAGTGCATATGCCTGTTGTTGCTCTCTAACCTCTCCTGAAAGATGCAGTTCAGGTTCAGTTCTTTGATGAACACTACTGTAGTGACTACAGCTCCTGTCCTTGTTGTATCCTCTGCTGTCCTTGTAGCTGGAGAATCTTCAGTTCTCTGCTGTGTATCCAGCTTCACATGGATGTGGAGACAAAAACTCCATTATTACTACTCTCTTGGACTCCAGGATCCAAAATCTTCTGCAGTACTGACTTCATGAGAAAACAGGTTTAAGTTTAAGCCTGTACACAACAGGGAGTTTCCATATTTCCTTCCTAATGCTTCTTTTAGACATTTTCTTTGGTTTGTAGAATTACACATAAATTAGCCTGGAGTGGATTGGTTCATTTACCTATAAAGTATAATGCCACTTCAACTTGCTTAAAATCCTGCCCTTAATTAAGACAATGCAATTCTGAATGAGAATGAGACATGATTAAAATCCAAAGTGTGAGGTGACAGCGTCTTTCCATTTTGCTTTGTTGGACCAAGTAAGAAATGAGAGCCAGAGGAATCATTCGTTGCTAAAGATGAAATAATATACAAAGCTAATCTGAGTGTCATATGTATAACATATGAGGATTTTATGAAGGGTATTTTTGTACACTTTGTCAAGATGGCACTTGCTGGTTATTTGCATTGTGTTGACCCAATTTGCTCAATATGTCATTTGACAAAACAGTAGTGGTGGTGTGCAGATAGTTGCTAGGAATGCTTCAAATTAAAAAAAGAACCTTGATAACTAAGGATTGTTTATCCCTTGGATGTTTGCATTTCTTTAGGGATCTTATTTTTCTTTTCGGAAGCTTGAGACCATGCAAGGATATATATTTGTGTATGGCATTCATCATTCACTGTGCTGTTGGGGTTTGGTAGGTTTCTTTTTTCCCATTTCAGACTTTGCCATTGATTGCACAGTCACAGAGTGAGCTGCAGGGCAGAGAGGGAAATGTACTTTTCTGTCACTCAGAATTTGCTTTTGTTGGAGAAGGAAACCATGCTGAAAGGAACAAAAATGAAGCATTCAGTCAGTGCTGCATTGAAAATGCCTTCCCCCAAAAATGATTCTTCTCTCATTTATTACAGGTTTGTAACACTGGAATATAGGTCTTTCCTGCCAGATTGAGAGGTTTGAAACTACAGAGTTACATGTCTTCTGTATAAAGAGCCTCTCAGGTGTAGTCTCTGTAGTTGTTTCTCTGTTGAGCCCAGGGAATGGTCCTCTGACTGGAGTCCGCAGGGTTGGAGCGCTGAAGTATTTGTTTGGTGCTGAGGTGGTCTTGTTACCTAACTAAGAAGAAAAAAAGTTGCTTGCATTTTTATTTATAAGAACCAATTATCATGATGCTTCCCTGGACAGCTGTGTTCTAAAAGTTTAATTTCACAGTGAACACAAGGTGGTGTTTTTGTGGCTGCTGTCCATGTGTCACAGCGGGGAGAAGGACCGGCAACACTCAGCACTCTGCAGTACTGAAAATGGGGATTAATGTGCTCACAAGGAAGGGGCGTAAACTAAGGAAAGCTGTGAGTTTTGAAGGAAGGTGTCTTGGTGTTTCCCAGCTCAGATGATCAGTAAGCTTCACTGCTTGCTCCGTTTGTAGTCCCGCTCCAGTGTTAGTCCTTTTCCAATTTAGAGGTGTTTGTGTTGTCTTAAAGATGGCACTGGGCATTTGGATTAGGCTCCTGTGATTCATTTTGTTTGCTGGAGTCGATGTTAATCAACTCATACAAGCCTTGGGAACAAATACAGATTTGTCCAGTTTCTTAAGTAAAGATTTCTAATTGGAAATGCCACAGAGACTGACTTGGAGGTGTGCTTTTCTTGCAAATAAAAGGGACAAAATTCCTGATGTCTCTATTCAGGATTTAAAGAAAGAAAAGAAAAAATAAAGGAAGTTTGACAATGTAGTAATGCTTTTACCCATAGAATCATAAGATTATTTTATCACTTACTTACAGTTAGAAGTCATATAGTTATTGAAGTATTAGTAATAATGATATGCTGTAATAAGGAGAATACCTATCAACTCTAACAATTTAAGTGTTGCTCTGTCCCAAGAAAATTTCAGTTCTACTAAGTAAATTCATCTTATGGCAAATATTTTTGCTTGACATAAGAAGACCTTGCAGACTAAATGAATTATATGTTAAGTAGGAGCAACTCTCATACAAGATCTTCACTTTATTCATTTTCTGGGAATCAGAGGACTTCTATATAACAAAATCAACAACAAAAGAAAGGAGAAAAGTAAAACTTCCCTTGTTGTTATGATGGTAATGGTAGAATTTGCTTTGTACACATCTCTGCAGATGACCTGACCTATTTTAACTTAAATAATTATGTTTTGAAGAGGCTGAATGAAATTGGGATTTCTGTTTGAAAAAGTTTTGCCTTCAAAATTCTGTCGAGTTCAAGAGTAAAATGTTTAAGGGACCAGGGATTTTCATATGCTGTGGATTGTTTTTAGCCATTCATCTCAGTTATAATGGGCTGCAAGTAGTGCTTAATAGTGCCTATTCATACTGTCTGTGAATGTCTGTTGCTTTCCTTTAAGTTCGGTGTTATTGCGTGTACTTACTGTGCTGGAATCAGTCCTATGGTGTGCCTTAAATGGAGGTATCTGATTTTCCCCCCAAAATATTTCACAGTTCTTCTCTGTTGTAGCTGTGTTTATAGTTAACCTAAAGATTATTTCAGATCTTTGAAAGCTGGTGATCAACTATTTATTAACAACCTACAACAGACAGACAAATCTAAACAATGAAAACCAGTGATTTTAAAAACAGCCAAACAACCATCTCACTTCACTTTAGCATGTTTTCTGCACTTCCTTTTCTCCTTGGGAGGGCATCAGTCTGGTCTGTTGCCTCACTCTCTGGAACATTTGTGTGGGCACAAGGCAGGAGTGGAAATGACTAGGCTGGCTGGGAGGAAGAGGAGCTTCATTTGGCACCATCAGCAAAACGTTACTCTCAGACTGGAGGAAATTACTCTGGTGTGTATGGACTACTGTTACTCTTCACTGTAGCAAGAAGGTAGTATCTCATTGCTTCAAGGCTCAGATACTGGAATGCAATAAGTCAAGGGCATTTTTAAAATGAAGTTCCTTTCGTGGACCATACATGTTTTCAATATCATTCACTTCACAGAGAAAAGGAGAATCCATGTATCTCAAGAATTCTCAAGAAACTTTCTTTCCCCAGAACTTTGAAGTACTTTTCTCAGAGTTACTGTCTAAAGAGTTGCAGACACGTGCTGACGGTATTTGGAAAGAAAGTATTGATAACATATCTGTTAACATCAAGTTCCTATTAAATATTTTTGAAAACCAGTTAAGTTCATGTTTGAAGCTGTATGGTATCATTTTATGAAATAAGATTAAAATGTATAAAAGACAAACACTTTGTCTCTTTAGGAGAAGCTGAAATACTTCTGGTTTGATAAATTTTCTTTATTTTTTGTAATCACAGTATTATTTTAATGAGAAAACTAATAATCAGCATAGTAACATATGGAGTTACTATTTTAATTCCTCCTCCTCTTTTTCCACCTATTGTATTGTTTAAGCCAAGCAGTGTATCCTGTTAGTAATTATTTGTATTTCAACATTACCTAGAGATTCCAACTGATTTACTTGATGCTTAGACAGTGGTTTTGTACAGTAGATTCCAAGACCCTCATCAGTGTTCATTGGCAGCAAAAAAAAAAAAAAACAAACAAAAACCAACCAATAAAAAATAAGTAACTGGGTGGAATTTTTATAGTTGTACAGAATTTGGTACATAATTCTATCTTGAATGTGTCCTGGATAGGTGTACACTCCAAACAAGCAGAGGGATAGTAGAGAGGTGAACTGCCTTTGCTCAAGGTCATGCAACAGATTGTGAGCTGATCCAGGAAGGCAGCTTTACTGATTCCTGATCTCCTGTCCTATTCACTGAACTGTTTCTGACCTTTGTTGTAATGGACCTTTCTTAGGTGGAGCATCTCCTTTTTGAAAGAAAATAAAATACTATTTCATCAAGCAAAAATGAAGTCCAGTGCACGTGTTCACCGTCCTTCAGAAGAGACAAAAGAAGCAAAGATGGGGTTTGTATTTAGCAAGAGTTGAAGGAATAGAATATTGTTTGTGCAATACTCTAGGTCTCCAGAGATTCTTTCCTGAGCCTCGAAAGGCTGAGGAAGTAAAGGCATTGGCATGGTGTCGAAGCAGCTGCAGAGCGTTGGCTAAGCTACAAGTGTGTGAGTGCAGAGTAGAGCAAAAAATAAGGAATGCTGCTTTGTTGATTTGAAGGAATAAATAGCTTTAGCTGAGTTTAGAGTGAATTTTATAATGTTGTATACAAAATAGGGGTGAGTGCACTGTAGGGTTGCAGTGTAGCAGATAAATAATTAGGAATTTTACACTATATATTTCCAAGTATTTTCCAGTACAATCTAGACACTTCCTTATACCAGTTTGACTTTAATAGGCCACCTCTGGCCAGTAATGTTGCCAGAGCCTTTGTTTACCCTTCACTTACTCCTGTTGACTTCCTTGGCATAGAGATTTCTTCCTTTTTTTTATTAAATATTTTGTGAAGGAGAAATATGCCTTCAAATTACGAATTTTTAAATTGTGTTTATAGGTTAAAGATTTAATTTAATTCTTCAGTACTATATGAGAAGCATCTTGACAGATGTTTGGCAAGAACAGTGTGCCAGCTTTTTGCAGAAATCAGTAAGGGAAAACAAAGCAAAACTCAAATCTGTTGCACTGGGCATCAAGTAGTCATTGAAGAAATATTAAAAATAAAATAATAAAGGATTTGGTGCTGTTCAACTTTCCCTCTTAAAAATGTCTCCTTTTTGGTGAATTTTGATTCATCTCTTGAAATTGTATCATTTATTGCTTTATTGCAGTTTTTAGTATTACTGTCATAAACATGCTTTCCTATGAATTTTTTCCTTTATGCACTGATGCTCTTGACTGTGGCAATGGTAACTGGGCTTTGAGGAAACTCCTGCTTGAAAGCTAACAGTAAGACCACAGGTGATTCCGTTTATAGACCTCTGTTGTGAAAGGTGCTCCTATTATTAATTTTAGTATCTAGGCAGATATTGCAAGGAAACACCAATTGTGGACTCATTCCTACACGTGTTTTAATTATTTTTGTCAGTTGTATGTATGTTTCAGAAACAGGAGAGAAGGGTTTAATGGAGTAGGAATTAATGAAACTCTCTCAAAGGTTGGATTGACTTTGGCACTAGGTTCCATTATAATCAGTGCTAATCATATCCCTAAATGTTTTTTTTCCTAGGACCTTATCCTAGTGTAGGACAGACTTGCAGAACAGGTGTTTACATCTCTTTTAGGTTACGGATCAAAATGCAACTGCAGATGCTATGAATAATTATTACTGCTGTTGAGAAACAGCAGAGTGTGTTCATGTTCAAAGAGGGAGATTTGTGCTTTCCTAAGGGTGCTCAGAGTGAGTTGATCGTACCCTCTGCATAGTGCATGAGCCTGAAACCCAAGCCTGGCAGTCATTCCTGGCTGGCAGATGTGGGCTCTTACATTTTAATGGCTTTTCACTGTTCTAACAGACTGAAAAATTGCAGAGAGCTCTTCTCTTAGTATTTCTCAGTGTCTGTGAGGAGTTGGACACCAGTTACAGGGCTCATATGCATTCATGGCTATGAATTTTAAATTGAGAGTAGTTGCATTAAAAATCTGTCGGGGAAATGGATGCAGCTATACTAGCAGCTTGATTATTTGCCATGCTGCTCGCTATTCTAAGGTTCATAGCTTTTCTGAATGGAATAACTGCACTCCTAGCTCTTGCATTTTTCACTTCTATTCCCCTCAGCCCTAGTAATTTCTGCATGTTTTAAACAAGGTTGTTAGTATGTATTTGGGACATAGGATATGAATGTTGTATTGCAATTCAGGACAAAAATTTAATGTTTACTGTTTTAATTAACATAAATTTAGTATAGGAGTTCCTCTGTAGATTAGAGTGTGGGTTAGGATAATGTCTAGTTTTCATAAGTTGTGTAGTCTTCAGTCCTTTTTAACATCCTTTCAGCAAAATTTTGTTAGAATCTTCTGTGTCCTAACCTAGTAAGCTTTGACTTCATGGGCAGCATAGAAATGTGTCCGACAAAGCGTCAAATATGAGAAAACAGTGGAAGTCTAGTAGTGAGAATGATTTGGTTTATTGTTTTAATAAGGGCTTTAAAAAAGAAGCAAGCATGAATTGAGTACTCAGTTCGTTGAAAGTTGAGTTGGCTGATAGTGCTTCTGGACTTCAATTTGTGAACTTATTCACAGCGATATGATGAATTATTTGATGTGTTTGTCATACCAGTGAACGTTTGAGGGTTTGATCTTCTTCGGGCTAATAAAACACTAGGTAGTATGTTGTTGTTGAATAGATGTGAAAAATGAAGTTTTGTTTTGGTGAGTAAGAGGGCAAAATAATGGCTTTTGGAGAAATAAGCACACATAATGTTATTTAGGCTTGTAATGTTAAGTTCAATGGACCTGAAATTAGATTTACAGCTCTATTTTGATTTAAGATTGCTTGCATGACTGCCCATTCTTCTTCTCCTTTTTTTTTTTCAAAGAAAACAGTATTGGAATAAAGAAGTCTATTCTTCAGTTGTAAAATAGAGTAATTTCCTGTGCTTTGAGAGGAAAAGGTTTTTTGTATACCTCTGAAGAAACAGTCTTGTGCTTGTAGTCTGCCTTTCGTTTGTAAATAGAAATTGCTAACTCTGCTGCAGTACATGTACACCTTACACTTTGCTTTGTCACTGACTCGTTGTGAACATCAGTGTAATGTTCATAACTAGGAGCAAGATGCAGCAAGGTCTTTTCTGAACTCATGCAGACAGAAAATGCTATAGATGCCCATTACGTTGCACATTTCTATAGAGAAACTATTCTGATGTGAAGCATGAACTGACAGCTCCTGAACTTTGTTGTCATGTAGGGCACACAGGAAGGAGGAGCAACATGTTGGGCATTTCCCTTTCATTTAGTGCAGCTGTTAGAAGTGACATAATCAGCACCCTTCCTAGTTACATGTAGCTTATCTATTTCAATGTAGTATGTTCTGCAAATGTGAAAGGCAAGATTTTTCCATGAAGAATGGACATAATGAGATGACAAGTTAGAAGAAGGCTGCCCAACATTACCAAACTCTGGATCTTCTTCCTGATTATGATCTGTTCCTGCTGCTGTGTTCAAAGACACTAATTAATCCAGGGTAGCAGCAGCTCTTTAAGTTCAGTTGTCAATATCCTCAGATAAATGGGGACACTGGTGGGGTGTTTTGAAAGCTGTAGCTCCGCTCTGGTGCTGTAGCACAAGACACATGTGTGTTTGGAGCTGCCAGGAGGGCCTGGGCAGCCTCTGTTCTCTGGGGACTAGAGTCCAGCCAGCAGAGAGCCTGAGGAACTTGGGAGGAACTGGCCAAAGATACCAACCAACCTGGTCAAAAAGAGAAAAACGGCAAAAGGTGGAGATCATGATATCAGTGCTTGAAGGACTCAGTGAAATAAGCTGCACATCACTGATTAACATTTAGAGACGGTGCACTACAGAGGTACTGGCTGTAGTATGATGTCATTTTCTACTGCCAAGTGCTTTGTTTTGATTTGTTTTGTAAGGTTTTCATCCTATAGTGGTGTTTCATTTGCTGCTGCAGTCTTTGTTTTATTTTAGCTTCTGTGCAATTGCTTTAGATATTCAGAAGATTTACATTTCTATTTAAGTTCATGCCCTGATGGTTTCCTGTTTGTGTAAAAGTTCCAAAGTAAAGACCAAGAGTTGGTGCAGTATTTGCATAGTCCAGTGTGTCTGGAAGAATTGTTTTTATGTCAGCATCTGAAACAGGAAGGTGGACAGCAGAACATGTTTAACAATTGAAAGATGGAAAATAAATCATGTGTTGCAATTCCTGGGAGTATATTCTAGGAACAATGAGGTAACTGAGCTTTGCTCTGATTTTCATGACTGGCTTGCCTTAGGGAGAGAGTTCACATCATTCCACTTGCAAAATTGTCTACTAGATGTCTGTATAAATACTGGCAAAAAAAAGTATTCTCTCAGGGGAGGCTGGGAGTCATATCCGTAGATAGGTGCTAACATGTTGTATCATTGGAAGGTTAGGAAAAAAATTTGAAATTCACAGTCGCAGGGGATGGAATGAAGACTTTTTTTTTTCTTGACCTTCTTGTGACAGTTTTTAGTAATTCTGGCAATCTGACAAAAATAGACAGATGTTATACTGAAGAAGTAAATTATACTTTCAAAAAAGGATAGCAGTAACACCCTGTGTTATTCTCCCCTACCTTAAAGCCTGGTTTAATTTACATTAAAATTGAGGGTTGTGGTAATTACTGGACAAAATTACAGTATCAATGCAATTGGGAAAAGGCTTGAAAATATTAATGAAATAGTAGGAAGAGAAATTTGCATATGAAAAAAATTAAAACTGGATGGGAATTTTAAATAAATTACTTTTAAGAAACAATGGAAAAACTCAGCATTTCTTTGCTCATCTTACATTCAGGTCCTATTTATGCATTAGCAGTCAAGATATTTAGTTACTTGACAGTAGCTACAAGTAAAGTAACTGGTTCTTAAGTGACTGACACTTGTATGAAGGACAACTCTTTTAAATGTGGAAATCTTTTTTTTTTTCTGTTGAGCTTGATGCTGAACCTTCTGTGATACTCTCAACTTTTAGCCATTAACAGGGATGATTTTGATCCTTAGTTTTTAATTTTCAAGGTAACATTTCTGTGATAACTTTCTTATATTTTTCTGTAATGCATTTTTTTATGTAGTTGGTTTAAGAGAAAATATGCTGGAATGTGTTTTTCTTATGGAAAAGGTGATTTAAATCACAGAATTGATGTGTGGTAGAAGTAACTTCTGGTGAATTATACAGGAGTTCAGGAAAAGAATATGGAATTAATAATTTCAGTCAGTGCTCTTTCTCAAGGGGAAAGTGCCTGTGAATGATGCGTTTGTGCAAGTACAGAGAAAAGCATAATATATTAAAGCCACTGTTTTTCAACTTGAACATGCTTATCTAGGTTTAATAAGTATTTAACATAAAAGCTTATAAAGAGCATTTTAAATATCATCCTTAAAAAAGGAAGAATTCATACAAAAGTATTTCAGTATTCAAACAGTGCAATCTTATCTGCACACATTCCTATTCCTAAAGACAATCAAAGAAATAATTAAATAATTGCATAAATTAAATCTGTGTCATTGCTAAACTGGTGATTCAGAAGCAATCTTTCAGTATAGAATATTTCTTAAAGTTCCATGCCTGGACTTGCGTGACTTGCACCCAAATGTCAGTTCTAATGCAAAACAGTAACAAGCTATTCCTAGTTGTTTAAATTACATTGCTAACCCAAATATTTGTAGTGGTGATGATTTCTGTGTAGATGAAGAACTGCATGCTTTATTTTTTCCACTAAATAAATTATTTGCCTCAAGCTGGTCTTGCAAGTTGATATATTTAAACTGACCCATTTTTAGATATGGAGATCTGGCACTGCTTTGGAATCATGAGTGCCAATTAGTTATTGGGGTTTTTTAATCTCAAGTGGCCTGCTGTATGCCAGCCTGCCTGTCCAGTGAGTGCTTAGTCTGGGATAAGAGAATCCATGTGTTACTGTGAGGAGGCAGTGAGAGTATTTCGGGTAGAACTGTGGCAGGGCTTGCGGAGACCCACAGCTGTGAAGTTACCACAAACAGGCCTCTGGGACAAGTTGTTGAACTGCTTTTGGGGAAGAGGAGGTAAAACTGTTTTGGTTTTATCCTCCTTGCTTTATGTTCCCAGATGCTTTATAACAATGTGTTGTAGAGTTTTGATATGTAGTGTGGGCACGATCATCAGTTCTCCACCTTTTTATACGTAAAGGAGCCCTCATCATCATCATCATCATGGCTGGGCTTTGCGAACGCAGATTTGGGCAGGGCTCTCCCCACATGGGTGTGCCCTTCCAGCCTGTGCAGTGGATTTTTTAGGTGAGGCACAGCGTATGCAGAACTGGCCCCACCGTTTAAGTCCTAAGGTCCATCTGCCATGGCCAAGCGAGCTTGGACAGTGACAGTGAAGTCCTCAGGACTAGAATCTACAGCCCCCGGTATTCCCAGGAGGTCTCCCATCCAAGGACTAACTGGGCCTGACCCTGCTGAGCTTCTGATATCTGATGGGATTGGGTGTCAGGGTGACATTTCACTGCCAAAGGAGCCCTAGGAGATGCAGATGTATCTGCATCTGTTTTTCAATGAATGTGCAAAGGTTTCTATTATAGTGTGTTCCACTGAGAAGTTAAGATTTTAATATTTTTTCCCCGTATTTTACATGAAAATTTGTGTGGTTTATACCAAAGACTTGCAAAATATGGAGAATTACAGAGGAAAAAAAGACTTAAAAAAAACCAGGGTAAGTGAGCAGCTGTGTGGTGTTTAGCTACTTGCCAGGTTAAACCATGACAATAAGACAGTGGGTGTACTATTCGTGAGCTCATATGACTATGTGTGGGGTTTCATTTGAAAGCTAAGTCCACGTGGCTGCTGAGTGGATCTAGAAATGACAGTTCAACTTCATCCTGCCTTCTGTGTGTTCCTACCTGTTCACTGGCACTCATTAATTATACAGTGAGGGAAGTTGGTCAAGAAAGTGATCAAACAGAAAATGAATGTTTTGAGGGGTTTTTTTTTGTTGGTGTTATTTTTTTTTACTCAGAAAAGAGAACAGGTTGGAAACAATTTGTTTGTTTTAACTCAGTGTTAGCCAATTCATTTGTGCTATGCAGGGAAGTGACAGTAGGTTGTGGCCTGGGATAGGGGTTGCATTTGCAGGCCTTTGCCCTTTAGCAAAAGCTAGGCTTCCCATCTAGCCTCTAGTCCGTATAAATTGTGTAGGGTGAAATCAAAATATGGTTCATTGAAAGCTCGAATGTACTATCAGGCAACAGTATGTGCTTCAGTTTTCCTGAGAATCCTGTGAAAAATCATTTAGAAGCTCAGACTCCTTCAGGGACTTGCTTGTGGTATAAGGCATTTCTGCTTGTTTTGTCCCAGTTTTCATTTCTGTTCGTTAGTACTTGGGATTAACCTGATGGTTTAGTTATAAAATCACCTAACAGGAAATAATAAGAAATAATAAGGAAGTAATATGAAGCATGACAGGAAAGAAAGTTTTCTGTAATGAGCTGTTTAAAAGAAATTGTGAGTTTATGTATTTAGTGAAATTCATCCACTGGTAGTCCTATGTGAGGGTCCAAAACTACACAATCCAGTTATGGGGGCAAAAACCGAATCATTTATTAGACACATTTCACAATATATAAACTCTGGAGGCAGGAGATGCAGATAAAAGGGAAGGGTTATGCAGATAAAAGGGAAGGCTTATGCAAACAGGGTAAGCACAAAGAAGCTTCAGACACTCTTGTAACATCATTGGAAAACTATTTCTTATCTCAAAAGGCAATTTTGTTGTATTTTCTTGGTCCTCTCTGTTTCAAGGTCTGAGCCTGGATCCCAACATTCTTATACTTTGAAAACCGGACCTTGCACTGTATGCAAAACTGGAAAATTCAAGTACAAATATATTTTTGGCTTTTTCAAATAAGTAGTCAACAAGAATAGCAATAAAGCAAGACTTCAATTTGCTGCATGGTTGGAAACCATGCCTTTTCTACGTTTTGTCTTTTGAGGATATGTCATACTTGCATTGACCTTTCATAAAGAAATCAATTATTTGCTAAGATTCAGACACTCAGTGCAGAGTTTGGCAGATAGTCCCCATTTTCTTACTACCTCGCCTGGAAATTTCTGGTCAACAGCTGATGCAATCAAAATTTTAGAAATTGTGTTTTGTGAAACAAAGATATTCCTTCCCTGTATAACAAAACAAAATTTAATTGCCCTTCTAGGACCTTCAATAACCACATCTGTTTTGCAGACAGGTTGATTTTGCATTACGCATTTTATCTATCCCAGCTTTGAAGTTTGACAGCGGATCATTAGAGTTAATTTATGTAGCAATAAAAAATTGGGAGGTCATGCAAGGCTGTTACTTTGATTGCTGCAGTAACTCTTGCATTAAATCCTTAAGACCTGTACTTGTAGGAGAGAGTTTGTGGTTAACTTCTACAATGGCATAATCAACACTGCTTGCTTAGCTTCATCTAAACTTGTACATCCAAATCCAGCCATGGCACTACAGTTCAATGGAGTCAGTGTTGCAAGGTGTTCCATTGAACACCTGCAGGTTTGAGCAGAGGAACAGAGATGTCCCTGCAGTCTTTAATTCTTGGTAATTGCTCATGTGTTTGGACAGCAGCTTAAAAAAACAAACTGTATAGGATTTCCACATGAAACTTCAATGAACAGTTGTTGAGCTTTTCCTGTTTAGGGTAACATTAATTTTATTTTGAGAGAAGTTCTGCAGTACTTAATTTATTAGGTTTAAGGACCATGCTGTTCAGTAATCCGTGTGATTTCATCATATTAATCTTCTTTTATTTAAAGTAATCGTTTCTAAGTGCTGGTGGAGGCAAGGACACTTAGGGTACACACTCTAATTACTATTAATCTATGTGTGTTCCCACTTAAAAATTATTTTTAATTAGAATTAATTTGAAGTGGACTTAGCCGCGAGCACAGTTGCAAATACAGAAAAAGGTAAAATGTATCCAGTACTTTAAAATACAGAATAAACTAATAAAGTCTTTAAGCAAGGTTAAATGCCTCTTGTCTGAAATAATACATTAAACATGCCCTTCTGATTAGGGTATAATATTTTATGTTGTTAAACTGAGGATGAGGTAATATTCTGCCTATTGCTTCCTCTCCTGTTGTCATTCTGCCTTTTGTTTATCCTGTTTTCCATAGTCTACACATGTTTGCAGCATTCCAGATTTCCTGGATTTGAAATGAAGCAAGTTATTAGAAGAGTGGGTTTTGTATTGTAGTTTATCACATAAGTTTTTGAAACTACTTGACCATTCTGAAATGAGGGAGTGTATGACTTAGGAAAAAAAGGTACAAAACGTAAAAAATATAATGACAAATCCATTTTTTACAAATAAATTTCAAATCCTATTGAAATGAGTTTGTACATGCCTTAATATCTCATAAAAATTCAGTAGGAATTTTACAGGCTATTTGAAAGAATCAGGTAGATGTGGGAAACTAATGGATAACTTCCTCAGCTAATCCTGTTAGGAATTTCATGTAACATTACTTGGACTAATCTATACTCATTTTTTGTGTGCCAGCAGCATGCATATTAAAAAAAAACAAGTACAAAGAAGCAACCCTTCAAACCCCACAAGAGAGTAAAATTACTCTGATCGTTCTCTTTATCTTGTTTATCTTTGTATGTTCTTTGTCAGGCAGCAGCCTCCAAGGTTCTTGCTATGCCCTCCTATTTGCTTGTCTTTCCTTCTTCTGCTGTCTGTGTTGTTCTTCATTCATGTCTCTGGCTGCTTTCTTTAAATGGGCAACTTGTCATTGGAAAAGTAAATTATAGGCTATTTTTGTTCTTCTAGCCCAGAGTCTTCATTTGCCTTTAATCTGTGTACGTGGGTATTCTGTTGCTGTCTCTAAATTGAAAGAGGTCAAGGTTAGAGCATGGTTTCACAAAAGGCAGCAGTCTGAATGAAACCCTTACTCACAGCTGCTGAAATGGAGGTCTCCTCTCTCTATCAAGTTCCCTCTCACTATAACTTTGTGTGTGCTTCTTTCTCTCTCACTTTGTGCCAATATCTGTGCCCCTTTCTATGTGCTTGTTTGGTTTGTGAAAGAGACAGAAAGAGAAGTCAACAAAGTGGTGTCATTTTCATACATTTTAGTAAACCAACTTTGCCCACAAAAGAGCCTGACAAAGATCTGGATTGGCATAAGGGCAGAAGTTTGGGACTGAGAGGCTTGAAGCAATGATGCAGTGGAGTTGAAAGGAAGGGTGAGCTGAGAGAAGGCATAAATGAGAGTGGAAGGAGAAACAACAAACCCTTTGGGCTAGTTTAAAGAAAGCAGCACAGTCTCATTCAGATGTTAGCTCGTAACATGGGAAACTGAATCCAGGGTTCACAGTGCCAGCCTTCTCTCTTTTGTTGAACATCACCTGCATACCAATAGCTGCTGGTATATTACATGGGCAATACTTGCAGAAACAGAAATTAAGCTGATGATGTAGGAAATGAACAATAATTCTATTTCCTTATGTTACTTGGTTCAGCTATATTTATATTGTTTTTCCTAGAGTATATATATTTTATATCTGCTACAAAGAGTGTATATTGATGAAAAGCTTTACATAAAGTATCCTCTTGACAGTTTTGCTAGCCGTGCTTGTAGGGGGCTTTTTTTAAATTAGTGTAATTAAGTGTGACGGCTACTGCATCTCTGCATGGAATTTGTACTTCTATGGTTTTCTGCCTGCCAACTGAGTAAATATTAAATGAAATCTCCAATGTCTAAAAACCCTGTCCTTTTATCTTTTTATCCTCTGTAGCAAGTGGTAGTATTTGAAACTAATTTTTTCTTCTTTTTTTTTTCTTATATGGTACATAAATGAGACTGTATTAAGTGGTCCTGCCTAGGCTTACTGTCTGAATCTCCATCAGGACCAGCTTCTCAGCTGGAAATAGTTTCTGAATTGGTGGGATATTGCTTACTTTGCTACATTATTGCTGAATTAATTCCAAGGCAAAGTTGGTAAAGTACCAACCAATGTGTTAAACCCTGAAAACCCCTTTAGGTGAGGCAGATTGCCTTACACTTGCTTATGGTGAAGCGTAGACAGAGGTTTGAGAGTGGAGTTTATTCACTGCAAGTGAACTTGCTTCAGCAAGGCAGAGACAGGTGTTTTCATGGGTTTTTACTACATTAAAGGCATCACTTCCCAGCAATGCAAGTCTTTCTCAGTATTTCAGGACAGAAATTTTTTCTTTTTACCGATTTCCTATGAAATTATTGTTAAAAGAATATATGTCCGTGTCATGATGGCCCTTTAATTTCCATTCTGAGTGTCAATGAGAGTTAAAGTTGTGCATGTAGATGCCATTGCTATTTTTGTGTTGGCACCTATTGAAATTGTATTGCACCTACTATGCTACCCTGAGATTATTTCATGTTACCTTTCACACACATACAGCTCTTGTTTGGTCAACAGACTTCATCACAGCTGCAATTTCTTTGGTATGTATAATGAATAATACAATGGAAGAATAATAGCACTGTGCTATATTTAGTGTTCATTAATGTACATGTTCCTTCTAATCCTTTTAAAAATCTGTTCTTGCAGCCTATTTGTACTCTTGTCTGAGCCTATTACAGTCATTTTGATTTCAGTAATACTTTGTGGCAAGAAATAAATTGAGCACTAGGACATTTATGCAGTATGAAAGCTTCTCTTTGGTTTTTTGTTCTGACTTCTCTGACATGAAGGGAGCAAGGCTTGTAGCTACTGAGGCTTCTGTCTTGCTGTGGCTTCCTTTAGTTAGCACTGATTTTTATAAATCTGGGTCTTTGAAACAGATTCTCCTAAAAGTGTACATTTGAGGTACATGTCCCAGTACTTAAACAGGCTATTTGTTATAGGAAACTGCAGTATCTCTTGTCCTTTGCTGCTTTTCTATACCCAATTGTCTTTTTAATGTTTTGTAACTTGTTAGACCTGTAATACTACATTCATGTAGGGAGAAAGATGATTTCCACTTCTAGTGATGTTATGCACAGTGTGTGAGTGTGGACTCACTGTATTCATGAAACCCACTGCATTTGGTGAATGTTTAACAAGGTTATGCAGAGAGATAAATGCTTTGTACATGGTAGCTGGTATGAAAAGTGTTTCCATTCTTTTCCCATCCCCTTGGCAGAAGTGATTGACAGTGAAACTGACATTGTCATCACTTGCTGAGAGTTGATGTTTCACTGAGCTTGACTGACTTGCAGTGCAAAAGCTTGTACATCTGAATCATCATTTAATGATTTAGTCAGCAGAAGCAGGGAAGACGATGTTAATTAGGCTTGATTGATACCTGGAAGCTTTGGATGAAGCCCTAAGGCCTAGAACTTGTTGATTTTTGGCTTTTCTTGGTTTTAGGCTTATTTTAGGACTTCTCATGGAGACATCAGAAATACATGAAGCCATCTTGGTATTCTGCCCACCTCTACTTAATATGAGAGCTGTGAAGAGAGTGTATTTTCTAAGATAGTCCTGCAGTGCTTTCATTGTGTGGCTCAGATTAGTGAGACAGGTTATTACTGTGTGATGTCTGTTTATTTCCCTTCTTTTTGCACAACTGTGAAGAGATGCTTACATTTGTGTGTTCTTTAGATTCCAATGCTTCTGTCCTTTATTGTTTAATCACATGTGAAGCACAGAGGATAATTTGCTAAAACTGTAATCTAATCTTAAACCCTGCACGTGTATTGTGGATCTGGTAACCACAGAGCCATTTTTGTCCTGGTAAGGGGCTGTTGATGTTGCCATAGACATGCTCCCTGTACACCGATTATTTGGTCCCAGGTGTGTTGCACTGTCATTTGCACTCTTCTTACTTTGTAAATGAGTAAACAAGTTTACCAAGTTACAAGAAATGGATTAAGAAAGAGAATCAGTAGTGGTGTTATAATATTGATATATACCAAGGCTGTTAAAGGAATGTGTCACAGGTTCTTGAGCACCATCCTGCTGGTGATTGTTAAATTCATTTTATAGACTTAATTACATTTTCCAGTGTAGCTTATTTCAACATGTTATACACTTCTTCAGGTTATTTCTTCTTCCATCTCTCTGCCCAATTTACTTTTATGTAATTGGGCAGTAGGTGCAGCTTATCCTGTGCTAAAAATATTTTATTTTCTTACATAAATGAGTATTCAATATGGAGTTGTTTAGCCTGGAGAAGAGGAGGCTCAGAGGTGACCTCAGCACTGTCTAGAACTACCTGAAGGGAAGTTCTAGCCAGGTGGGAGTTGGTCTCTTCTCCCAGGCACTCAGCAATAGGACAAGGGGGCACGGGCTCAAGCTCTGCCAGGGGAAATTTAAGTTGGAGATCAGAAAAAAATTCTTTCCAGAGAGAGTAATCAGGCATTGGAATGGGCTGCCCATAGAAGGGGGGGATTCACCATCCCTGGAGATTTTTAGACGCAGATTGGACATGGCACTGAGTGCCATGATCTGGTAAATGGACTGAAGTTGGACCCAGGGTTGGACTTGATGATCTTGGAGGTCTTTTCCAACCCAATCGATTCTATGAGTCTATGATTAGTGAAGTCATTATTATGCTATTTTTGCCTTATTGAACAAATTATGAGAAATTTCAGAAGCGTCATAAACACATAAACAGAAGGTTAAGCTGCAATAAACATTCCAAGACAAGAAATGTATCAGTAGAAGTGAGTTCTTTGTATGCGTTTGTAGAGGTAAATAGTTTTTGAGAGCAAGTTTCACTGTGTTGTTGATTGTTTAATGTTTTTCTTTTTGCAGTTGTCCGTATTTGTCAGAGAAGATCACGCCTGCAATACCTGCAATTGGTGGGATCCTTTTCTTTTTCGTGATGGGGACCCTGCTGCGTACTAGTTTCAGTGATCCTGGTGTCCTCCCCCGCGCAACACCAGATGAAGCAGCAGATCTAGAGAGACAAATAGGTAACACTGAAGGTCTGTTGTCTCTTCGCTCTCCTCCCGAGGGTGCATGTGCTGTGTGAAGGCAGTGTGCTGCTCTGCTCATGGGAGGCGTTACCTCTCTCTTTCCACAGTGATTGTTTTGGAATTGTAATGGCTGATGACATTGCAGTGATTCCAGTGAAAAGAGGGTTGATCAGTTCTTCACCAAGAAAATAAACACAATCCTGGCCTTGGAGAGTGGTAGTTACTACTGTAAATACTTTTCAGCAAGTCTGGTAAAAGTCTCTCTGTGGTGCACAAGAGAATACTTTTTAAAGTGTTTTTGGCAAGAAAGCTGATATTACAAAGGTTCTACAGTTGTGCATCCTTTAAAGTAGTGTATCTTCAGAGTTTAACTGAATGTAATTATGCTGTTATTTATATTGCAAAAGAGTCAGATAAGTCTCTGTTAATATACAGTAAAAATGTTACTATTTTTTATTTGTGTAAAGCCAGCATAATTAAAGGAGAGAGCTAGATTTTAATTAGCTGCATTTATCAAGAGAATTGTTAACTAAATTTTAATAGTGGATTTTCTACAGCTATAAATATGCTGAATAGCTAAAATGTGGTACCTGGATAAGAAAACAGGATGAGTTTGCAGAATTGCTTCATAAGCAGTAGGTTTGTGTGCTTATTTTTTAGCAAGCTACTAAAGCTTACCAAAGGGTACTGCATCTGCTTTGATATCACAGTCAACAGAAATCCCATTTTTCTGAAGCAGTTTCAGAGGAATGCTCACTCTTATAATTGAAACAGCAGATAATAGGTTTATGCAAGGATAGGAGAAATACCTGTGGCATCCCGGATGTTTAATACCATAGTACAGTTTGGGGCTTTTTATGATAGAAGTATTTAAATGTCTACCATTCATCTGAATTTCAGAAGTAGTTGAATCACTTTGCATAAACATCTGAAAACTTCAGAAAAAAGTCTACAGCTTAGGCCACAAAACTTCACCAAGATTTATTTTTTCTTAATGCGTAAAAATATGGAAAAAATACAATGAAGCATTAATTTAGCACATTTTCCTAATCAGTGTTACAGTCTACTTTCACTGATCTCTTTCAAGAAATTCTTTACCTGGAATAAGGTACCAAGCTTTAGTCCAAAATCCAGGCATAGGTTCCTGTTTAAGGAGCTGCTTATTTACCCTGTGTTCAATGAAACATTGATTTATGTCAGGAAATACATAGAAATTATTTCAAATAGGCAGCTGACAATAATAAATTTTTTTAGCATCTGTCAGATAGAGTTTTGGCTAAATAAAAAAACTAAAAATACAAATTGGAAACTAGGAAAAAAAGACTGTACCAGAAAGTTGATGACAAGAGTCAAAATGTTTGTTTATGACTATTTCAGAACTTCTTTACAAATTAATAATTTTTTTCTAAATGGTATTGCATACTTGCTTCAGAGGTTCAAGCTGCTGAGCTGATCAAAGCCACTGTCTTTTCTTCAGCAGTAGCAAAGGCAGTAGTCTTCCAAAAAGGGTCCAAAAAGAGTATTGCAGTAAGGAATTATATGGCCTGCAAATGTGGAGTTCCCAAGCATGAGGGCTTATGGCCAGTCTAGAAGAGGAAGAGGCTAGGTAGCTAAGAAATCATTCTGCCCTAAAACTCTTAGGATTCTAGATTTGACAACAAAAATAGGAAGAAATATTTTTATGTTGTTAAAATATATTTTTTTAATATGCCCATAGAAGGTGTATCCTACTGAAATGGTATCTGCAGCAAGGAAAGTTGAATGCTCCCACAGTTGAAATGAAAACTATAGATGTTCCAAAAGTCTCATTCTGGTTTGATTGCCTTGAAACTTGCTGTACCCTTTAACTTTAGGTGCATTCTAAAGATGTGGTACGAGGTTAACAATAGTATGTTGTTAGGCAAGAAATTCTACAGATAACTCACATGAAAAATAATGCCTTTACAAAATTGTTTCTTTTCTAAAATTTGTGTATGTAGTATGTTCTGTCTGTGGCTTTTACCTTACTCAAGTTGTTCTTAGATACTGGAGTCTTATCCTGCCCTACTGCCTCTTTGCAAAACTGCCTCCCAGAAATTATTGCAGGTGCAATAAGAAACAGTTGTGTCCCAAGAAGAGGAATTCTGATTTAAGAATGTTATTTTGAAGTTATTTTAAAACTTACTAGACTTTTTTTTGTACATTAGAAAGCATAGAATAGGATGAGCTGATTAAGGAGAATAGTTTTTAATATAAGACCTTCTAAAGAAGCTGCCAGTACTTTGTTCTTTCAGGTGACTTTTTGGAAACAGAGTTGTCATACTGACAGCGAGAAATGTTTTCACCTAGGCTATCACCCTGTTTTGGGTGAAGAAGGAGCACTAACAGAGCTGTGATGCTGCTGTTTCCACTCCAGGGTACTGGAATGCAAAGCAGTTGCTTCTTGAGAATTTGCTGTGTTCATAGAAAAACAAAAAGACAAAGAAACTGAAAAAAAATTGTTCAAAAAGCAAAAGGGACTTTTGTTATTGAGAAATATTATATTAAATGCACATCATCAAGCTATACTCACCCAGATGAAGGTTGGAAAGTGTATGAAGAGGCCATTCTGACTGTATTTCTTTGCAGTCAAAAAGATACTTTTATCATAAGTGGACATAGTTTCTAAAGGTGAGCAAAAAGAGGGGTCACAAGCATGTTAGGAAAGTGTGGGAAAGTCAAAAGGAGAATAAAATCAGTTACAACCAGCAAGGAAGAGTAGAAGACAACAGGGTGGGTTCTATTAGAGGTCAGAGGAAGAAGGAAAAGCTGAAGGTGTGCTGTGCTGTTGAGAAATGAGAAGTATCAGAGTCCAATCTGAAGGATTCAACACTCTGCTTTGATCTCAGAAGACAACTAGTAGCTTCTTGACGGCTGATAGGAAGTAAGGTTTAGGAGAGAGAAAGTAGTCACATGTCTGTCAATCCACTATACTATATCTTTATAGAAATCTGTCGATTCTATCAGTAGAATCTGTTCTCTGTTGAGAGAGACATGGAGTAAACTGCTAAATGATCAAATTATAAAAATTAGAGCTGGCAAGGGGTGAGGTTTGTGGCCATTTAAGTCTCAAAACAAGCAACAAAGTATTTCAAGAGCAAATCAAGTGTAACCAAACTGATGGCCTTCGTTGAAAGAGTAAGAAGTGGAACAGAAGAAGCAGATGTGCTTAATTTTTCACTCTAATTGAGGTCTTGATGCTGTGCTACATAGTATTCTTTTGATATAAATTTTGGCAATAAGGTCTAGATTAAACTGCCACAAAGTTGATGAACTTTTTGAAGAGACACTCTAGTGGCAAATGGTAAGTGATCAAGTTAGGATCTTGCCAGAAGTGATTGTGGACTCAAGAGGAATATGCTTAACTCTGAAGCTGATGCTGACATGGGCAAATTTGCAGTCACTGGGGTTGATTTTTTTTTTAAATATATTTCAAATAGTCTTATGAAATTTAGGGAACAAAAACAAAATGCATGACTACAAGTGGAAATAAAATACTAACACAAAAGGGTCTAATTGGTGAGTGGTACAGTAAGAGGAGACTTGAGTGTTATGCACAAGCAGATCGAGTGATATGACAAAAAGGGGAAATGCTTTTCAGAATGTGTTAGAAGAAGAGTCATTACATGAACCAGAAGAAATGACATTCTGTGATACCTAGTGGTGATGAGGGCTCAGTTCACTGTCTGGTTTTTGATACTACGTGTGGAAACTCAAGAGGAAGGCAGCAAAACAGAAGTCCAGCAAACCGGACCTGTAAAAGTATTGAGTACCTACATGTGCTTGGCTGAAGAGAGAAGAGGAGCAAAAGTCTTAAAATACTGTACTTTGGAGTTTGGGGCTTTTTTCATATAACACAATAGAGCAAAAGCAACTAGATGCATGAGGTTTGAATAATGAAATAATGCAAAATCACTGAGGTAAGGTAGGGTTATTCGCTGTAAAAGTGCTGTAATATCACTGAAATACATCATGGCCTTTTTAATTTTTTCCCCTCTCTAAATGAAATATTAAATTTACTGTTCTTTATTGATTGAAGTATTTTTACTTCAATTATAACTTTCATTAAAATAGAAAAGTAATTTTTTTCCAGGGGAGTTCTGGTGATAATTGCATTATTTTCATGGTGCATATAAGCATGGCATCTGTAATAATACAGAATATTATATTGAGGAGGGATGTTTTCTCTACTGAAAATAAATACTTGGAGCAGCCTTATTTGTGGCCTCTCTGCAGTTTTATATGTGTCTCTTATAGTAACATTAGTATGAAGTCAAGTGGAAAAAGGTAAAGTTTTAAATATGAAGGCTTAAAAGGATAACCACATCCAGGAGAATGGGTTTCACAGGTGGGAAAATATTTGTCCATTTGATGTATACAACTTTAACAATATTGATCCTCTTTGCATTGGCTACGTGATGCAGATAAATGAGGATATGATCATGGTAATTTATCCTTCTAGCCTTAAATTCTTTGTATTTTTTTCGGGTTGTTTTAACTTATGTATATCTTCCTAATTTATACTATGCAACCATCTCAGGGCAGGTCGCAGTTTCTTCTTGCTTGTTTTTGCATTTTCAAAGCCATGAACGCAGTGTACAAGCTACACCAGCACACAATCTTCAGTCATTCATGCTTTGACTCTCTAATTTACATTGATGCTCAAGACCACATTTGAGACTCCTTCACAATTCCTTGCCTGTTTTTCATTTGTTTTGAAAGGCACCATTTGTTTTCATTTTACCCTTGTAAAATTAAATCCATGCCACAGCATAGGCATTTCATAGAACTGACAGTAGTCTGAACAAATATGTACCATTCATGGGTATAACACATTTTGCTTTCTCTCCAAAGGTGGGATACCAAGTTGATAGGCTTATAGTCATAGCTATTGCACTCATTAAACAACATTCTTAGAATAAATGTAGTGAAATTACTTTGTGTGTCAGGTAAGTCTTAAAAAGCTCCTCCTCTCTATGCTTCTTTGCCTCAACAAATCACTAAAGATTACATTTATTTCCGGGAACAAGCATACCTTTCACATAAAGTTTTAGACTTCAAGAAGATCATGCAATTCTACTTTTAAGAAAAAAATATGTGATTTCAGAAAAACCTAAGTCAGCAAGTCTTTTGTCTGAAGTCAGGAGCAATGTGTGGTCCATATCTCTTGTTGGCTGTCCGATGAAGAACTATGTGAAGAATGCAGTTAGCAGCTGCTGGTTTCAGTCTAAGTCAGGTTCCCAGTATTGTTTGTCCCTGACATTGCTGTCTGGAAACAAGAACATTTTATTAGTTTTCTTCTCCACCCCAAGAAATAAATTAGTCTTTCCTTTTGCAGCCCACTGTTGTTAAACACGTAGCTTAGACTTAAGTGATTAAACACAGAAGAAGACATTTCTTAGAGGTTTGCATTTTTATAGGACTTTGATTTGTTTTGTTTGGTGTTTTTTCTGTTGTTCTTAAGATGTTACGGGTTTTACATAAAGATTCTTTCTATTGCATTGTCTTTTTCTTGTCAGGAAACGTTACAATTCTTTGAAGTTAATAACTTTTCTAATGCTGTTATTTGAAGATTGAAATTGTGTCCTGTTAAAATTGTCAGCAAACCTTGCATAATATGATGGTGAAGCTTGTATAGAGATGATGTAGGGAGACCTTTTAGAGGCTGTCTTAGCATCTTAGGAACATTGACCAAAAAAGCCAACCCTTGATTGAGCAGGAGAATCCTGGTGATATGTATAAAAACTTGCAACATCTGTGTTTCATGTAAACATCACCTCCCATTTGTTTTCAGCATAGTAAATTGAGAAATCTGTGTGGGGTTTGTTGTCACGTTAGAAGATTGCTAGGCTGTGCTGTATGTCCATTAAATACTTAGTTTACTTTCCTGGAGCAGTTCAGGTCTCTGTCCTGCATGGACATTGATTGTATGTTTGGGGCTATTGTAATAGGGTAATAAAAATGCTGGAGCCCCATCTAGTGCATGAACAGTTAACCCTGCTAGAGAAGTTATAAAACATGTCAGAACAAGGAGGATGGAAAGTAATCCCATTAGTTGGCAAATTTTAGCCTTTTTGTAAAGTAACTTGCATTACTACATTAGTAATGGATTGGATGAAAAAAATGTTGTAGTGGTCAGATGCAGGTCATTGGGGGAAGGTGACTCCATAAAGGTTAATTTTATTGTGCATCAAAGGGACCTCATATATCAAAAGATTAAACAGTGTTAGACCCCAAGTACAAGCAGTCAAATTGAAGGCTAATTACAGTCTAAAAATTCACTGTGGGACCAGGACATGTTTCGCACATTTAGGTTAGATAAATCAGATTAAGTCCAAGCATATTTGACCTTACCCAGTTGCTTGTTTCCAGGAAAAAGATGTTAGTGGACACAAAGACTTGGACTTTCAGGTTTGAGTATGCAATTTGGGACTGCGAGTAAAATTCTAAGTCCACGGCAAGTCAGCAAGATTGTTCTCATTAATTTCATTTGCATCAGCTTTGCATCACCCTTGGATTTCAAGATTAATTTTCCTCAGAGAGCTAGGATTTGCTGTCTTTGTGAACTTCTCTGCAAATGTTTGGGAGGAAATCCTCTTAGAAAACCAGCATTGTAAATACAATGGACTGGAGAGTGGTCTCCCTTCTCCACCAGAGAAGAAGGAAGTTGCATTTGAGATTCTGCCAGAGCCCATTTAAAATAAATGTAGTGCACTTTCTGAACTTCTTGAAAGAGAGAGGTAATACTGGGTTTAGTCAATCTGCATTTTATAACATAAATGTCTCTTCAGGAAAAAGAGCATTTTTCTTCTAAACAATTCCCTGTGACTGGTTTCAGTACTTTTCTTCCAATGACTATGTACCTAATAAGGAATGATAAGATTTTGTAAAAGAAGAAAATCTGAAATATTACTGTTAATTTAGAAAATCGAATGTGTCAACATTTCTAGCAGTATACAAAGCTACAGCTAGATGAAATCCAGGCTTTATTAGTATTTTTTTAATAGTTACGGTTTTAATGGTTATGCTTTTAATAGTTATGCTTTTCTTATTAGTAATACTTTAATTTGGGTATGAGTATCAAATGGAAATCTTCAGTTTATTAATGAATATGCTATGCATGCATGTGTTAAATGCTTTATTCAATAAAGAAACTAATTTAGGCTAATGACCTACATCTTTCCTCATAGTTTAAGCCTTATCTTGACCAAACCATGGTAAGACATGAGCATAACACTCTTTTGTAAGGCCTAAGGATTTCTAGGAGGATGAAGAATATTACCAGTCTGCTGGTTACAATGTCATTAGAAGCTTTTTTTTAATGTAATGTGACTTAGAGGAAATTCTTCACTGTCCTCTGGATTTAGGAGTCATCCATGTCTGTAAAGCTTTAAACATTATAAGCACAGTTGTGCCGTGCCTCCCAAAGAACATCTTTTCGACTTATACACTGAAATAGACTGGTATCTTGTAATGCAGTACTTACTTAGTCAAAAATGTTGTGTCAAGTAGTATTGACCTTGAGGTCAAAATCAGTATAATTGATAGCTATGGGAACCACACAGTAATTCATGCTTCCACATGCAGATCATAGGACCTGGCCAAGCATCACAAGAACATTGCAGGGCTTTGTTTACATCCAACACAAGCCAATGTCTGTACCTCATCAGGCTCTACAAGACTGTTTCTAAGCTACTGTCCCTTCAGTATTCACCAGTTCATACTCATAACAAATATATAGGGGCTTCAGACCCAGATTCCAGCATTCTCGGGTATCACTCCCTTCCTTCCTTTTATCCTCTTCTCCTATAGAGTTTTCTGAAGTCTGGTTATTTCAAGGAACAAGTTTACAGTGGTGTCCCACAACAACTTTTATGGATGTATATCTGTGGAGTGGGTGAGCACGTTACAGTTGAGAACTTCTTAATCCAGATTTGGTGCCAAATCAGGCACTTTGTGTAATTATACCTTCACTAGCACAACTGTGCTGTTGCCAGTTTGAATACCTTGCTAGGTGGGAGGCTTTCTAGTTACCCTCTTGGAAAATACATAGTTTGTAGGCTGTGTAATTGACAGAAATTTTAATTGTGCATGATAATTTGTCACAATTTGAGCTCAAATACAGGTAATAGATCTTTTAGTAACAAGCCCCACATGAAAGTAAGGGAGACAATGTAAGATGCAGTTGTGCAACTGACTGTGAATTTTAAATGTATTGTCACTCATATATTGGAAAATATTTTACTTTCATATTGTTTTAGTTGTTCTTCCTGTCCAAGAGTAATAATTTGGGGTTTTTTTAACTTCTGTGGTTTGATTTGTTTGGGATTACACAAGAACAATTAAATCTAGAAAAAGGTGCCAATTTTAGCTGTTCAACTTTCAGAGTGAAGCTCAGCTTGGACAAAATTGAACTGTCGTGATTTAGCCTAATCAGTCCTTTAGTTTACTAATGTCCCAAAGTAAAACAAAAGGAAGCTAAGAAACAAAACCCAGAACTCCACCACCTGTATCAAACAAGGTAGTTGGAAGCCAGTTTCATGCAATGAACAAACTTTGGAGTGTGTAGAAGTAACACAGGAAGTTGGATTTTCAAACTTCTAAAGAGCAAGAGCTATAAAATACTATAGTGAATGTGCTTCATTTTATCACAGCATTCAAGAGATCTCAGCACCTGCCAGGGTCTGATGTTAGAGCTGCTGTTGCTTAAGTGAATGTGCAGATTCTCTATTAGGTTGTAGAATTTCTGCAGCACTTCTAGAGAGACTATTTGTTACTACTGGAATTCTAAAAAAATTGAGGAATATCCTAAGGATAACTTGTCCAAGTTTTACTACCCTGTCTTTAATGTATTATTTATGAACTATTAGAGGGTATGACAGTGTAAGAGTTTCGGGATCAAGATCACTGTCAACATTTGAGAATTAGGTTTGATTGGTTTCTTTACTTCAAATTGATTGGCTGTGTATGCTGTTTGTTATGAAATATCTCTTTGCTGTATGTTATTTTAGGAGACTTAGAAGGAGAAAAATATATTTTGTGTGTTAATACAAGTTTGAAGCTTGCTGTAGATTGCCGTCAAGGACAGGTCTGTGCATACATTATAGCTCGTGGAAAATGTAATGTATTGTATTTCCATGTTTAGATATAGCAAATGGCTCCAGTTCAGGAGGATATCGTCCCCCTCCCAGAACAAAAGAAGTGATCATCAATGGACAGACAGTGAAACTAAAATATTGTTTTACTTGCAAGATTTTCCGCCCACCTCGTGCCTCACATTGCAGCCTTTGTGATAACTGCGTAGGTGAGTAAAAAAAAAAGATATGGCATATGTTCAGTTTGGTAGCTTATATATTGTCATGAATACTTTGCATAGGAGAGAGAACAGAATCAGAATTAGTGACAAGATTACTCATGAGGTGACTTGCTGTATTCATCCTTCTTTCCTGCAACCTCTGTATAATGTTGAGAATTTTAGAGGAGACAGAAGAGATTTGACCTAACAGAAGGAAAATATCTTCAGATGCGTCTTTCCTAACCTAACATCTCTGTCTGTAAGACAGAGAACACGCCCAACTCAAACAAGGCTGCATACAATGTGCAGTGACCTTTCCAATGCAGAGAAACAACCTTTATGGGAGCCTCAGAGTAGTTTCCTTCGACAAACTAAATTCAGGGCAAGGAGCTGCTTCCCCAGTCATTAGAAACTGATGGTAAGGCATGGTTCAAATGGCTAGGGCTTGCTCTGTGACCAAAATACACACTGTAGGTGATTCTCACCTTTGAGCAGTTTTATAACTAGAAGTTATAAAGTCAGAATCCATAAGAAATTGTTGGCAAACATGGTATTTTGAGGGTAAGTAGATGTTGTCAGGACCTAAGCATATTTTATAATGAATAGGATTGGGTTTTTTCCTCACTGAACATCTTGTCCTTTTTCATGACTATTTTCTATGGAGGGCAGACAAGGTGATTAAGATATGCTCAGATTTAAAAGCAAACCAAAAAACCCCTACCAATCAAATCTGAGTGGTTTCTAGTTAATTAAATCACATTTAGAGTTTAGTGCAGTTGATTAGCACACTGTTGAGCCTGGATCTTAAGCATTCAAGAAAATAATGTAGAAAGATGTCTCCAGCTGAGAAATGTAATTGCAGCATTCAGCAGTGATATTTTTAGATATAAAGCAGCCATTGGAAGAATTGGAGTTTTATGTTTAGATGACATTCATTTAGGGAATACACTTGCATCAGAGTGAAAAGTTTATTAGCCTTTTGGCCCTATATAATAGATTCATATCTGTAGATGGTTCCTTCAGTAAATAAATTTTTCTAATGTATTAGAGTTTTCTAAGTCTTGCAAAAGCTATTAAGCTTGTTTTTATTGAGCAAGTGGGGATGTTTATGAATTGCAGTTGACGTATTTTTCAGAAAAATACTTCAGCAAAAGTGCAACCTGGACATTGCACTGTTATTATTCAGCAAACCTGATAATGTGAAAATACAGTTGTTGACCAGTGCAGTAAATAAAAGTTAAAAGGCTCTTTAGCAAGAGAGCATAAATAAGAACAACTCCACACACATCCTGAAGCTTATTTTAAAAGTAATGTTTTGGGTTTTTAGTACACTGGAATGAAGGATTTTTCTATAGGTTATTCTGTAATCTGTGTCCTTTTCATACTACATTTAGAAAACCTATTCTGCAAAACATCACAGTCTTCTGATTATGTCTGTGATGAAGCAACAGATGTGAGTTATTACGAATGTCTATCAGAAAAGAATCTGAGTAAATGATTCATATAAGTGAGATGTCTTATCTGCCTGTAAAATAGGAATCATCATTGTAATTTCCTTTTGCACATTTTTTAGTTTGGAGTTATTTGTTTTAAAATAGTTGCATGCATTAACTGGAATGAATTTGCTGTGTTTTTTCTCCTCAGCATTTATAATGGAAATTGCAATAAACAGTGACTTTTTCAGGGTCCATTGTATAATAGTTTTGTTTCCTGATTAAGTAGAGGTGTTTGTCATAGAAGTGTCCAAATGTGTTGAATGCAAAAAGTGGTATCTACAAGTACCTACAATTAATTTGCCATCAAAAATAGGTGTCCAGAAAATTGGATGGCTTCTGCTTGTGAAAAACTAACAGTGTAAGACTGTCAGATTAGTGTAACACTTAATCAGAATGGGTTAAGCAGTTTACCACCACTCTTAAGTTAGGTTTGTCTATATGAAGATGCTTTTATTTAATTTTAGTTTGTGAATAAACCTTTTAATAGCAGTGAATGTTCTTGTGCCACTATCATTTGCTAGTTCCTTATTGAATTAACTAAACCAAGGCACAGGTAGCCCTACGTCACACACATATGGATATTTAAGTAACTTACTCTACGTCAGCATAACGTATGATATTTAAATAACATGCTATTTAAGCAGCTCACCACCAAAATGGCCACGCATTCCTTTTTTACCACATAGATTCCAAAGATTTTGCTGCATAGTAACAAACCAGCTACAGAGACTGTGTGGTGTGGGAATGAGGTCTGCCTTCAAACCAGCACTCACTGCTCAGTAAAAAAAACATGCTACTTTTACCTAAAGGTGTCTTATGATACTTGACAAATGAATGCAGTGTGAAAGAGAGGTTCTTTCATCCTGTGTTTTCTAATAATGCTTTTCATTATCTAAGGAATCTATTGCAACATTTTAAATATGTAAGTACATACAAAAACGTATTCTTTGGTTTTTTCCCCTCTTTTGAATTAATCCTAACTTTCTAGTTGTTTAGTAAGCCTATGTGTTACTTGATCTTGCGTGATCTTTTGTATCATCACTAATTTTTTTATAAATGTCTCAATTAAAAAAAAGAGTTAATGTGAGTTCTACCCATGGCAATACTTCAAACTCCTTTAGCTCTACAATATTTTCCTGGTAGTATCCAGAAAAATAATGTAATTTCATCCAAATGTAGTTTGTTGCATTTATGTAATACCTTAAAAAATTGGTTGAATAAGTGTTCCCTGAAGCAAATGTCTTGGATGTATTCCTGATTTGCTTTTTTTACTTCTTTTGTGATTGTCAGTTGGAACTTAGCCCCTCAAGCGTTTTGTGTACTGTTATGTTGCTTGAGAATTATAAATTAATTAAGAATAATGTACATCTAAACACAAGAAATAAAGACTTTAAAAGTAAATAACTGCAGCAGACATAAATTCTGAGCTCTAGCTAATTATTGCTGAGTTTTGACAAGAGGTTACTGTGCAATGTTAGTAAGAAGCCAGTGGTTAGACTTGCTTTTGAAATGACGAAATGTCTTCTTTTTAATTCACTTTTGGTAATTTCAACATCAACTATGTAATACCCTTTTTTTTGCTTGGTTTTAATAAATAATTTTTGTCTTGTTTAATTTGATTTCTATATAAAAGCTGAACAAGAAGCAGGTAACTATATGCAAACAATTTAGTTAAATATAGTACTGAATGACTAATGAGAAACAGTGAATAATGACTAGCAAGCAGTAAATCAACTTAGTCTTCTAATCTAAATATCTAAAGCCTTGCTTGTGTTTGCAATGCCACAGTTTTGCTTATCAAGTGAAGTAACTGTTTTAGACTTAAGACAAAAATACAGTAAGGTGGAAGAAGAGATCCGCCATATATATTAATCTAAGGCAATATGGCCTTTCAAAATCTGCATATCATAGATTTGTGTGCAACTGATGGATGAAGGTAGCTTCTTCTCTCTGGTTTCACTGTGTTTCCTTCAACATCTCTTTATATTTTTTTTTACACAGAGTATTCAAAGCCCAATTTTTTGAAATTTGATGTCACAACTTGATTGGAATGTTTAGTTTGATTTTTCAGAGGTCACTGATGAACATGATAATGGCATCCTAAGTTAGACCAAAATCCTGGTTCGTGTAGTAGCCCATTTGCCACCTTGGCCAGAGTGGATCCCTGGGAAAGAACTGGAGAAGAGAACGAGCAGGTGGGAATGCTTTCTGCTGAACATTCCCCCACTCTCGGAAATCTTCAGCATAGACCTTCTTGAACCCTGAGTGGTTATTCTGTTTTTCAGTAGCTCTTGATAGATCCTAGTGGCCTTTGTACTAATACAAGCTGCTTGAGATGATGAACCAGCATTGCAGTAGTGCTGAAGGCACACACATCATACTGGCCTTTTCTGTTGATGTTTCTGTTTCCTGTAGGAAGCAGGATTCCTCTAACTTATGAGTCAAATTGCTTTTATACAGATCCTAAAAATGAGACCAAGTGTTTTGACAGAAATTTTGACAGAAAATACACAGTAAGGCCCGTAGACACCTCCTTTCTGCTTAAATCATTACTTCTGCAAAGCACTTCTTCCAGGCAATTGTAGGCATTGTCATTTGTTTGTAGTCTTGACTGGATTCCACTGATTTACTGTTTTGAAAATTCAATATGTTATGTACCTATCAGTGTGCCAAATGGCAGAATTTGGATTAAGTAATTGTTTATAAAAATACTTTCCCAGATTAGGCACCAGTGTTGTAAATTTATTTTTAAAATAAATACTAATTAACTATTACTAGTAATAATTACTAAAGCACACAAAATATATCACACACATGATGTAAGAGAATTACAGTGTGTTCTGGGGAGAATCTTTTTCCTGTAGTTACTCCAGATGCCACCATCTTCCTGCCTGAAAAACACAAATTACATCAAAAGCAGAATGAGAGGTGGCATCGTAACAGTTTGGCTTTTATAACATAGAAATACGTCTGACAGCTATTTTCTTCGTGACTTTGTGGTCCTTTATAATCAGTGTGTATTTACTTGATGTCAGGTCTTTGGTTTGCTTTGTTTTAATTCCATTCTGTAGCACTCTTTCTTCATTAACTTATTTCCCTTTTTGCCTTCAGTTCCTTTTTATAACTTTTGTTTATTTCTTTCCTTACATTTCCTGCAATGAATAGAGTACAATATTCACTTCATTTTGAGCCTGTTAAACCTTAGCTCCAGGTGTCTTGAAATGACTCTTTAGCTGAACAGTTAAAAGTATAAAGTTGACTGCTATGACCTTTTCTTTTCCCTTTTTTTGTTTGTTTTCTTTTTTCTTTATTTTCTCTTTTCTCTTTTCTCCCTTTCCTTCTCTTTTCTCCCTTTCCTTCTTCTTTTCTTTTCCTGTGTATTTTCCCCAGTTTTTACATGTGAGAAATGGCTTTGGCTCTTTTTGTTTGTTCTACCTTTTGGGGCCACCCAAGAAGCTCTCAAACGTAGTACACACCAGCACTTACAGAAATGATTGTGCCATCTATATAATTTCATGTACTTCAGAAATTCAGGGAGCATGGCACGTGCGGCAAAGAGTTTTCAGGTCATAAGCCAAAGCACTGCAAAATATGTCAGAAAGTCTCTTTAAAAAAGTAAATAGTATTGTAAGTTACTTGAGAGACAGGTTGTGGCTTATGCACTGATCTGCATATGAAAAAATGCAGAGATGATCATAATATTCTAACTGTGCAAATGATGTTGTAAACCTCAGATATCAGAGTGAAAATGGAAAAGAGAAATTACCAGGTAAAAATAAAATTGTGAACATAAAATAATAAACAAATATTTACATTTGGTGCAATAACCATTTACAAGATGGTTGAACTCAAATTCAGATGAAAGACAGCAACAGAGGTGAGTAAAAAAATTTGCTTTCCTATGAAAACCAGAAACAAATACATAAACTTTGTGGTTCCTATTACCTGGTAAGGGTACTATGCTTCCTCTAGGGACAAGTTGAGGGTTTTAAAATCTGTTCCTCGCAACGGGGTATGTGTGTGGTACATCTAGTTCCCAAAGTATGAAGGTGTTGTATCGATAAGAATGGGTAGGTAAGGAGAGATTGTTAAGCAGTGAGGTCCTTCGCTGTGCCCTCCTTGTACCTATCAAAGAGTAGGCATTCTAGACTGCTGCTGCTGCCTTTGGAAATGGCACCATTAATGTGCATGCAATCGAAGGAGTTCGTTAGTCAACATTTATTATTGGAGGGCGCAGTGATCTATGTGACAATGCAGTTTAATTACAGTGAGCTATCTCGGGGCAATGGCTGGATGTTTTCCTAATAAATCAATTGCTATTTTTATTTTAAAAATTAGGTGTGTTTGTTTGCTTTTTTTAATTGCATGTCTGCCACTGTTGAAGTTGATTAGCATGCAAAAAGTTGACATTGCAACTTACTTTCTTAAAAACCCACCCAAATAGCTTAGCTGTGTGGGACAGTTTAGACAATCAGAAGAGTGAAATATTCGTTAAGTAGCTCTGTTTGTGTTTCTGATTGACTTTTTGTTGTAGATATCCATGCACATGATTAGTTTATTTCATTAATAGAAGCCCATCTTTCCCAGTGTTACATTGCTCTTTCAGTTGGCATCACCTTGTAGAGATTCGTGTCCAGAATGTAATTAGGAGTAAACTTTTTGTGAGTTATTTCCCAAATGTGAACTTCAGGCTGGAAGGCTCTTTCTGCTCTGTTTGGGTTTTGTGGGCTGTTTTTGAGTCAGAGTACAAAAGTACTGAAGCTTGGTGATTTCAAGGCTCATTGTGCATTGTCCATAACAGATGTTCTGAAATAACATCAGCATGCATATTTAATCTAACTTCCAATTGGTCTTTTGTTATTTTTGTATAAATTTCCACTGAGATTTCATTCCACAAAAGTAACAGGAGAGGTATTGTCAGGGGACTGTCTAACAGGTGAATAGTGTATAAGTTAAATTGATCCAAATATTTGTTTGCTGTTGCCAGTTGATGGCAAATACCATCGGTGGGGGTTTTTAAATATGATTAAATAATTAATTTTCTTAGGAGTGATGATTTTTTTATTCAGTGGAACTGAACATCTGAGCTAAGGATAGTTTTATGCTATGAATACTGGATACAAATTTTATTATTTTAAATTATCAGACATTTTGAACTGACTGTAAAGGTCTTAATGCAATGCTTATCTTTGCTTTTGTGTATATGTGTGTCGCTCTCAGCAGTTGGGATTGGACTGCTGTGTCTTAGAACAAAAAAAAATACTATTTGTAATAAAAACGATTTTTTATATGGACTTCTGAAAATCTCATTTTTTTTCCTAAACATTTCAAGAGCAATCACATTCTGAAAGCATTATTTTTTATACAAAATGTCAAGAAGCCTGAATAGATGTGGTCACATCATGACATCATAGTCCTTCAAAAAGCTGTAATTGTCATAATTATAAACACGTGCAGATGTGTCAGTATCTCTGTATAATTGCTTAGTGTGAACCCATGACAATGAACATTGTAGTTCTGTGTTACACTGCTACTACTATCAAAAGTAATTTTGAATAATCCTGGCCCAGCTGGTTGACCTCTAATGGGATTTTTTGACTGATGCAGAATTTGAATAGTGGACTGTTGACTCTTTCCAGTGCCGTGTTGCTGTTTGCACATGTTAAATAAAGGTGGTGACATTCAGTGAATGCCTTAGGTTTGTGTCTTTGCCCCACAGCATGTTACTTGGATGGCAAGGAGGAATTATCAAGTGAATTCTAACTTGTGCTCGTTAGAATTTCCTAGTAATGTGACCTAGATATTTTTACACCTGTCGACTTCTTGTCTTTGAGACCTGCCTTCACATTAAGCTTTAGAAAATGTATGCTGGTGTGCAGTGATCCAGTTGAGCAAAAGAAAAAGGCAGCAGTTTATAAATACTGCAAACTGAAGGGCCGAGCTGGCCTGAAAATGTTCCATATAGAAATGCTTTTGTGTTCCTTTTAACTTATAAAGCTTTTATTAATTGTTTTGAAAGAGGAAGGAAAGCACTGGGGTAATTTTTTTCGTGGTTTCTTGGAACGTAGTGATTGAAATATGGAAGCAGAACATTTAAGGGTTTAAGAATCTGTGCTTTAAGGATTTTAAAAGCCTGTGCTGTGGAAAAATAGAGATTTGACTCCTTTCTGAGCAGCAAGGAACATGCTTTGCTGTGGCTTCTGAAGGAAACATTCCATCTGTAAGATTGTTGCTTATTAAAATGGGAAATGATGTCCAGCTGTTAATGTTTCCCAGGCAAGTTTTCAAATGTAAATTTTTCGGGGTAGGTTAAAAAATGAGAAATGTCTAAAGTATGAACTAATGTGTTCTTCTGTGATCCAGTTAGCACAGATTATTAGGTGAGTGTTAATGAGACCACTTAGGTGAGTGTTAATGATACCGCTGAGTCATGCTCACAGCTTGTGGTTTCCAGAGGGATCTGAAGGTCATCCTACTTATGTGCTTCTCTCCTTTGTGCCTGTTTACACAGCCCTTGGTAACACACAGCCATTGGTAAGTCAGTTTTTTCCACTGAGCAATGAACAAAATAATTCCCGTTTTTCTTTCCTGCCAGTTCAGGGAACAGACCTGACTCATCTTCAGCTTACACAATGAAAGAAGGAAATGGCATAAAGTCACAGGAAAGGCAGCATGTGACCATCTCTTTCACTGCTACTTAACTTCTAGATTGGCTCAGTTATCTTGTGAAGCTTCATCTTTTGGATTTGGGTATGGGGTGCTGGCTATCCTCAGAAGTTATTATCTAAATTCAAAGTTGCTAATCACTTGGGTAAGACTAGTGAAATAAAGTCATCGTTACAGGTTTACTGACAGCTCCTGAGGCTTCTTACCTCTTTAGTTTTCTGTGTTTTTATAGCAGCATTTTTAGTCTTCGTTTACTCATATCCTCTTTCCATTGATGCTTCATCTTATAAACTGTTCATACATTTTCTCAGCCTTTTTTGTTCGCTTCAGCTTTTGTTTTCTGATCCTGAAAAATTAATCAAAACTGGGTTTCTCCTGCAGTCGCGATAACTGTTAACTTGTTGGAAGGTTGATGTTACAGCTAGGCTGAATTAACACTTAGCTGCTTCTGAAAGTGGCATTTCATCTCTTCTGTGGCAATGTGTTCTCCCTGCTTCACTTGGGACAGCTTTGGTGTGTGATACTGTGATGTGCTGGTCTGAGGGGACAGGCAAAGGAAAGCTATGGTTTTAAGTTCATCTGGCTCTGTTAAGCAGCTCCCCACAGGGTAAAATGAACACTGGGCTTGGCCTAAGAATGGAGAGCCATAAACGCACAGGCGGAAGATTGTTCGCAGCAGTGCTGAAAGAGTAGAAGCTGAGCCATCTGTTTTAGCAGCAGTTCTTGGTTAGGCAGATACAGGTGTAACATCATACCACATCGTGCAGGCAAATACTTTGCTGCTTTTGCTGAAAATCGAGTTCAGGAGGATCATCTATCATAACTTTTCTATCCATAAAATGCTTCCATAGGCAAACTTTTCAGCCCATGCAACTTTCTTCCTCCCTCCTTAAGAGTTCTGATACACTTTTACAGCCAAGTGTTTGTATTACAAATGTTTTCATTCTCTTCATTTGCCTGAAATATTTTTACATTAACCTTGTCACAAATGTATGATCAAATACAGCACATTAACTATACCCCATAAATTTAAACCAGAACTGCAGTCATCAGCTCTAAACAGTCTGTTACTCTTCCTAAGAAGTAGTTGCATTTCTATTTTTTCTGCAATTTAAGTTTGCAAGGGCTGGAATTCAGTTTTTCTCAGCATCAGTAGTTTTTCGTTTCTCAGTGAAGTCAAATCTTAATTTTACTGCCAACCTTGCCCAAGCCAAGTAGAGATATCAGACAAGGCTTCCTTTACCGAATCGTTGGTTGTTCAGTTTGCAGGCATCTGGAGTACCAAGGGTGAACCTTAAGACACTGTGTTATTTCTTCATTAATACTTACTCAGTTGTGTCATTTTCTAAGGAAAAAACACGGCTCCAGACTCAAGAGTTTTTATATTTTCTAACAGCATGAGAAGTTTCTGTGTGGCATTTGTCTGTTCATTTTGCCAGGGTTGGCAGTTTTCTCCTGCGTTAATAACTAAGCAGAGCAGCTTATAAGGTGTAAGGCTGTTATCTTTAAATTGCGTTTACATATTTGTGCTCTGCAGAGTATAATGTTCTGCTTTTTAATACACTGTTTTGTGTCATGTGGCCGATGCCTTTCTATTTTATGACTGAGAAAGATGAGGCCCAGTTTATTTATCATAACATTCATGTAAACTCTTTAATCCGTCTCTCTTTTCATTAGAGTCAATTCCAGTTTAACACTGTGGCCATTTTTCATATCCAACCTTTTCTGTCCATTTCTCCTTTATATAGACATCTTAGGTAGTTACTTAGCTTCACAATGATTGGAAAGGTGTTTATTGAGAAAGCAGAGCCTTTCAAGTTTACCAAGCAAGTTTGAAGGTGGATATTGGAGATGAGTGACAAGTAGGTTAAAGATGCCAAGTCAGTAAGGAATGTAAGTGTGTATATGGGTATGTGTTTATACATAGAGGAGTTGTGGTGTATGTGTGTGTTTTTATTTTTGTCTGCATTTTTCTGAGGATCAAATAGATGCCTATATATTTATAAGTATTGTTTCATGGCTAGAAACTGAGCTTTATGTCAGTATAATTTGTTGTTTCCTACTGTGTCACCGTAGAACAGAATGAATCTATGTGTGTGGATTTGTCTTCCAAGACATATAATGTAGTTTTTTAGCAGTAGGGTACAAAGCTATTCTAGGATTATGCTCTTTTAAAAGGCTCTGTAACTGTATGTGTTTGTTTGTGGTGGTGTTAGATCATGAGTTTTATGTATGAATAAATTTAAATGAAGTAAAGTGGTTATCAGAATATAAGGGCTCATTCAGAACCACAGATTTAAAGATGAGCACTGTTCAAATGCAGTGTCAGTTTATTTTGGGAATACAACTGTACTGCACTGAATAAAGGTAGTATCACCTATGCAGGGTGTTTAGTTCTTGGTATTCTTAGCACTACTTGGTCAGTCAAAGTATTCTGAAGCCTTATGTTAAGACAGTTCAGTAACTTCACCTTGAATAGCCCTGTTGGAATTTGAAACAGATTTATGGCAGAAGCATGTGCTCCAAACAGCTGTCACGCAAAACCCCTGAAAGTCTGGTGAACTCAGAAATCCATTGTGCATGTTGTTTTGTCATTTTTTTTAAACGAAGATAATACAAAATACATGCTTCAAGGAAAACCTCTACTGTAGGTCTTGAACATAAAGCCGTAGCTAAAATAAACTGGTGCACTTGGTCACTGTGCCTTTTTAACACAGGGCTTAAGGACTTTAAATTTATAGCTCGCCTTTCCTGTGGAATTACAAATAGTTTGATATCATACGTCAGTGGAGGCATAAAAGTCACAGAAAACAAAACAGGATTTGGACAAGGATCAGAGAGTAAGAGAGTCAGCATGAGAGCATCTGTCTTAGGATCTTGGATTTGTTTTAAAAAATTTGAATTTCTGTCAGTGTAATCTCTCCAAAGTAAAGTTAGGCAATGCAAGTTTGTTTCCTGGCAATAGGTCTGTTTCCATTGTCTGGCATACTGGGACACGGAGTCGAGGCTGCCCGAGGAGAAGCAGAGTGAACTGTTGCCCCTGCTGCCTTCCAGCACTGAGGCATTTCCCCTATGTTGGGGACACTCGTTTCTCATCCACCCTGGCCTTTTCCTATCTCATGAACAAGTTAATCTTAGGGAAATAAAGGGAAAGGGCTTGGCTTAGTAAGAATGAAATGGAGCCTATTGTACAAAGGGTAACAGAGCATTCAGATTACATCTCCCAATTTTTATACTACATGTTTAATCATTTGAAAAATGGTTTGTGTGAATGATCTTGCTGCTTTTAATGGTTTAATATGGCTGTGTCAACTCCAAGTGGAAAAATAGGTGGTCTGGAATGAAGAATATCTTGAGTGAAGGAGTAAAAGGATGTGGGAAGGTGTAGATATTTCATACTCCTTAATGCATGGATGGATGATATGATAGCAGACCTAAGTCAGAGATGTGATCATGACAGATACAAGTAAAACAACCTCAGAAAGTCCAATTTTGAGTAGGAAGACAAAAAAAGCCCTCGCTCCTATTTAAAAAAAATCATATACAATTGAGTTGCTAAAGCTCCATGTGAGAGTGGATAAATACATACATCTTGGTCTGACTGCATAATTTATCACAATAATATGGGTAGTTTAACAGGAACTCACCTCAGCCATGCTTTGATTTCCTTAAAAACTGTAAGGTTTCATTAAAATACTCCTTTTTTTTTTCTTTTCTGTTTTCTGTTCATTTCTGGATAAGAACTCTGTGGCTATTTTGCAAATGCCAGTTAAATCATGAGTTTTAATGTAGTATTCAGAGAGCATTTTTTGGAATAAACAGCATTTTATTAATTGTTTTCCATTTTTTTTTCTTCTGCCTCTCATTTCAGAACGGTTTGATCACCACTGTCCCTGGGTAGGCAACTGTGTGGGGAAAAGAAACTACAGATTTTTTTATATGTTTATTTTATCTCTGTCCTTTCTGACAGTCTTTATATTTGCATTCGTTATCACCCACGTCATCCTTCGTAAGTATGCTGGTGAAATCAGATTACGTATGTAGCCATTTGCTTGAGTTTTTTAAGTTAATATTTTGATCATTCAGGGTTTATTTATTTATTATTTGTTTATTTGCCTTTTCTCTGAAGCTTCACAATCCCCAGTGAGTCCCATTCTGGTCTATAATAGGCCCTGTTCATAGTAATCATTGACCTAGCACTGGCCTTAACTTAATGCAGTGGTAATTTTTAATTTCTTTTTCCTTTTATGGATGATTTATTGGAAAAGCATCTAAATATACAGGTAGTCTCATTTACCCAAAGAACTTTTGTGTGGTTTTTTAACTGTAAGCATGGGTCACTTGCTATCCAGACAAACCGGTAAATTATTAGGAAGTAGGCTGGAGCTATATTTTTTGTTGTTTGCTCTTTAGTTTGCATTGTTCCTTACCCTATTTTAAACATATGTTACTTTCATTTGCATAGACATTTCAAGAATAGCCAAGTCATAATGGAATGAATCAGATAAATACTCATGAGTTTGTGATTGATTTTTATTTGTGTCCTGAATAGTATTTGAGGTCAGAACTCTTGGGTACTGCCTTTTTTCCCCACACCCCTAACATATTTTGCTGGCTCCTATATATTCATGATGATCTCATTTATGATGACAGGTTATATGACTTGTCTTTAAAGACCTTTTGTATGTTGGGCTTTTTTAACCCACTATTGTAGGAAACTTAGGAGTGGGTTAGGGGTTTTTTGTGCTAATTATGTAAGATATTGCTTTGAAGAGTGTGTCTTTAACTGTTTTGGAAATGTGATATTTTTATTTCTTTGTAATTTGTTCTACAAGAGAAACCTGATAGAAATAATAATAATTAGATTAATTAATAATAAATAGAAACAATCATTTCAGCATTTAACACATTTATAAAGCTAACTTGCCAATGGTAATATTAGAAAATGTTTTACTGAAAAAATAATACTGAAAGAGACTGTGTTCTTCTGAATTGTTTATAGTGTGCCGGGAAAAGCTGTATTTTAAAAAGCAGAACTGCTCATAATTGTTCTTCACAAAAGAATGATATGAGCACTGAACAGCTCTCCTATAGCTCAGAAATCTAGCTCATAGGCTAGAACTGGGATACCTAGAATTGAGGGAGTCTGAATCACAAATTGTTCTCACTACCAGATACAACATTTCTAATACAAACTGAAAAAGCACAGATAAGATATATGTATTGTTTAAAAAGGGAAAAGTAATTATTTAAATCCTTGACATTTATCTGGGCATGCATGAGAATATACGACACACCTTTTAGATTTACAAAGAAGGAAGCATGTTTTTTTCTGCCATCTTCCTTTGCTAGAGTTCAGCAGTTGAAAATATTATTAGTCTCACAATGTAAAGCTACTTTTGATACTAGCCTACCTTCATTTCACGAGGACTGCAGTGCTTTAGTTTTTAGCATATGAATTACCAATATTATGTCAGTATTTCATGTACTGTTTGTCAAGTAGGTTTATCTAGTGGTTTTTAACTTTACAGTGTCCATTTCTAAGTATGACTTAGACAAAGAGCAGACTAATTAATTGTGCCTCTGTGTGGTTGAGAAGCACTTTAGCATTTGTGTAGGTGTTACAGATAATGTGTAGTGTGTGTTGAATGCTGAATTGTTTACCAGCTGCAAAATATTCTTGCTGTGGAGATTTATCTACCTTGGATGAGACAGGGAAAAACATCCTTAAGTTCTGAAGTTTGGTTGGTCCTCAAAGGCAATGGCAGCAGGTATGAAATGTGATTAGTTCCTTGATGTTTGTTTGCTACACTGGGACTTTTACCCCACCTTTCAAATTCATATGCTGTACTCTAAGCAGTGTTCAAAAAAGAGCTCTTTACAAATAAGGTTTTCTTATCTACTCTCTCTGTGCCTACCATGCTTCTAGAAGTTGTCATATCTACTTTTCTAATAGTTACCACTCAACTATATACATTCAGTTTTGCAGCCCTGCAGTTCTTTAGTTGATGCTAACCGTTAAGCATATATATTAATCTGAACTTTTGCATTTGGCATAGACTGCTTTTTGTCAATGTGGCTGAAGAAAGTATCCGTTTTTAGACCTGGGACCATGACTTTTCTATAGTGTTTCAAAGTCGTACATATGTATTTGTGTAAATCCTGGCAAAATTCTTTTGTTTTAATGCCCCTGGATTTGGACAAATTTTTTAAATTTATATATTTTTCTAATACATCTTGCAAGCTGGCATTTTATACTTTTTGGGAGGCCTATGTGGTGATACGAGATACATACTAACTTTTTGTTTTCTGTGACCTTCTGAGGCATACATTGGAAATATACTCTTCCTAGGATTAAGCATATGTGCACGTAATATTTTTGAAGATCACAAAACTCATATTTAAATCGTGAGGTAATACTAAAAGTGTTGACTTTCTTCCATCTCATCAGGGTGAACGCATTTTCAGTAGTAGAATCATAGAATCGATTGGGTTGGAAAAGGCCTCCAAGATCATCAAGCCCAACCCTTGGTCCCACGCCAGTCCATTCACCAGATCATGGCACTCAGTGCCACGACCAATCTCAGTTTAAAAACCTCCAGGGATGGTGAATTCACCCCCTCTCTGGGCAACCCATTCCAATGCGTGATGACTCTCTCTGGAAAGAAGTTTTTTCTGATCTCCAACTTAAATTTCCCCTGGCAGAGCTTGAGCCCGTGCCCCCTTGTCCTATTGCTGAGTGCCTAGTAGTGTGTGTGTGTCTTCACAGTTACTCATCTTGGAGGCATCAGTATTTCAGCTGTTTGTTGCAGTGAGGAGCCCTCCCCTTTTGATGTTTTGGGAACTGCTTGGCTGAGTGTGACCAGCAGTAAGGTATAGAGATCGCACCTACCTGCTGCCATTGCCATTAAGGAGCCTAAAAATAGTAAGAAGGATGGGGAAGTTGCATTAGTCTTGTACCTTGAAACTAAGAACCAGTTATAAGAGTCTGAAAAGGCTCAAAAATACAAGGTAAGTAACCTTCCTTTTGTAATGGCAAACAGTAAAATTGACCAGACAGGTCTAGGGAATTTTTTTATATATATTTCTTTTTTCTTATAAAGACAAGATTCTTCTCTCCATACAAATCTTCAGATGAATTTAGCTAAGTGGAAAAATTTTGCTACAGGGAAGACTTTCAACCTGATGTATTTAAATCATTTATACTATACAGTAGAATTCAAACTATGTGTGTATAGTATGTCACATTAAGTCAATTTCTACAACAAATTCACTTGTTGCAACCAGCAAATTTCCAGATCACGCTTTTTTACTAATATATCATGATTATAGAACCCAAGTGCTTCTGCACTCTGCATGCTTCTGCATCTCTAGTTGATTGGCTCATGCTTCTCTTGAGCTCTTTTCAGCTAGTAGATTGCCTTTTATTTGTAGAGAGGCAACAGTAACCTAACAGAAAAATTTCTGTGTGGTTGCACAGGAGCAGGATTATAGTCAAGACAGCTTTGCTTCCAAAACAAAGGATGGAGAGCTGAGAATCTGAGTTTATAGAATAAATTTTCCAAGTCAAATAGTTACTTTGAAAAATAGTATTTCAAAATAAAACAGCAGGTTATAATTTTTTGTTTCCGTATTTGGTCCGAAAAGAACAGAAATAATCAGAAGTCCTGTTCATGGAAAAGTACATGCGCATCAGTTTGGTATGACTGAGAAAATCCCCTGCAGATATTAAACCTGATAACTTACCCAAGGGTTTTTTATGTTGTTGATGCTGCGCAGCATACTCTCTGGGTCTTATTAGTAAATCTGTTCTGTGATTATTTGGTTATCTTAAAATACTAATTGTTTCAACTATAGTAAAAACAGCTTGTAGTTGATTTTTTACTTGGTGGGTAATTCTGGGTTCTGTTTCTCCAGGTTCTCAACAAACAGGGTTCCTCAATGCTCTGAAGGACAGTCCTGCAAGATATCCTTTCACTGAAACAAGTTGTAGATTTTCTTGCAAAATAACATCTGAGATGTGTTTGGCTTGTTTTCTTGCTATTGTTGGATATGTGCTTTGTGACTTTATCAATAAATGATTTCATCACTTCCTGTGCATTAGGATTTCTTGCCACATGTCGGAGGTAGGAAAGAGAATGTAGCCTGGAGTGATTTTTATTAGTCTTACGTGGGGCAGTACTCTCCACAAAGATCTGTAGTTTCCATGTGTGATGAAACATGCTTCATATTTTTGATGGATTTCATAAATACATCTTACACTGTGCTTATGCTGTGGTTTCACTTAAAATATTTCAATAATTGTCTTGCTTTGACAACCAAAAGTATCCAAAATGTCTGATTCCTTTCAGGATAGAAAAAGTAGATTTTGGAACAACTGAAACCATGTGCTGTACTTGAAAAGTTCAATTCCTGAAACTATTGCTATCTTTTTAGTGAAGTCATTTTCAAATATTAACTTCTGTTAAGTTATATAGCAGTATGTAACTTGCATGCACAGGAACTACTATTGTTCAGCCTAAAGAAGACAAGACTCTGTGGAGTTCATTGTGGTCTGTCACTGTATAAAGATATAAGAAAAACTGAGAGACTTTTTACCGGGGCCTGTAGTGACAGGACAAGAGGCAATGGTTTTAAATTGAAGGAGGGTAGATTGAGATTGGCTGTGATAATGAGGGTGATGAAACACAGGGACAGGTAACCCAGAGATGTGGTGGATGCTCCAGCTCTGGAAGTGTTCAAAGCCAGATTGGATGGGGCTTTGAGCACCCTGGTCTAGTGAAAGGTGTCCCTGCCTGTGGAAGAACAGTTAAAACCACATAATCTTTAAGGTCTCTTCCAACCCAAGCCATTCTGTGGTTTTAGTCTGTAAATGCTCCATGTCCTTTTTATCACTTTATGGGAGCTTTCAGTATATTTTCTACTCAGTGAGAATGGAGTCAGAAAGCAGCTAAGCTAATGAAAAATGGGAGGCTGACATAACTACTCGGTAGTTTCTTGCTCACATTTCTGTACAGACTGTAAGTTTCCCATTCCATTTTGAATGGTTTGTGTCTGAACAAACAGTTTGCACCTCTCACAAACATACTGTAAAAAAAATTTATTTCTTGTTTGTGCATTGTGCTTCGTGCAGTTTGCTTTTCCACAGAAGAGTAGGAAGAAAAGATTGTCATTCAGAGACCTCCCTTTCCAGGTAGTTTTCCCAAGTGTCAAATTCTGCAGATGCAGTTTTTTGTGTTTTTATTCATCAGGTAGAGTTACTGAGCTGTAAATTCCCTTTTTAAAACAAAGCCATTGTTTGGGGCTTTTTGTACAAATAATTTTACAAAGCACAAAATAACTGTTCTAACGAGTATAACAATAGCTTCCAATTAAAACAATTACAATCAATTCTTACAAAAGATGATTCTTTCAAACTATTTTCAAACTGAGAATAGCATTCAGTTGTCCTTAAATCAAAAGGTAATTGCTTATGCACTTGAGGATTTTTTGTACAGGAACAATGGGCTATTAATTCATAATTTATGTTCAGAGATGTGCTGCTTTCAGTGACTCAGTGGCACATCTTTTAGAAATGCCTGGTTTGCTAGTGATATGTTGGACAATTTAATAGTTTGGTTACAATTAGCAACAGTAAAAAATTAAATTGTCCAGATAGTATTGGGAAGGCTGCTTTGGAGCATTCAGGCACACTAATATTAGGATTTTTTAATTCAAATACTTATGTCAGTCCATGCATTTTCCAGTCTGTATCTCTGTGTAATGGTGAGGAGTTGACATGTTTCTCTTCTATTGATATGTTCAGTGACAAGGATGTTTATTCTGTGTTTTAAGGATATGTCCTTGGTCTGGAAAATTTTGAGTTGATATTGTCTTGGAAACTGACTTCACTAAAGGTTGATATGGTTAATGTACAGATTATTTTTATCCTATTCTTTTCCCATCATCTTGTTCATACTGATTAATTCTATGTGTAGCTCTAGGAATTAAAGCCTCCTCTGCTGTTGATTTGTGTTNTCACCCTTCTGAAGTGCTGTAGAACATAAATTCTCAAAGCAGATGTATTCTGAGTTCATGGCTATTTTATGTAAATAAAAGTATATATAAATAAAAAACTATAGCAGAAAGCTGTCTATAAAAAGTTCCTCTTTATGTTTGATTATATAAAATTTAGAAGCAACTTTATTTTCCTATTGCTGAGACAACAATTCCTTTAGAGTTAAAGGAATTACATAAGCTTTAGTATGTATGCAATGTTGAGTGCTGACTGATTTTCCTAGTATATTAATCTCACTTTTAAAGCCTAGCTACTTCTTTATGGGTATAACATTTGATTTAGACAGCTTATAATGGGTGAAGATACAGGTACTTTTAAAAGTTATAGTGGTGCACACACACATGTGCACATCACACCTTTACTGCTCTCTTGGAGGTTAGGCTGCTCTTGCTGTACATGTACCTGTGCTGCTCCCTGTAACTCCCAGGAGCTCCTATGCGTGTGCCTCGGGTGCCAGTCCCTGCATGTTGCACCTGACACTGACAGGCTGCTGTCTGGGTGCAGCCTATTCGCAGTGCTTGAGAGGGATGGTGCTGGGTCTGGGCTCGGCAGGTGCCTGCAGAGTCGCTTGTGGGCGAACCAAACCAAGTTTTGACTGCTGCTGTTCCCAGTTCTGTGGGAACAGAAGTTATCTTTCTTCCATTTTTTTGTGATTTGGTTATAATTCAGGCTAATGTCTCCCTTAAAAAGTCTACTTGTAATTCCTCAACTACTGTTTATTTGCAGTACAGTGAACTAGGAGATGATAGTCTTCCTCTTGAACATAAGTTTTGGGCAAATGCTGCTGAGTTTTGAATATTCAACCGAACCACACCTATTTAAATTGACAGATTTAACAGGAGTTGTTTTCCAGACCATTTTCCAAGCCTGGGCCATTGAGACACCTCCAGTTGTAACACAGAATATATGCAGTTATTAGAGGGACTTGAAAGAGCAAGTGGACTTCATATTTTATTCGGACTAGTGCACTTTGATGCTAGTGTTAGGATGCCTATCAGCATCTTAACTTCAGTAACAGAAGAAAAGCAGGAGAGTCTAGCAGTTAGAACGTACGACTGAGATGCAGTTTTCTCAGTTGTTGTTGCCATACATATGGGCAGAGATCTAGAACCTTAGTCCTGGCTCAAGACTCACACTGTGCAACAAATATTTGTACAGACATACCTGTTCAGGTTTCGGTATTCAGCTCACCTTGGGTTACCTCTCTTGTAGTTGATCTTCCCCTCAACCCAATGCAACTCTTATTTACTGTTACTTGTCAATTTACCTCTCTTAGTACAAGTGTGATGACTCTTACAGGATGAACATAAAAATTTGAATTTCAGCAATTAATATCAGAACCACTCATTGATGGTTTCTAGCCTTTCACAGTCTGCAAACCCTTGAATATTTGCTGGTGTACTGTTCAGTGCTCCCTATAATAAAGCCTGCTGACAGTAGACTTGCTTTTCAGGGTTTAATTTCTGGTGATCCATTTGAAGTACCCCAGAGATCTGAAGGGACTTGTAGACTACACTGAATTTTGTGATTTTAACTACTTTTTATGGGATTTTTTTTCCATTTGCATATATTTCCTTGACTTTCAATTACTGTGCTGGAAGCTGTGGTGTGTTTTTTCTCAGTATGGTCCATTGTTGGCCTCTCAGGTTTTCATACATATTTGATCAGCTCCAATCAAACAACAAATGAAGATGTAAGTTCTTAGTATGTTTCTACATACATGTTTCTAAACAGTAGTGAGGAGGCTTTTCTCAAGTTATACCTGTCTACATTATTTTATGAATACCTCAGTAGGAAAGCAGGAAGTAACATGGTTGTGCTTGATTCAAAAGATCAGATGAAGCCTTTTTGATGATATTTGTTGTGGCTTGATGATGTGCTGGTTATATACCTAGTATGTCCGTATAGTTCATGGATACAGGCTCTGTATCTTGAAATAGGAAAATACAGAAGAGAGGCTACAAAGAAACAAGTATATTTTATACAGTAGAAAATTAGTTAATACTTTTCAGTATCTTTTTCAGTGGGAGTTCCTTTAAGGTCTCTTCAAAAATTGATTACTGCAAGAATTGCAGTGTGTTGAATGCTCTAACAAAAATTTCACCCTTTGTTTTATTTTACATTTGATTTTTTTTTTGCCAGCCTGAGATCTAGAACCTCTGGCAAGGAGTATATTATTAATTTAAAAGTCAGCTTTCTCATTTCTGCAGTTGTCTATTTTACACATAGGTTTCAGTCATTTTGGTATGGAATTATGTTTAACTGTGTGTGAAGTCCTCATGTATCCTCTCCTGACTAAAAGGAGAAATACAAAACAAATGAAAAGAGATAATAAAATTAGCTAGGGAGCTAATGGTATAGAGAGTTTGTTGGAAATTTAGTAAGTGATCTAACAAAGTACTGCAAACTTTAAATTACGTCACTGGAATTTTCTGTTGTACCTTTCTCACAGATATCTGGCAGATGTAAAAGTAGCATCTTTGAGACTGTCAAACACATATTTTGTCATTGTTTAAAGTCACTGTTAAAATAAGAAACTTTACTATCAATACCAATAAGCCAGAAAAAAACGTGCCAAGCAGGCTCAGAATGAATTGTGCCTGATTATCAAGTATGCGAGCAAATAGCCTGACTTGGAAGAAATCTACCATGTTAGTAAGACAGATGAGATACTCTGGTATTCCTTGATTGTTAGGTTTAGGCCAGAATTGTCTCTCCAGATGGACTTGGTGTGCTTCCATTATCCCCACTACCCTCAAATAAATGTCCCTTTTGGGCTGATGAGATAGCAGGGACCTGCAGCAGTGGAACATGTCTGAAGTTCAAGTAAACTGTTCAGTAATTTAATTTAAAACATACATCCCCAATTGAATACAACAAGACTTTTTACTCAGGCTCTCAAGTATCTCACAACAGAAAAGCAAACTAGCTAAGGAAGAGTGTAATATGCTGTAAAAGGTAGTGATGGCTGCAGATGCTTCACAGTATTTTAGAGCCATTTGTGAACTGTAGGGAACATAATGTTGTGTGATACTGCACAGCTTGACAACTTATCCAAGTATTTGGAAAAGAAGTACTCTGTTGCTGGCTTTAATGGTATGTTGCAATTGAGCCTCTTCTGTAAAACATGCCATATTATTTGTAGAATTAAACTTACACCATTAGATTTAGATGCTGAAATTCCTACTGTGAGTATACTGACTCCTAGAAATTTTGGGAGGTAAAGCATGCACTTGCTTGTAAGATTTTAGGGTCCACCCTTGCATAACAGCCCAAAGCTGTTCAGAAAGTGTCATCATGGGTTTTCTGTGGTCTACCTCTGCAAGTAGTATGTTGCTGTGTTGGTAACCCTTAATTTGTCTCAGCTGTTTTCTGTATTACATTATATGTGATGTGTATTGTTCATGTCTCTTCAGATTAAAGGATCATGGTCAAATAAAAGAGGTAAAGAAAACTATAATCCCTACAGTTATGGCAACATCTTTACTAATTGCTGTGCTGCACTCTGTGGGCCCCTCTCTCCAAGGTAAGAGTATCAAAAGCATTGTTAACATAAATGAAGCCACATGACTATTGATGAAAAATTATTCTTTGCAATTGTGTGAGTTTACTCAATAAAACTGAAGTTTTGGATCAGTGTTCACTAGAAGCTTTAATTAAGTTCTTTTTCAGTAGTAAAGAGATAAGTTGGTAAATTGTGGTTAAACTAAGTTAGTGATCTGATCCTGCAAATGTATGCAAGATTGAAATGGAAATAAACTTATTTGTTATGTGAACTTTTGCCACTGCAGTTAATAACTTAGAGCAGTGAAAGATTTCTAGTAGTTAGCTGTTGTGTGAAGGGCAACTTGAAATTTTATTAAACTCTTACATATCAAACAAATGTCTCATGCATTTAGAAGAGTTCAGAAACCTGTAATCTACAGCGATTGAAATACTTCTAACGCTTTTTTTTATTTTGATTATTCTGTAGCTTAATTGACAGAAGAGGATTTATACAACCAGATACACCACAATTAGCAGGACCATCAAACGGCATTACTATGTACGGGGCCACACAATCTCAGAGCAACATGGTAGGAATCATCCCATAGTGTTGTTCATCAAGATTCCTGTGAATGTTTTCCTTCTCCACTTTCATGTGAACTAATCAAGTAATAACTAACTGGATACAGCTGACACTCTGGGTGGAATGACTTGTTTATTAACAGTAAAGGAAAAAAAAACCAAAATCCAAGGCTCTTTTTAATGTATATTTCACACGGTGTAATGGTTATTGCACATGGATTCTAAAAAAAGGCTTTTCTACACTGTTGATTTACTGAATATACTGGCATTTTGACTTTCACTGTTGACACCTGCAGTGTTTTGAACTGGAATATTCAAGTATCATGGACTTTCTCTGGTTTGTCATTTTCCAGCTAATTGTTATTTTGTGTGGCACTTTCTTCATACTCTCTTTCCTTCCTTGCTTGTACACTGCACTTTTGCATAGACTAATATATTTTAAAAAGCAAAGAGGAACAAAGAGGATTTTCTAGGGGAGAAGTGTTTTGAAGAAAGAGCAGGAGGACACTGAACTTGGCAATGAACAAAAAATGGCAAATGGATTGCTACAACAAAAGCTTTTAAACATCTTTTTGAAACTGTGCCAGTAGTTTTTACTTTGATTTTTGCTGGTAGCATTGGCTATCATAATGGAAGATAGGATTTCTAGTGCCAAGAAGAAGAAAATAACTGGAAAGATCTTTTTCCAAAGGCAAGCATCTTGCATATGTGCCTATTTCTGAATTGTTGTCCACTTATCTTCATATTATGTAGGTTCTCAGACTTTGTCTAAGAAGTCATGAGATATGGACACACTCCCTATGCCAAAAAAGAGGAAGCCACAAGGCCTTCTGTCATAATTCAGCCTTTCTTTTGAACAAAAGAAGAAAAGACCTGCTCTTGCAAGACAGATTAGTTTTAGTGTTACCTGTAAACTCGTATGAAAATTTTGGTTTAGTTCCTAAGCCAGTTTTACGTATTATTTTGAGGATTAAATAGATTTTGTTAGTCTCCTTAAATAAGAAAATGTATTAGAGACACAGTATTAAATCTGACTCTTCTGTGAGGTGCAGTTGAGCAGAACAAGGTAATGCACCACACAAATTACCAAAATAATGTAACACTGAAGAGAGAAAAGGGGGTTAAAAATAAAAAAGACAAAGCAAACCTTAGAAATGGGTTGAGGTCTTTCAGGAGTTGCCCAAACTTTCTGACTCTGTCAAGGCTTCTTATTAGTGAGAATCATAAACCCACAGTATGTCCCTGGCATTGAATTACCTTAAAAGAATTATACTTGCATTGTAAGAAAACACTTGTCATCATTCCTAGATATTAATGACAAAATCATGTGCTAGTTTGATTGAAAATTGACTAAATTTGTCTCTAGGAATGGAGAAATCTGTTATGGTATTACTTTGACTCAAATGTGTAGCTGTTATGATTTTAGAGTAGGCAGTTAAATGCCAGATGCCCGGTCCCGTCAGATCTCGGAAGCTCAGCAGGGTCAGCCCCAGATGGGAGACCTCCTGGGAATACCGGGGGCTGTAGGTTCTAGTCCTGAGGACTTCACTGTCACCGTCCAAGCTCGCTCGGCTGTGGCAGATGAACCTCAGGAGTTGGCCAGTTCTGCACACGCTGTGCCTCACCTAAAAAAGTCCACTGTGCAGGCTCGAAGGACACACCCACGTGGGGAGAGCCCTTCCCAAATCTTCGTTCATGAAACCTAGCCCTTGTCATCATCATCATGATTTTAGAGTGTAATACCTGTAATCATGCAAATTCTTCAAGGATTTGAACTTCTTCTATCCTAGAACACCAAAACACATGAGTGGGGAAAGGCCTGAGTTCTTTATCAGTTATCAGAGTCACTACGTTATATCCAGATTTCATTCTTGAAAATCATCTCTTAGAAAAAGCTTGAAAAATGTAATATATTGTGTTTGCTTTGTCAGAATGTCTTTTAAGACTGTAATGCCTTTTTTCTCAGGGCATTGTTCCTGGTCTGTATCCATGACCAATTGGTTTCTAGTGGCTGCTGGCTATCAGGATTAAAATTTCTCCCTTGAGTTTTGTTGCAAATTGTTACAGACCTGCTTCGTTTACCAGTCCCTCTTAACATTATTTTCTCTTCCCTATTGAAGGGGGTGTGTCTGGTACTGCAGTTTGTATTGTTGTGATTTTAGGTAAGGACAGACGTAGTAAAATTCGTTGACTAGAAAGAGCACGTGTAGATGTCTTAGACTATACATACTTTTTAAATGGGAGAATTTTAGCCACCTCTGTCTTCAGAGGTATTTACACTACTTTAGCAAGCTTAATGCTTTTGAGTACAAATAATAATTTATTAGAAATTTGAAGTGTGTTTCAGTGCACCTTTATGGTGTGTCTCTGATTTTATTCCAGAGTGCATTACATCTTCCTATCTCAACGTTGCACCTTAATGTCTAGATGTTATACTGCTTAATCCACATAGCATGCTAAACTGTCTCTCCTGAGCACTGATCTTAAATAAATATTTTAATGAACAAATTCTCTCACAGGTGTCTTCTGTTATTCCTTCCCTCTTTCATTTTTTTTCTCTTCCTCAAATCTGTTACTCAGTGATTTGTGTCTTTCTAAATAGATTCTTGTGCCTCACCGAACCAGCCTCTTGTCTCTCTTTAAATCTCTCAGGGTTGCTTAGTATTTTACTCTGTTTTCATTTATTTTAATAAATCTTTTAGCATAGCATCATTTTTGCATTTAAGCTCAAAATAAATATTAGGGTAAGTGTAAAGTTGCCAGACTTGTTTCCAGTGCTTATTCAGTATGCCATTTGTGGGGCACTATTTTTGTATTTAACAATTTTGTGGTCCTTTTGCCTCTGAGACTTTGAATATTTCATATAGGGCCTACCCTACTCATGATAGTGACCCAGTTTCTCACAATTCCAGAAAGTCAGGGTTATTGCTATAATCAGTGCTTGATAAATCCATACTGTGATTTTATTTTTCTAGATCTTTATAGAAGACGTTTTTCTCATATGCTGTCCTTAATATCTACCTTATTTTACTAAAAGCTAAAATTGTATTTACTTTTATGAAGGCTGGAAGCACATACAATTATTTTCATGGTACATTCCAAGTGTTTTTCATTTCTTTTTTCAATATAATTTGAATTGAATCTGGTAAATTGATAAGCCAACTTCTTAATGCCCTTATCCATGTGACAAACATGATCACTTGGAGCTCATAATCCATAGATCTGGTATTTCCAAAGTATTTCCCTACTGCATTTTATTGCTGGTTATTACAAGCTTGTCATAAGTTTGATCATCCAAATATCTCTCTTAGTCTTAAGAATTTCTTTTTGTATGAAGTACAGTTTGTCACCCATTATGAAATAATTATTTTCTCTTTAATTTATTCTTTCTCTTTTGTTTTAAAGTTTATTTTCTGTGTGTTCTGGAAAAAGTTCTAATTTCACCATAAACCCATCAGCTACCATTACTTGGGTCTGCACTGGTATAGTACAGTTTTTCTCTTAAAATCCTGAGCTGATTTTGGGGGTTTGATACTGAGTATTTTATTCTTTAGTAGTCCATTAAGAGGAAACACAGAAACTATCCCACTCCATACACTTTTTTCTTTTTAGGAATTAGTTTGATTTATCTTTACCATGTTGTCTGTAGGAAGTAGGCAGTGAAATGCCAACCTGACACCCAATCTTGTCAGATCTCAGAAGCTCAGCGGGGACAGCCCCGGTTAGTACTTGGATGGGAGCCCTCCTGGGAATACCGGGGGCTGTAGGTTCTAGTCCTGAGGACTTCACTGTCACCGTCCAAGCTCGCTTGGCCATGGCAGATGGACCTCAGGAGTTAAACGGTGGGGCCAGTTCTGTGCACGCTGTGCCTCACCTAAAACATCCACTGTGCAGGCTGGAAGGGCACACCCACGTGGGGAGATCCCTGCCCAAATCTTTGTTCATGAAGTGTAGCCATGATCTGATGATATCTCTAGGAATTCTCTAATCCCTTATAAAGTGATAGACTGCTCCTGTCTGACTGTGTCAGAACAGGTTTATTTCCTTGGTTTTAAGAAATTCATTTGTCCTCCTACATTCCTAGGCATCTCTTCTTCAGTGCTTCTTGTGTGCCAAATCCTTTTATTTCTAGTTCTCTGTTTCCTGTCCTGGATGCAAATTCTTTAGAGTGTTTTCTTACTTATATGTACCACTAAAAATTGTAGGAACCATAGTGCATATGCAACATTCATTACCAGTGAGATGTGCAGGAAAGTCCTTTCCCAGATGTTCACAAAAGTATTTCTATCACTCATTTGGGAACAGATTCAGCTGGCCCAGGGAACCATAAGTCTGACCATCCTACTGTACTTTTTCCTTTGATTTTCATATTTTCATTGTTAGTAGTATTTCTATTATGACAGTAACATGATTGGCAAGGATAGGAGTCCCATTTTGGTGCAAATTTTACAACTGTGTTTCCTTGTATATTTACTGATGTCCTTCCCAAATGCCTGAAGTGGAACTGAGGGCTCTTATCAATTCAACATTACTACAGTCAAGCTTGATAGAAAGTTTTCATTAAAGCATTTTACTTCACAGTTAAAATGGGTTAAGGGCACATGCAAGTAAATCAACTTCAGCATTTTGCTTTGGGTTGAGATATGTCTTAGGAGCAATTCTTTTGATAGTGCATGTTTGCTGCAATTTTATTCATATCCCAGGGCAGTGTCAGAGCACATGAACTAGATTTGTTTTAGAAGATATGCTCCTGGAATGCACCCAGTGTGCTCTGACTTCCAGTCCATAAGAAGAAACAGAATCCAATCTAAAGTAAAATCTGTGGGTCAGATGTCATTTTTCCTTTGGCTTCAGAAGTGTCTTTCTTCATGGACCTACTCCTCGTGCACTGTACTGCTTGATAGTGGACCCATTCACTTGGTGGGGTTTGTGGCTCAGTTGTTGCACAGTGTCCACAGTACACTGATTTTGATTATGAAATCCTGCACCTGTTGGGAACAGTTATACAGGTCCATCCCTCCACTTTTTAACCATCTACTGTATCCCACCTAGTATGGTATTTCAGCATCCTTCCTGTTCCTTCGTAGCACTGTCAGCCTCATCCGAACTTGTTTGTACTTTATTCAGAGGTGCTGAGATAACTGAACCTGTTTTTCTCCATCTTCTGAGAACTGTAACAAGTCTTGAATGTTTAGAAAAATTAAACAAAGTTTATTTAAAATGTAAAGTAAATTACATCTGATTATTTGAACATTATCACATTTAGAAATGTGAAAAATAGGTTGCCATGTACAACAACAACTGTGTTATCATGTATTTTCTGTGTAGCTTAAAAAACCCCAGATTTTCTTCAGGAAAAAAAAACCCAAAAACTGTTTCCTTAGTTGTTTGTATTTATTATTTGTGAAATAAACACAGAATTCTAGGTTTTGTCTAACTTGCTTTAATTTGTGCCTTTTCATGTGAAAATAAATACAGAAATGGCTACAAATTTCTATGCATATATGTAGTTGACCTTCTGTACTTCTAGAACTCATTAAACTTGTCTTACCTTCAGAATTTGCTGTTCCTCTGAAACAGTGAAAATTTGAAGTGGAGAATAAAATCAGTAGGTCTGAAGTAAGAAGGTACTGGTGGAATGATTTCTACAGTAGACTTTTAGTTATTTAGGTTTCAGAGGCTGGATTCCTTGTTGTTACAATCATAGGCATTTTTATTTCATTTGAAATTCTGTTGTTGAATAATTGATGTTACTGGGAGCAGTTAAGACTTTTGGCCCTAAATTTCTTTCTGTCAAGAGTGAAATATGGAATTGAGGAAAACCCACCATGCCAGCCCTAAAAACAAATCTGGTGTCCTTATTTAGTTTTGTGTTGGCTGTTCAGACTCAAGAAGAGTCGACCTGTATATGTTCTTATCAGCTGTTCTTGAGAGCTTCATTGAGCGCATATACTTTTTCTAGTTTAAACTCTGCCCTAGTTCACTTTTGAAAGCTGTTTACAGTCTGTATTTTCATAAATATTTCATGCTGATCACCATTAAACAGAACAAAAAAAGGAAAACATGAAATGTATCTAAATGAAGGGAGAGGATTTAGGGAAGTGACAAGTACATGGAAAATGAAGAGAAGTACAGTACCTGAAGAAGTTTATAACACTATTTAGTGGAACTTTATGAGGCTACTTTATCTTTTCAACATTGATTCAATTGAAATGTAGTCAAGTTCTGTAAGAAAATGAATCCAGACTATAAAATGAGTTCAAGTAAATTACCTTCAGCTAATTTAAAACGCTGTTCTGGGACACATTGATGATTTCCTTTTGAAGATCGGAGCTGAAGGTTCAGTAACAGTGAGTCAGCTGCTAACATTATTTGTTTTCAGTGTACCCCAGTGGTTATAGGCATTCCTTTGTTATTTAACTTGCTCTTTGGCTACTGCTTTTCAGAGAAAATAGATTTTGTTGGGTTTTTTGAAGTTTGAAAATTCAGTTAACGTATTTTTAAGGTCTGCATAGTAAGGTTGGTTGAACGGGCCATAGTTTAATTGAAATAAGCAGGTGTGAATAACAGGATATTAATCAAAAATGAGTTATTCACACTAAATTACTAATTGAAAGCTTGACTTTAAAAGATGCTGACAGTTTTCTTCTTATAAGGTACTCAAGCGAAGTTTCACTTTAAGCCTGTGAATAGTCCCTCTGAAATGATAGGGGACCACTTCAGTTGTTTGGCTGAGGCTGTTCGTCATTTTGTGGGGGGGAAATGGTTTGCAATTTATATGAACTCCATTCATGTAACAGGAAGTGAGTCCATTTATCTTTCTGAAAGCGGAAGTGTCGGAATAAGTAACTGAGTAAGGTTTGGACTTCTGCCTGTGAAAAAATAGTTTGTCTGGGTGTCCTAAACCATTTGGATACGTTTTAAATAGTACCTGTCTGCAATGAACAAGTAGTCTGCCTGCACACTTTCTGAATGTAACGTGTGTATCCATCATTAAGCTATTCAGTTGTGAAACTGAAGAACCTGAAAGTATCAGAGGAAGCATTCTTAGTCATAGTTTTCATCATACACTAAAGGAAGTAAAAGTCTTTCCATGAATTTTCATAGGGTGGCCTATTAAACTCAAATGGGCATTTTAGGGTTTTGCGATAATGTTAGGGCGGTCCCCTGGCGTAGTGGAGAGCACTCCGGTCTCTGACTCCCAAGGTCGCGAGTTCGAGTCTCAGTGGGGACCGTCCCAGGCAGTTCAATGCCTCCCTGCCATCTTATCCCGTCAGATCTCGGATGCCAAGCAGGGTCAGCCCCGGTTAGTACCGGGTGCTGTAGATAGTCCTAAGGACTTCACTGTCACTGTCCAAGCTTGCTCAGCCATGGCAAAATGAACCTTAGGATTTAAAAAACAGTGGGGCCAGTTCTGCACCCGCTGAGCCTCACCTAAAAAATCCACTGCGCAGGCTCGGAGGGCACACCCACGTGGGGTGAGCCCTGCCCAAATCTTCGTTCGCGAAGATTGGCCATATAAATATATATATATATATATATAAAAATATAATAATGTTAGTAGCAATGGTTATGATCAGGAAAATCTGAAAAGCTGATGGATTTGTAATATCTAGTAATTTGATATAGATCAAAGAAGTTAGTCATAAAGCAGAACATACTGCTTTAACAGAATACTTGAAAAACAGTGAATAAGCACATCTTGCCTCTGGAATCTTGTATTTTCATTGCTTGCTTCCAAATGTTCTTCATTGCATTGGATTTATAGTTGTATTCATTGATTGTACTGTTTTGCTTACACAGCAGAACAGTACTATGGCAAATGGATCCAACAAGATTTTGAAAATACGCAGATGTTATAACTAATCAGGCTGTGAATTAAATACATATTTTCCTTAGACGCTCTTAAAAATCATGCCAATTTGTGTTAAAGAAACTTAACCTGGCAGTAGGTGTACTACCCACTTAACTAGATGGACATTATTGAATCACCTACCTGTCTTGTCATCTCAAGGAATGAGTGATAGTTGTGTATAAACAGTTCTTAGGAATGGTGTAGAACCAGAAGTATTTCTGTAATACTCACTGAGCTTAACTGGATTTATATAATGCTGAATTTGGCTTGTTATTGAGAAGTACTTGCCAGAAAACTTGTATTTTGTACCTTGATTCTTCACATTGTCAAGATTAATCAAGAAACACCCTAAAAATCATTAAGGTTGATCTCAAAGTGATGCGTCTGAAGTGCTGCCTGATTTCTACTCATCCCCTAGAGAATGGAGTATAGCATAGCATATTCTATAGAATGTATATATAATATATTAAATTGTGATGAGAAAAAGTTTTGCTCTCAGAGGCTGCATTGCCAACTCTGTCAAATCACCTGCATCAAAAGAATTCTTGTTCTGGAAAATTTCTGTAGTAGCTTAATTCCTACATGTGAAGAAGACCAGTTGAAAGAAGACACTGGCCTTGTGGTTTTGAACTTAAAAATGCTTAGAGCTATTTTAAAGGCTACCCAAACCTTAAAGTGAACATTGTATATGTTTTTCATAATTTACTTTGATAATAATCCGAAATATTGGCTCAGTTATGCATGCCTTTCTTTTTTTTTTCCTGGGCAGCATGCAATGGGTTTTTTGGGTGGCTAACCGTGGAACGATACTAATAGCTTTCTTTTTTTCTCTTCATATCCCATTCTTTTCCATACCTTTTTGTCCATACCCTCCTTTTTTTTTTTCTCTGTTTTGTTTGCCTTATACGATTTTGACACCCTTCCATTCTACAGTGTGACCAAGACCAGTGCATTCAGAGCACCAAATTCGTTTTGCAGGCTGCTGCCACCCCTCTCCTACAGAGCGAGCCAAGCATAACTAGTGAAGAGCTACCTTTACCAGGAAAGACTTCTATCAGTGGGCCTTGTGCAACTCTGACTCTAGGGCAGCCGACACCACCGTCCTCTATGCCAAATCTCACATCAGATTCAGGTTTGACAGACATCATACCATTAAAAGAGGAACACGAAGGTCATCAGTTTCTCACTCCTGAAGAAGCTCCATCACCCCCTGGGATGCTGCCAAGTGGAAGTCCTATTACTCACAGCCATACAATGCACGTCCTGAGTCTAGCCAGCCAGGATTCATTGCATGAAGACTCAGTACGTGGTCTTGTGAAGCTTAGCTCTGTTTGAACAGCTTTTTTGAACATCACACCATTTCCTGGTGTCTATACAAATCTCTGCTTAACAGGAATGACACTGCAGTACCACTGTAAGACTTCGTAACATGCCTATAATTGAAACTTTATTGTGTAGTGGAATCTACTAAAAAGACGAGTTATTCTTCAATGGAGCTATGGCATTTTTTTGACCAGGTGGTTTATGGTTGTGCTTTGATGGTGACTGCATTTTATTTTTAAATAAAACCAGAAAAGGTCAATAATCTTGTTTCCTGAAGCTTGGGTACACCAAGTTGGAAGTCAACCTGTAACAAACACCATGTACAGTACAAAAGAGGGAGATTCTTGGATGTAAGTGTCATGCTCTGTGTTCTATGCTCTTGTAATACACACTTGTTAAGGCTTACCACACCTGTGGCCAGAATGATCTGCACTTACATGTTATGCTACCAATATTTGAGATAAAAAATTGCCATTCCATTTGTTAATACAAAAAAAAAGACTGCAGATGTGGATTTGCATGCCACGCTACAGTATGTGTTACAGTGGTGTTGGTATTAAGAGAAAGTGCTGCTTTTTTTATTTGTGACTTTAAAAGTGCTGTTTCGTTTAAAGACAGTACAACAAACAAATTAATGGACTATATTTTTTCAATTTATTAAATTTTATTTTAAATTAATCAGTGGTGCCTAGAAGGTGACGAATTACTGATTTGATCATGTTGCATATCATTTAACCTTCTGTTTAAGTGTTTAGAGTGAGGTATTGTGTTGTGCCATACCACAAAATTCTTCCACTCCTTAATGTGATACAATAACCTGTGGACCTCCAATAAAATGACATCCTCTATTTCATGGACATGTGTAGTTATCCTTGCACAGTTTTTGTGGGGAAAGAGGGGGAAATCATGACTTGTTGACGTAATTTGTAAAGATTTGACTGAAATATGTGTACTTAATGAAGCTAGAGCTATGGAGGAATAGGTGGTTACAATTAGGATGGTTTCACCATTTTTTATGGTTTTGTTTGAGAAGTGTATTTGCTCCCATAGGAGGCCCTCATTTGAAACCAGTAGAATTAGCCTCTGCTTGCACTGTAATTTGATGTTCCTTATATGGCTAAAGGGTGAGGGGCTTAAGATTCAAGACAAAGAGAGCTTAGTGAAGTAATCTTAAATGATTAACAATAGTCTGTAGCTGTCCCCAGACATCATCCTTCATTTGTATTTGTCCTTTGATACTTTAAATGCAAATCTTGATTTCATAGAATTCTTCTGTGCTTTTTATTTGTTTGTTTGCTTAAGTAAAGCATAACTAAAGAGTTGAAGAGATTTTTCTAAGTATTTTTCATAACTGCTGAAGAAAGCCTTAGTTAAGCTGAGAAACTGTAATAGCTTTAATACTGAATTTAACTGTTCTTCTGTGTGTGGAGCCTGGATTCTTTTCTTAGGACAAACTAAGTGCAGAATGTGCTTTATCTGATGCTTCTATGGCATGAAAGCCATAGTTAAGAAATGTAACAGTTCCATGTTGTTGACCATGGTCATTCACTGACACCAAGCTAAAAATCTTTTATTACTTTCATTGTTGAAATTGAGAACAATCAGCCTGCAGAAAATCAGTCACCCATGCTATTAAAGGTTCAGACAAGATACTGACAAATCCCCTACTCCTCTAAGATTTCTTAAGGAATCTGTTTCTATAATTGATGATGTTAGCTTTGACCTAATTCAGTGTGTAGAATATAGCAACACTTTCTGTCTGTAAGTGTGATTATGGGTCCACCAAAGAACCTCTGGCAGACAGATCTGTCCCAGTTATTTAAGCCACCAAAGAAACTGGCAGACAAGTCTGTCCCAGCTATTGTAACTACCCTCCCAGCATTTTCCAGAAGCTGGGACAGTCTCGAGTTCTTTCTACCAGCCAAACTGTAGTGACTGACATGTCCCATTTGGCTGGTCTCCCAATAAGCTGTGAGTATTAGCACTTACTTCTATGTCTGCTTTTGAAGAAGAGTCAGTGATGCTGATGATCTTGATTTCATCTTTGCCTGGTATGGCTTCACATGTATGAGGCTGTGAACATCTGCATTAAAGGATGTCATGTGTTGAGGGCTGGAGATAATTGTCTCGTAGACCTGCGTAAAGAATCCCATATTTGAGTTGGTAGACCAGTATTTGAAGAATCATTGTCTCAGGTGTCTGTGGGTAGCTAACTGTGGATTCATTACTCACTACATAGAAGGGCAAGTCAAATGTTTTTAACAAGGTATCAAAACTTTCCATTTGTACGGGTAATGATGCAGATGACTCTTTTAAGGAACTTGTTTTTTTAAGTCTCCCTGAAACAGACGAGGGATGTTGTGTTTCCCAGAATACCAACTTCGTGACATTTGTATGTCATTGTCACTAGGGAGTAGTGCAGAAGGCTCTGTGCACAATAAAATTAGTGTCAGTTTTAACATGAAAGGGAAGGGAGTGGGACAGGATTAGAGTCTTTATGCTGTTTGCCTTGTGCTCATGCTTTTCACCATCATTTTCTGAACCTCCTGTTTTCTTTATCAGTTGCATGTAAGAATTACCAAACAAATTGAAAACAGATGTACTACTTTAACCATGTGCTTGTTACATACTTGTTCAGGTGACTTTTAGTTTTTAAGATGACGGTCTTAGTTTCTAAACATGCTGCCTATATTTTTAAGATTGGCCTTTGAGAATACACTTAATCCTTCGAATTCGTTTATATATTTATATCATCCTTATTTTAGGTTTCTTTTCCTCCCCATCTGTCTTTTAAATGGTGACCCCTCTAACCTCCCTGACACGCCTGCCTTGCGAGGACATCTGCTGGAAGGTTTGGGAACTAAGTACTAACCTAGACGGAGTCGTAATTGCAGTCTTTGATTGACAGCAGGCAGTGATTCAGCAGCAGGTGGATCAAAGAGGTGCCTCTGACAGGGCTTTTGGTCCATTTCCCTCAGCTCCATCACATCGGTCTTCAGTCATGGGCACTCCCTTCGTTGGAGCTTGTGTATGCATACGGAATGAGTCAGCAAAGTAACTATTCATCACCTTCTCTACAGATTTAATTACTGATATTTTACTTTGAACTATGATTACAGAGCACGCACACTAAGGATCCAAAATTACAATCCGAGTGACTACTGCACAGGGTTTTTTCTAGGGTTTTTTTTGCTTTGACAATTAGTATATTAATACTAAACAGCTCTTTCTATGTTTGATTTATAAATATAAAACGAAAGTATAAGTTGATATTTTCAGAAAAATAAATCTTTTTTTCTTAAGCCCCTAAAAATCTTTGAATGTGTAAAACTAGTTAGCTTATCTGATTTAAAATATTTATTCTACTTTGGTTTTTTTAAATCATATTTTTCCCTTCTAGTTGTCTATATCATATTCTTTGTAGAACAAAAATACAGTACTTCATAAAATGTTTTTAAAGGCTCTTTATTCTTGTGATTTCTCAAAGGCATTTCTGTCTTGAAAGGGAGTTTTAAATTCCTATCAGTTAAACAGTAATGTAATAAATGGCCAAGTATTACTGTATTTTTGTATTATAGTACGTCCTTTGATGACTTTTCATCTGTTCCTGTTAACTAATGATACAGGTAGGTGTATCTTTGCATAAAGTGGTTAGTGTGTTCATTAAAAATAGTTGTATAGATGGAAGACTAATTGTTTTGCAGTTGATCCTAGTGAATGCTCCAAGAGGAAACCCAAAGACCTGTGGCTCATCAGCATGTCTTACAAGGGTGATGACCAACTTGTTGTAATGCAGATTTTTGGGAGTTTAAGTCTATACAGTAAGTATAGTAGTTCACAGTAAGTAAATGGTTGCCTAATGTTCAAAATAGTGAACAAGGGAGCTTCACTGCAGAACCAAAAAAATTGAGCTTCTCTTTGTCTTTTACCTCCCAAATTCAATACAGCTCAAAGAACAACTCAGCAGTGTTAGAGAGAGATCCAATCCTTACATCAGTCATCTTCTGGTTTAAATTTTATGTGTGAACTGTTGCCATATCTCTCTTGTGTTTTGGGGTTTTTTTCACCTTCCCCTCCTTATCAGCAGTGGTACTCTGAAGCTGGACATGATGTGTTTGATTGTGAGCCATTTTAAGTCTTTGTTTTGAAAGTCGGAATGATTTTAAGGGCTGGCATGAAATGAGGTACTATGCTTTGAATATTCTTAGGCCAAAATATGAATGAAATGTGTTTTAGGCAGTTGCATACAGATTTAGTTCACTTAAACTAAAACTGTCCTAGTTTTCAGGGTTCGCTTAGGTTAGGGTTTTGTTTGCCTGCCTACAAAGATGTTGCAATTTGACATCTGTCTGAGTTCACTGCCCAGACTCCCAAAAGACTCATCAGATTAAGTGGGCTATTTAAACCTGTGGATATCTAGATTAATTTTGAGTTGTTACAGCAATTCTGTTCCATCACCAGAAGGCAACTAGCTGTTGACATTCTATTACAGAATTTGAAAGTTCGCCATAAACAGGGCAAGTTGGGGAGGAGAACAACTTTTGGATGTTCTGAAGAGATTAAATAGGTGTTTGTTTCTAAGGTAGGTCAGAGAGGACAAGAATAAGAAGATGAAAAGGAGAATACTGAGTGAAAGCAGAACAGAGAAGATTAGCAGGTGACATGGAGGAAATGAGGAATTATCTGTAAGCTGTGGAGGGAGAGGGAGGGGGTATAAAAAAAAAAAGCCACGTGGGAGGGAAAATGAGGACAGCTGTCAATATTGATCAAACAGTGTATTTTTTAAAAATCACAATTGCTGTTTAGTATTCTTTTTTTCTGAGAAATTTCTTAAAAGTCATTAAAAAAAAGGTCAGACTTTTGAGAGAAAGTAACTGTAGGAAGATAAGGAAAATGTGAGGAGTCGTTCTGCCCTCAAGCTCATCTCCCCTAATATATTTTTCTGCTTCTGTTTTGAAAATACGTCTGTAAATATGAAAACAGGTCAGGTCATAGTCTCTTTGAAGTTGACAGGAATCTAAAAACATTGACCATGCTAAAAATGGTAATTGCTTTAGCATTTTGAATTTTCCTACTGATAATTGTTTTAGCATTCTGTATTTCCGTACCAGAAGTGTCATTACACTGGAAAAATTAATGGTGTAGTATGGTTTGTGTTTCTTGGTGATGCTGCCATTAAATTTGCTCACCTTTTAGTGAGTGTTTTTCTAAACAGTACTCGCAACAATTTAATGTGAAACCTGGAACTCAACCAGAGTTTCTGTGACTAATGTGAAAGGAAGAATTAAGGCTACAAACTAGATAAACTTGGTTGTTTGCAAACCAAAAATCTGATACAGAGATATATTTACATTGCAATATACACTGAAGTCAGTTCCCACTGACAACAAAACATCAACGACAGTGTTACCTTGATGTATTTTATGCTCTTGCCAACTTTGGCTGCCTTGTCACTTCTGCAAACTTGGAAAAACCAAACTAAGTTTAATTCAACTATAATTTGTATCTCGTCTAACCCAAAGCTGGTAACAGCTGGTGGGACTTGCTGCATGTATTTAGGTGTAGTTACAGAAAGGGCAAAAAGGGACCACCTTAAAATAATTTGTCTGAATGATCTGTGATACAAGGGGAACTCTTGGAGCACTTCTTCAGCTTATCTTGAAAGCACCATGTACAACTGAAAAAAGGATGTGGGTTTAGCAGGCTCAGAAGTGTCTCACTTTGGTGTTGCACTCTATGCTCTGTCCGTCGCAATCTGCAGGGATCTGACTGCCCTGGGCACTGCCACCTGGCAGGTGAAAGAGGAGCTGGACTACTTGGTTGTTGTACTTGTTAGGAAATGAACTTCTGAGAATGGTGGGAAGTTCAATCAAGATGGTGGTACTGTAGTTAAAGCAGTTCATGTGAATGCAATGACTAAGTGATTCCTGTCATGTATGTGTTAACTAAGCATGAGGGTTTTAGTAACAAAGGTGCTAAAGTTTTCTGACCTGTTGCCTGAATTTTCTACACTGTCAAGAGAGTGCTAGTGCACAGTGGGTTCACACAGGAAAGTTCATTTGTTAAAAAAAAAAAAAAAAGGAAAAAAAAGAAGCTACTTATAGGAGAAAATATTAACCTAATGCAGTGTAAGCGTGTATAGTTGTGCTGGTTTTGGCTGGGATAGAGTTCATTTTCTTCATAGTAGCTAGTATGGGGCTATGTTTTGGCTCTGTGCTGGAAACAGTTGATAATTCAGGGATGCAGTGGTTTCTCCCAACAACTAACTAAACACCACACAGCTGATCACACACCCTCCTCCAGTGGGATGGGGAAGAGAATCAGAAGAGTGAAGTGAGAAAACTTACGGGTTGAGATAAAGGCAGCTTAATGGGGAAAGCAAAAACGACACAGGCAAGCAAGGTGAAACAAGGAATTTGTTCTCCACTTCCTATGGGCAGACAGGTGTTCAACCATCTCAGCAGAGCAGGGCTCCATCACGTGTAATGGTGACTTGGGAAGACAAATGTCATCTCCGAACATTCTCCCCTTGCTTTTTCATCCCCCAGCTTTGTGTGCTGAGGATGATGCCGTATGGTCTGGGATGTCCCTTTGGTCTGTTGGAATCCGCCGCCCCAGCTGTGTCTCCTCCCAGCTTCTTGTGCATCCACAGCCTCCTCCCTGGTGTGGCAGTGTGAGAGGCAAAAAAGGCCTTGACACTGGTAAGCGCTGCTCAGCAATAACATCGCTGTATTATCAGTACTGTTTGCAGCACAAATCTGAAACCTACCAGCTACTATGGAGAGAATTTAACTTTATCCCAGCCAAACCCAGGACAACAGGGTTCTTTCTTTTGCAGATGAACTGCAACTTCGTTGCAATAAACAGAAAATTGGTATAGGATGTTTAATTTGTCCACCCTCCTATCTGCCTTGGGATGGTGGAGCGGGTGGTTGTGGTTATTGGTTTCAATAGGAAGGACACAGCTAAATAAGGTTTCTTTTTTTAGTCAAGTGTTAAGTTTCCTTTGATGTAGGTCACAGAAAATTAAAATCATGGTCCATCGTGGTGACCAGTTAATTTTCTAGCATGCAGAAGATACCTAATATGTTTGTGTACTTAAGTTTTCTTTCTAAATTGAAAGGAAAAACAAAGTTCAAAAAAGTTTCAACATGTTCTGAAGACTTCAGTTAAAAAAGCTTTTGGAACACAAATAGTGTTTAAATTTTAAATAACTAGTAGCTTTATGTATTTAGGATTTAATTTATTACCTATATCAAATTGAAATATTAAAAAATAATCTCAAAGTTCTACTGTTGTTTTCATATTCGCAATGCCTGTCATAGAACCACAGAATGGTTTCAAAAGGATGATAAAGATCATTCGGTTCCCGCCCCCCGCCATGGGCAGGTACACACTATCTTTTATTGTGGTTACATTTGAAGAAAGGGTCAAAGTTAAAGACTTCTGTCATAATTACATGAGTAGCAGCAGTTTCTAATATTTTTGTCTTACTCTTGCGTATTTTTTTTCTCATATCAAAGATTTAAAATTCTCTTCCATCTCTAAATCAATGTTCTGTAACACATTGTACCTCATTTTTTAAATTATTTTATAAACTTAGGATAGGATAAGTCAGGACTACTAGAAATATTTTATGCAAATGAGGAAAAAACTCAAAACATTATTTTTTTTTACTTCTGTCAGAAGACTTCACTACCCAACAGTATTACTGCAGGTGATATGAAATGACTTGCTCTAGATTCCACATTCTGATATCAAAGAAAGGCAGAGAAAATTAGAATGTCTTTTGCCTTTCATCCTCCTGTTTCCCCGCCTTGTCAGAAAATCCTGGAGTCAGGAACTGGGATCCTCCCATCTGGCAGACAGATAGGTCTGACTTAGCCTTTACCGCCTCAGTCACAGCATCCCTGCCTGTGCTTCCCCAGCACGCTGGTGCAGGGCTTCACTTACTGCTGTGGCTCCTCAGAAACCCTCGGGCTGCAACAGAACCAGCCTGGCTTCCTCTGCCCCTTCACGTAGGGATGCTCTTGGAATCTTGTCATTGAGTCACCAGAGAGGTTTTCTGGGAGGCACACAGGAACAGAAGGTGTTCCCCAGTTGCTTATTTTCACGAAAAGCAAAAGTTCCCTGTATTTCCAAGACCCCTACCCTTTATATAATTTGATTGAAATATATTCACGCTGGCTGTATACTTGCACAGGCAACCAGACTGAAAAAAATAGTGAAAATTTGCATTGACTGGATAAAATACATTATGGGGAATGAGTGTATGGGTAAGGAGGGAGCAAGAAGACATATCCAGAACTTTATGACTAAATGCCTGGGACTGAATTTCTTCTGGCCTTTCTTTCTGTATGTATCCACATAAGCATTTTAATGCACTTTTTGATTTTTTTTCTTGTTACCTTTGCATAGCACTTAGGCTCATACTAAAGAGCAGTCTTATAACACAAACTAGATTTCTTTTAAATAAAAAATAAACCAGAAGATAAGTTTGAGTAGCATATCTAGGCAATGTAAATGTTAACAGGACTAGACTGGAGCTAGTCCAGAGTTTCTGTCCTCAAAACACATACAGTATGAAGAGCACCTTGCTGCAGAAATGTGTGCATATAATGCTTACTACTTATGAAAGTAGATAAAACCAGATACATTTCCCAACTAACTTGTATTGTACCTCCAATTAATAATGCTGACATTGTACTCTTCCTTATTAAAAAAATCCTAGTACTCTGTCAAATTTAGCTTTTGTGAATTTATAGGTAGTGTTCCTTTATATATATATATATATGTATATGTATAAAAAATTCTTACATGAACAATGTGCCCAGCAGACGCTCCTGGAAATTTGTCAAGTGCAAGACTTAACAGATGCAATTCAGTAGCATCACCTGCCTCTGTAAGCTGTCTGTTCACTCTGACAACCTGTTGTCCGGAAATCTTGGAGCCTGTTTTTTTGTACATATAAGTTTCGTTAATTCATGAGCCTTAATGTGAATTGTTATGAAGAAATGGTTGCTGCTAGTAAGGCTTTGTTTTAATTTATGCAAATCTATCTGAAGAGTTTAAGTATTATTTTAACTACTTATGTTGTTGCTGAATTATGGAAAATTTTGTGCCTCTCCTATCTACTCAATAGGCAGTTGCTCTGATCTTGCATTCTTATGTAATAATTGGTGATCCTGATGCCTGAGGAATGGATTTGTTTTAAAACTAATACTTGCATATTTTCCTCGTGCATTTTTCTGCTGACTAATGACAGTAGCATCCTACAGAATTAACTAACACATATGTCAAAGATAATTAAGGAGCACAGCACTGATTAGAATACATGCCTAAAAAGTCTCAAAGAGATGCATTTCTCCCACTGACAGTCAGGAAATATCACATTACATTAGAGAAAACGGAAGCAAGGCGTAGTGTTTTGGATTTTATCTGATCTCATTTGAGCAGTTTCAGATTCACACAAACTGCTACTTGTCTGTGATCACACTAGTGTTAGTGGGAAAGCAATGTAAGCATTCAGAGGTAGCCTTAAAGTCTTTAATTTATTAGTGTCTTTGCACTGAGATAGACAGCAAGGAGCTGTTGGTAGAACCAGTACAGTGACAGATGCATTGCCTATACGTGAAAGAACATAAGAGTGGGAAATGCTGCATGCAGCCTGCTTTATATTCACAACAACTTGTGTGCAAATTAAGGATGCATACAAACCTAAAAATTATAACTTACCAGTGTTTTTATCTTGTTCTAGATATTAGTTATTGACCCAGCATGCTACTCATGTTATCAGTCCTTGAACATTGTATTGTAAAGATTTGTTCATAATGAGAATCCTGTATTAAAACATATTGTAAGCAATCATTCTCAAAACATAGAAACTTCTTAATTTTTCTGAAGCTGGCTTTTACTTATTTCTCATAAAAAAATCCCAAACTCTTTCCTAATCATTCCTCAGTAATAAGTACGCAGTTATATAAAACCAACATGTTTGAGTGCTAACATGCAGTAAAGGGCAAGCAGTGTGAAATGATTCATAATTAAGATTAATTTTACAATTTGTAAGTAATTTGGAAATACAACCACGTGCATGTCTTTGTGTGAAATCACAATTTTGGATATTTATCTTTGAGTGCTGCTAAGTTTAGATAGACATGAAATTTCCAAAGGAAAAATACAGCTCAGAGGACAAAATCTCTGGCCCAGTGCAGGCAGCTCCACATAATTAAAGGATTTTTATTAATTTTGTTTTTACTGTTTCCAGGGTACATAAATGGCAAATACTGTGTTGGTAACATTATTCTTGGCATATAAAGACTTTTGTAATTAAATAAGCCATATTTTCTGAACAAGATAGATTAAAAGATCAGGTACTAATCTTGACTGTAAAAAGTCTGTTTGATTTTACTTTTTTTAAACACAGCTTTCCAATACTCTGTTCTATTATGTTGTATAATATATAACCCATATCAAAAATCAAACAAATATCCCAGTTTGATGTCTTGCCAAGGTGCTCTGCTGATTTCACAGAGCCTGATGCTGTCCCAAGACATTTTCATCATACAGACCTGAGGTGGTTTTTCTGTCCTCACACATTTAGGCAGTGCTGTGCTTTATTGTGTTCAATGTTAAATCTTTGTCTAATGAACAATGCAATTGGTCACAGTTCTGCCCCAAACAAGGAGCAGAAAATGTTTTCAGGCTTCTTTTCTGCTACTTGAGTTTCATAAATATATCTAGAATTTCTTCTGCACTTCCTTCTAGGTTTCTGAATGTTCCTCTGTCCTGCTTTGTTTTTCTGCTTTGTTTGTAAGGAGGGTGTTTTACTAGGAAGTTTCATCTAATGGAACATTCAGCTGTGTTTTGCTTTTGATTTCTAGTTGCACCTCTTTGGAGGGGGAATCAGCCATAAACAGTGTTTCAAATGTTCAGGTCTTAAAAAGCTGGTGAGGTCTATAACCTTCCACTGAGCCTCAAATGTCACATCTTCTGTTTGAGACAGGACTTTATGTGTAGGGGGTTTTCCCTACTTGTGTAGGTCCTTATTAGTTTCCCTAGTAAACATAGGAATTTACAGGTAGAACAAAAATGCAGTTATATTTGTGATCAAATGAGTGGATAAATTGAAACTTTTTGTGGTGATGCACAAACTGGAAAACGTTTTCCTCATGGTTGCATGAGTTCAAAGAATAGGGAATAACAAAACTATATTATTTCTGTCAAATATGTTTCAAAAGCAAACAAAAAGGCATATTCAGTTCACATGGCAAAAGAGCTGCTCTACAGTTCAGGCCTTTTTAAATAGTCCCTTTTTCTAGCCACGCTCACCTTTGTTACTTACACTTAATTGTCCCTTGTCAGCACAATTCACTTCTGTGTTTGCATTTGCTTTCTAAATTGAGAACACACCAATTTTGAATCTGAACGAAAGAATATATTGCCTCATCATTTGAAAGCCCTGGAACATTGATGTCCTGCCCAAAACTTGTATTTTCTGTGATTTGCTTTCCACAGCAGCATGACCGTCTCCCACAGGCTTGGAATGGATGTATATGTATGTATTTTATGTACATATAAATACATACACATACACGCTGCCTATATTGCTGCAGGGGCTTATTGTGCTCTGGCTGTCAAGCTCTGCGTTGCTTTTTGCTGAACTTAACAGGGATGCTGTGCAGTGGCCCAGCCTGCCTCAGGCTCCCTGCAGGACAGCCTTTCCCTCGCACACTGGCTGAACCCCCCTCTCCACCCCACCATACAACTGTTGTCACCATGCTCTGGTGACTTCAAGGTTATTAGGATGATCCACACCTGCATGCACACCCACAACTTCAGGGTGATTGATAAAGTTTATTTTTCCTTAGAAAACCCTTCTAAACAATCCACACAATTTTGATTTATGCTTTGATTTTCTTTACATTCAAGTCCACTATAGCATGGACTTCCATCCACAAACATGTAATGCTGACTAATATCTGACATTATTTTTCTGATCAAAGAATATAAGACACAGAAAAGGGCTCCTTTCTGTTACTTTTGCAGCTCCCCAATGCTTCTGAGTTTTTTCTAAAGTAATGCCTTGAGCTTATTTCTAAGTGTGCTGAAAGCTTTAAGATAGCAGATTACTTTGTGTAAGTGGCTTGGTGGACGACTCAACCTATAAATGATTTAGTACCTGCCTTTCCAAAAGGGCTGAAGCTGGGTAATATCTTCTATAATTCAGAAAATACTTAACACTTGAGTGAACAGGCACATACCAAAAGAAATATGATTCACCCAGTATTAAAGCAAATCTATTGCTTGTAATTTTTTTTCCCTTCATCATTGTTCAGTGTTCCTCATTATACATTAAATAAAGTCAAGGATGTAGGACTATGCATCCAGGTCTACAAGGCAACAGCAACAGTAACAACCCTATTTAATCATGCTGCTACACTGGAACATTTAAAACTTACTGGATTATAAAAACAAATGTTGTTTTGTCTTTTTTGTCTCAGAGTAAACTGCTTGTTTCAGTGCAGTTGGGTTCAGTGATGTGCTATTTCAGTGCTCCAGAAAATTTACTGGTTCTTTTCATGTAAAAATAGTTATCTGCAGAAGGCATCTGTGCTGTTAACAAATGTCGTTTATCAGATCACCTTAAGATGCATCTCTTCCATTTATTTAAGTAAATGTTTATTTACTGAAGTATAATTCATAGCCACTATCTTTTTAAAAAAGAAAGTTTCCAGGCAATAATCATGCCCACTCGCAATAATATAGGAAGTTCCTTGTGTTTTGGGGGTTTTTTTTAGTTAAACTGATGAAAAAGCACTCTGTAAAGTGTGCCTTCACAAATGACACCTGGGCCTAACTGTAGTCTCTGTCTGTATGTTGTGAAGACCTTGTTCTCGAAATGGGAGTTTCACTGGGAAGTAGTATATTTATCAATCAAAGAAAAATAATTGCTTTTTTTTCAGGATCTGATGTAGACAAAAATAGCAAAATGGTATGAATAGCAGTTTTGTAATAATTCCCATGAAGAAAAAGAAGGACTCCACTTTCAAGAGATAAAATTTTGTCTGCAGTCAAGACCTTCTGAAAGTCTTTATCTACCTGCCTGTAATGCTGCAAAATGGACTGAGCAACTGATGGTTTTTCCCATTGCATGTAGCAGGAGTTGGAAGCCAGCACATAGGGTATTATACAAAGCTCTGTCGTCCAGTAGTTTGATCAGCTATGATTTAGATAAGATTAACAATTAGAAAAAAACCCTTTTAATTTGACTTCTTTATTGTCCTATCTGCCAAGCTTTGAGTTGCTGTTGCCTCAGGTTAATGTTTTACAAGAACAGTTAAGTAAATAGGTTTACATGGCTGCCAAGTCCAATTCTTAGAGTGTAGAATCGGCGGTGCTATGCAGTGGTAAGAGTTAGATGCATGTATGCCCTAGAAACAGATTACGTTTTGTTATCCTCTCTTGTTTGCTACTTTAATGTTGCCCTCAGTAAATTCTGAGATTTGGCGTTTTTATTGTCTTGTAATTTCCAAGAAAATGAGAAGGTTTTCTATCTTTCAGGAAATTAGCTGGGATTTTTTCTGCTTGAAGCCTCCCAGTCTCAAAAATTTGTGTCATTTATTCTAATTTAACCCATGTTCTAGGCTCTGGAAATGGAAAGTTTAGCTCTACAAGGAAGTGAAATATATTTTTAAGAGCGTTTATTTGTTCCCCACTCCCATTTTCACTGTGAGGAAACTAAATTAGAGGTGTGTGGCCCAGTCCAGTCATTAAACGAATACTAGTACTTCAGTAGATTATATCTCACAGAAAGCAAAATATATGGGTTGAGTGTTAAACCCCAGATTAAATTCAGTAAATTGTTACTGAGGAGAAGCATTGCTAAAAGGCACCCTAAAAGCTTCTAACACATCCTTGTGTCCTGACAGACAAATACCTGTCTCTGTCACACCTGAACAGTTCTTAGTTATACTGTGTGTAATGAGGGAGACTTCACAGACACTTGAGGCTCTCGCCTTCTGTTGCTTCAGTAGCCTCACCATTAGACACATTTTCTTAGGGTCTAAATTAAATCTCCCACAAGGTAATTAATTCTCATTATCCATGTCACGGCTGTTTGGAGCATGTTGGACAGGCAGTGCTTTTCTTGGCACTGCAGCTGTATTTGCCTTGGGTGCTTGCAGAAGATTCAAAACATCTTACTGGATTTGATTTTATTTTGATTTTTTTTTTCTAAGCTGCAAGAGAAGTGAGGAAAAGCTGAACAAATACTTAGATCCTACCATGTTACCTGAAAGCATGGGATAGATGATGCAGATTTTAAATAACTTAATTTCAGTGGATGCATTGTGACGGTCTATTTATGCCAGCTCATCCAAAATTCCCAATACAACTGATGTGATTCTTTGCAAAGAAAACTTGTGTTAGTTATGCAGTTCTGATAAAGTTTTGGTAAACACAGATCCCCAGTCCTTCCTATGAAAAGATAAGTAGTGTGGAAGTCTTCATTTTCCACACACACCTGAGAGTCTGTTGCTGATGAGCATGTCTTACTTTAGACAGCACTGCACAGTGGCAGGAGAGGCACTACATGGGTATCTCTCTGTTGGATACTCTCAGGTATGGTGCTATCAGAAAAGCTGGAAAGCCGGCTGGATTGTATGTATAGGACCAGTAATTGCTGTGCTTTGGAAAAGGGATACTTCCACGAGGAATTTGTGTGATAGTCTGACCACCCATTGAGTGTCTTGTTCTGTGTATACCATGAATTTCATGTCTTCATCTCGTTCTATAATAGAGGTCTGTTGGGAGATGGACAGGGAAGGAGAAGGGGAGAAGGGAAGGGGGAAGGAAAGGAAGGAAGTAAAGAAAGAACATGTATTCCTACAGGGATGAACTAGTACCTATTTTAAGTCTAAATAAGGAGGTTATTTGTACATAGTTCTGTGCTTTAGGATGTGTTGTGCTGAAATAATTTGGATATATGGAGCCTGTCCTTCACTTTTACAAAGAAGCTCTGCTTGTTCAGCACACAGAGTGAACAGATTTTACACTCCAGCAGCTTCCTCCTGGTTGCTCTGTGAAAAGGACCTTAAAAGCAGCACATCCCCTGCTTTCACCCCAGAGAAAACAGCAAAAATAGCAAATACCTAACCAAATGCAACATAGTATGATATTTCAAGCCACCTATCAATTACAAAGCATTTGCAATGTTGACTTAGTCCCTCAGGCTCCCTTCTCAGTCCTGGGGAGCAGTGGTGCTCCCCAGTAACGCCCCAGTAAGTGCTGAGTCCACTTGTTTCGGTGAGAAATAGCCTGGGGCTCAGCTGTGCCAGCAGCAGTTGTTCCTCCTCTGAGCACACAAACTGGTTAGTTCAGGAGTCCTTAGCTCCCTCCCTCCCATACTGGAAATACAGCCGGTTTCTGGGAGAGATTTACTGCTGTATTATTTATTTATTTACTTACTTACTTACTGGAGAACTTGATTTAAGCAGCATTACTCATATTCTCTGTTGAGAGGCTGCATAGGGCCAAAAGGGTGCTACCAATCACTGACAGGTATCATGTGCCCTGCACTGTGGTTCATGCAGTGCTATAAGGGCATTCAAAGGATTTGAAAAGGAGCTCCAAGGAGAGGGTGAAAGGTGTGTAGGCAAGAAGGTTGGGGTACATGTACCTCCTGCCCTAAACAGGCAACTACATTTCCAACAATTCAGTCTTTCCCAAAGTAATTTCAATTATTGTTTACAAATGGCTTTGTGGGATAAAAACAGATAGTAGCAGAAAAAAAGAAGTATGAAAGACAAGTAGAGCCTAGAATGCAAGCCAGGCTCTATTTCAGGTCAGCTCTTGGCAGAAGAGAACTTCTGAAAAGACTGACATCTCAGAGAGCAGAGGTGAAGGTAACAGTCCTCAGAAATGCAATAAAAACATCATTGACCTGGAAATAACAGAGTTCTGAACTGGCCACATGGCGAAGCTATCGCTTACACAGGGAGTTGGAAACAAAAAAAAGTAGGAAACACAAAAGAAAAATCCCAATAGCTATTGCTATGGAAATTTAATGCCTCACAAATGCTCAGACCTCAGGATCTTTCAAGTTATGTTTTTTGTTGAGCTGAAAGCCCTGTTCTGAATACAAGGCAGTAGCATTAAGGGTTTTTTGTAAGACTGGGAACTATTTAAGACATGTCTGCACAGTAACGATGGGCTAATTAATCTCGATAGTCAGGCAGTAGAGCCAGTCAGGAGTAAGTGTGCCATGCAGACCTTCCCCTAGTGACTGAGTTGTGGGACTCAGTCATGAAGCTGGATCGCTGACTTGCTGTGTGATCTCAAGCAAGTTGTTTATTGTCCTCATGTTTACTGTACCAAATGTTCTGCAAACTGGTTGGGTTCATTTTGGGAACTAATGTTGTGTTACAGTACACAGACGCAGTTCCCAGGCAGACAAGCAATTTCGCCTAATCTTCTGTTTCCTCATACGTAAAATGTGGTTTCTTGCTCCCTCCCTTCCCCCCGCCCCAAGAGGAATTGTATTTAGTTCAATTTGCTTACTACAATGAAAACATGTACCAGTGATTCTGAACTTGAGAATTCTGGGGTTCAGGTTTATCATGTTCTGCAGTCCCTGGGTGCTCCAGGTTGATGGAGTAATGTGTGCTATACTGTGATGTGGTGTGAGTGTACGTTATAGTGCATTATAGATTTGTCATGGATCAAGTATTTTTCACACAGACATTTACTGTATGTATTTACTACATGCATGTGTACACGTGTATCTACACCTAAACACATTGTAATACCTATATTTCTGTATAGATAAACGTGTCCTGACATTGATAGTCAGGTTTCAGGCAACAAAGAGGAAAATTACTGCCTTATCTGAGTTATTGTCAGGCATTAAATGGCCTCTGTTCATAGATGCTTCATTCTTGCACCATCCTGTAAGGAGAGAAAATGTGACAATGTTTCACTTAAATTGGAGTTTATTAATATATAATTATTAAGAAATAAATAAAATAAATAAATACTAATAATATATAATGCAAATTATCATTATATTTCTTATGTGGAATGCATTTCCTATGGTTCACTGCTGGAAGAGAGTTTGTGGTAACTGTGAGCATATGTTAGATGCTATATAGAGTTCTAATGATAGCTAAAATAATGGTTTCCAAAATCTGTTTCTTGGACTACATCTAATTTTTGAACTTCTTAACAGTCCATAAAAAATAAGCTGTTCTTGTTTGCTGCTTCTGTTGCTACTGCACTAGACTTAGCAGAAGCCCAAATATATAATCTGTTTTTTAATTTATTACCTTGGTAAGAAAAAATGCCTGTCATTGCCATAAAGATGTTATCAGTTGCTAGCAGAAGGAAGAGCAGTCATTTTCACAGTCTAAGAACTGAACTGAGAACCTCTGGCTCTGCCAGGCTATTCCAGGCAACGTTTCTGCAGTGTCTGCCAAGTCACATGATTTTGCACTGAGCTGAAACCTTTTCCTGCTCTTCCAGAATCTGTGGGGACAGATTGTAGGCCAGATTCAGAAGATCCTGGTGCAGCTTTGTTGCCTTCATTATAAATCTGTCCTTCAAATTTCTGAGAGATGCACAGGGGTCCAGACGTGCCAAGATGCTGAAACACTAAATCATGTCTCTTCTCCCTCAGCCACCTCTCCAAGGCACCAGGGAAGCACTTTCCTGAGGCATGTGGCTGCCACCATCTGGATCCTGAAACAGTTTTTATGGAGTCCTTATTGCTGATACCATAGTGCAAAAGAGATGGATCCTTCATGGTGGTCATATGGTGGATGCTACAGCTCTAGGGGGATATTGTACAAAAATTACTTTAGTCCCTGTGTTGCCCTAACTGGTGATAGCTGCGTGCTCTGCTGCTGCTCACCAAGCAGCAGGTTAGTGTCCTTTAAATTGCCCCAATCCAGGCTTATCTGATCGTATCTTCAGGAATCCAGTGCAGCAGGAAAGAGGTGTCGGAGTGCTAGGATCCATGCTTCCTCATCCAAGAGGAATGCAGTGTAGATGCTACACAGTCATGGGTGCTGGTGGAAATTTACTCTCCAGTGTGGAGATCTTGCAATGACATCAGCCTTAGAGCCTTTTAGTGCTGCCAGGGTAGTTCAAAGCAGTGACCGTGCGAGCCAGAATCTAAGCACATAGAATTGGAAGAGAAGAGGAAATAGTCTAACTTCTTGTATTGGGGCTGTGGCCTGAATGAGTATATCTCATTGTTGTCATAGATCAACTATATTTGCCAATGTCTGGCAGACTTGCGTGCTGAGAGAGTTGAGAAGCCATGACGAAATGGTATTGTCCTAATGCTAGGGCTGTGCTGTGGATGCAAAATAGGAAAGGGAAGACAAATGCCCTTTGAACTTCCTTCCCTTTCAATTTAGAACTAACTCCAAAGTGGATAGCAAGTTTTCAAGTATCCCAATAGCTATGGCTGCTTCCATACCTTCATGTTTATCCAGAGCTGAGTATGTGCCTCTGCTGGAGCTGGAGTCTTTTGGATCCTTTTTATTACCTCGTAAGAGTGTGCAAGCCAGTAGTTTCTGTGATGTGGATTTCTGCACAGTACATAGGTCTATATCTGTAACACAGTTTTATTTCTGCACATCTTTTGTCCTTTCAGCCCGTATTTCAAGATGATTCAGATATCTTCATGTTGGCTATAATGACTACACCTTTGAAGGGTAGATACATTATTGGAATTTGAATGACCAGTTTTCCATGTTGTGGTGCTTTTTATTATTATTATTTTTATTGTTTGAATTAATTTGATAAGCACATAGGTTGCAAAGAGAAGAGGGGTTGTGACTTCAGCCAGCCAATGGCAGTGATATAAGGAGAATGAGAACTTGCTCTATCTGCTTGGCTTGCAATTGCTCTCGCAATGCCCATAGGAACAAGAGAAATTGCCAACAGCTCAGTGAACTTTGTTACATTCTGATGCATTTGCTCTATACAAATTATCTTACTGAAAGGAATATTGATAACTTCTTTCCTACTGAAAAGAACAGAAAAATGTAAAGCACTTTTCTAAATTAAGTTAATCTCAGCAAACTTCAGGTAAAAAAATACTTTTTATCTCCCTTTTCTCCTAGCACTAGTGTGTAAAAGTAAAAAGCTGTTATGTAAAAAAGTTTTGACAAATATCATAGTTGTGTTCTCTAAAAATCAACGACTAGATCCAATCTGTTCAAAAAAATTGAATTTAAGTATTTATTTCTTTTTATTAAATTTCCTGAAAGGAGGAGTGGCATCTGTAGTGTCCTAATAAATCATTTAGATTAATTCAGTCGGGGCTGGTTCACGTGAAAAGGTTCCTGGAGCAAGTTAATTCATTTATTTCCTTGTTATTCAGGATACTTTAATAATTTTGAGATGTCTCTGTACAATTAATAAAATAGAAAGTCAGAGCAAGTTTCAGAAGTAGAATGATGTGTTATTATAAGTTCCAAATTCAAACTCTGCCTCTTCTTTAGGCTTAATTACAAATACAGTATAGAACTGGAACAATTATCAGGTCATTGATGTGTTCAGTCTGGTCACATCTGATTGCAATGGCTAGAAGGAAGATGCGCTGTACCCTGGCATGAGCAGTGAGGAAATAATCTCTCAGAAGAAGGGCAGGCCCAGGATACGAAGCCTGATGACTTTTAGCCATTTCATAACATCCAGGGGGATGATGTTCACTTTTTGTTTAAAAAGACAAATAAAAAAGGTGGGTTTGTGTTTCCCTAGAAATTCCCAGTGCTTTTCATTCCTACTAAGATCTTGGCATTTGTGATACATGCAGTAGTGGGTTTCCCTAATAAGTCTGTGCATGTTTCCTCCCAAATAATTTTTCAAACAATTTTTTGTCTTACTTTTGATCTCCATATTAGCTATCTGTTGTTGTTGGGTTTGGTTTTGTTTTCTCCATGGCCTTCTGAGGCAACGCCAATAGATGCATTGCTTGTCTATGGTACAAGGTCATGACTGAATTTAGGCTGACTGAAATTTGCTTACACGTAGAGACAGATGTGGGGCCAGTTCTTGAGAGCAGCAGTGATTGCAGATCATATATATATTCCTCTTCAAGAGCGAAGTTGAGGACACCCTGGGCTGTCTCCTGAAACTGCCTTCTGCAGGACTTGCATGCAGTCAGATCACATAGGAAGAACATGTTAAACCTCACTCTGTTCTTGAAGTTTTCCCCCAGGCAGACACCATCAGAATTCCTTTTAGGCTACCTGGGCTTTGGAGCTGAACTGGGGTACATCCTTTTGAGCAAATGCAAATAACTGCAGGGCTTTAACCTTCAAAGTGTTCATTTAAATGCAGAAATGTACAAAAACCTTCTTCAGCAGAGGCTGAGAGAACATACATTAATCTCTCCATAGAGCATCTTTCACCGTAATGTGGACAGATGACTTTTTACGTGGCACTCTGACAGTGCCTGCATGGGAAGGTGCACTGTTAATTAAGGCCTACAAACATAGCATATGTAATTTTTGACTTCCGGCCCCCTGATATTTGTGCAGTGGTGGCAACAGCCGGTATCTGTCACCCAAGCCCTGTGCTCAGCCTCTGATGTGTTATTTGCTCTTAGTGTACACTTCTGTAAACCCACAGGAATTCCAGCTAATGTAGTTGAATTCCAGAGACCTTTAATTATGCTGGTGCTTTTCCTTTCCTGTCTGCTTGTGCCTGCTTTTAGTGAAATACAACCTTGTGATCAGACGGGCAGGAAAGGCTGACCACCAAGGTTGGGAGACTCTGGGAGAAACACTCAGGCATTCCTCCCAGGGCAGCAAGAGACTAGGGCAAGAAGAGTTTGGCTGCCTTGTGGTTGCATGTCTTGTTATCTCTCAAATCGGTTCTTAGAAAGCAAAGAAAGGTTGCCTGGAAGTCAGCATTTTCATGGCCCTTGTGCATGATGCTTGTCACCTTTTTAAAAGGGGTGCATTCTGCTGCCTGCTGCACAGATACCCAGCTGGAGTAACTGCATCACTAATCCAGTGAACTAAGTAGTTTTGTTTGAACAAGTAATTTACTCAGTGAAAAGAAGAAGAATAAATGAATGCCCCCAATGTATTCTCAGCAGAAGTCATGGATTTAGACTGTGTACATCACTAAATGGTGCTAAATAACCATTTTTCCCCAAGTTAGGGCATTTGAGGCTCAATCAAGTGTCTGTACAGAAGGTGTTCCCTCAGCAAAGCACCCAAAACCTTGTGCTCTGAAACAGCTTTACTTTTACCAGGACTTATTTGTGACCTTTCCCTTATCATTTTGCTGTGCTCAGTAAGTCATGCCTGAGGTGTTTTTTCTCTCTTAGTAAAACTCCCTCTGGGTTGTTAAAAAAGACAGTAAAGAAAGCCATGCTTACTTATCTAATGATGAAAGTATTTTTATTCCACCTTCTCTAGCTGATAAGTTGTAGATGCTGAAATGGGTTTTGTCATGTTACGTATTCTGTCTTCTCAAAGTGCAGTTGGTCTGTGTTGTGTCTTCCCTCTTCAGGGTGCATTTGCAAGAGAGTACTTCAGATTAACAAAGTAGGATCATTAGTATAACCTGTTTTTACTTTACTTTTGAGCCTGAAGTTTCAGCTTTCTTTCTGCCAAACTTTTTGCTGTCCTCTCTTGCTGCAATTCCTGCCTTCCCAACTGTTAAACTCGGTTAAGTAACTGGCACTTCAGAGCCAACCTGAGTCCTAACAGATTGCAAACCCACTGTGAAGCAGAATGTCCTTCCGCGTGAGGCTGGACAACATCCATATTGCAGATTGCAGGTTCTTTTCATCTAATTATCCATGTATTTGATATAAGCATATGCATTTATGTGGTAGTATATAGTACAATTTTTCACACTACAACTCATGGGATTTAATGCACATAATCCATTACTGTGGGCACAGTATTGATGAAATCCTTTTAGTGAAGTATAGCCTCTGTGAAGGACAGCTTGTTCAAGCCCTAGTTCTGAAATAGACAGTGGGTTATCTCCCCATGTGACATATTAGTCATTGAAATACCTTTTAATCAGGTTTTTAAGCAGCAGGCTTTGGCTTTTCTTCTCTATAAAGGGAGATCTGAAATGTTACCTAGGACTAGATCATTCCTTCTGTAAAAAGGGGCCTGAGGGAAGCTAAGGGACAAAAATCTCTGCCAGCAAATTGCACCACAGTTCCTCACTGGGGCAGGAACTGATGTATTATAGTAACCTCCCCAAGAGATGGCAAAACCTGGGACTTTCATGACGTAGTAAAAGACTCTATGATTCTGTGTAGGAGCTTTTCCCCATTTCAGGTCCCTGAGCTGCAGCTGCCTTGTGATATTCAGCCATCAGGATGGGGATGTTACTGTTGTCTGAGGTGCTGGTTCATACCTGTCACTGTCACATCCCAACAGTTTGCACCTGTTCTTGTGAGGAGCCCAGGAGGTGTGCTGGGAGCACACTGCTGGGAGTACACTGCACCTGGCCCATGTTCAGTCTGCCTGTGCCCCCATGCTAAGGTGGTAAGTGTGGCTGGGCTCTTCCATCATCTCCCTTCAGGTCTTGGAAATGAATTGTTTGTGCCTTTGATTCTACCCCAGTGCTGTCACACCCAGCTAGTAAAGACCAGCTCTGCAAAGGTGGTGGCTACCTTTTACCTGTTTTGGCAATTTTTGTAGGAGTGTATGCACATAAATCGTTAACTGGTACTTAAATTCCTTTGCAGACTTCCTGTGAAGTATCTGAGTAAGGCCATGTTGGAGCAGGGTGTTGAAGTATACCTTCCAAGGTCAACTGAACTGACTTTCTCCTTCTGACCTCTTCCGGAGACAAAAAAGAGTCATGTCTTCTGTTCCTGACCTGCTCCAACTGCATTTCCTCCCCAGAGCAAGCCCCTAGTGTGGTCCTTTGACTTGTGAATGGGAGCCCATCATTGCACCTGTCTATGGATGGTGCCCTGCAAAGGTGGGATGTGCGGGGGGCACTCATGCCCAAGTTCTGATTTCCACCCTTGCTGGACACTTCGTTGCTGTATCCCTGCAAAAACAATAGGAATTATAAAGCAGCCAGCCAGCTTGTGTCCTGGCAAGTATTCAAGCTCTGCTCAGAGTAGCTATGTTGGCCAGAACTGCACAGCTCTGTCTTCTACCTTCATCCTGGCTAAATAAATGTAGAAAGGCACCCCACAGTTAAGGGGCATTTCAACAACTTCACTGATGCTTTGAAATATTTTCCTATCTCTTTTATCTGTTAATATTGGCAAGTGTCTGTGTTGGCAGCTTTCCTGCTTTTGTCAAAAGCCATTGGGTTGCTCTGTTAAGCTTCCTTCAGCTCCTGCAGCCAAATGATAACTGACAACCTCTATCCTTGGGGTATTTTTATGGCTAAGAAAAAATTTCCACTGTATCAGAATTTTAAAATCTAGAAACTAGGGAAAAATACAAAAAAGAACTGACTATTTATTGTTGTTAATTATAATAAACCCATAATATTATACTGCTAGTCGCATTATGAGACACATGTGGCAGTGAAGAACCCATACCAAAGGTCACAGAATTTTGAAATATTGCTAGGAGGAAATTCTCCCAGCCACAACACAGTGACACAAATCTTCATTCTGTACTGATTCAGCCATTTGGGCAGCACTAGTTGCCTCTCATACAGTAGGTTTGTTGGTGTAATGGCTGGTATATACAAGGTCCCTTGTTGTTAGCAAGGACACACGGATATTTTCTGAGGCAGAGTGGTTCACTTCCTTCAAATGCCTCTTGGTGTCCAAGGCTTGGCCTATTAGTCCTTTCTGCAGCCCTTTCTGTGACCTCTTTCCAAAGGGAATGTGGCAGCCACCCACCATCTCTGAACTTGGGGGGACCACACTGTTGGTAAGCCGAGGTAAGCTGTGATTTCTTTCATTACAATGGAAAGACAGAGAATATCTTGATGTCTCCATTATAGCAGCTGCAGGGAGCTGTGCTGCTGGAGGTCAGCAAAATCACTTTGAGAGGTTAAAGATTAGCAGCAGTATACCTCCAGTCACAGCATGACTCTGCCCCTTGCACTTTGCTCTGTCCCTGTTGCAAGCTGGCTGCCTGGGGACAGAGCTGCTGCCTCTGCTCTCCAAAATTGCCCCCTGTTTTTTTCCTTGGGAGAGCGGTCTTGCCCAGTCAAGTCCAGCTGCTTTGTCCTTTTACAGTGAGGTAACTAAAGACAGAGAGGTTAAACGACTAACTGAGGCCAAACAATGAGTCAATACCAGCAGTTAAACTGAAGCTCATGAGTCCTTGGCTTCTGCTCCTGTGTTTTCTCTGCTGCTCAAGGAGACGGGAAGCAGAGAGGCAGGCGCCTGAGAGAGAGGGAGTCTGCAGAGGACCGAACAAATACTCACTTGTGTGCGAGTGAACACAACTGCATCTGTTTGCTCCTGGTGTGCTGAGAAGGAGTTCAGTGTGTGTCCCAGCCATAAACTGGAGAGCCAGATCCTCTCCTGCACTGCAGCTGCTTTGTGCTGCCTGGAGGAGTGTGTCCCCAAGACTGTCAGGGCTGAGCAGGAGAGGACCACCTCAGGCTTAGCCATGACAGCTTCCTCTGGGTCTGCCAGGAGGGAAGCACAGCAGGGCGCTCCTCTGGCCCCCGCAGTTTGGAGTACATGGGAACCCACAAGATGCCATGATCCACTTGACATCTGAGTTCTGAGAACTCTCCTTGGCCACCCCTTTAATATGACAAGGAGAGAAAAATGTGTTACAGTGTTAACTCAGATGAAAATAGCTCTTCTGAAAGCACTGCATACTTTTGATCAGTATTATTAATGTTACAAATCCAGATGGTTTGAGTTAATGCATCTGGATGGTTTGATGCCAGGTCTTAGTCCAGACTGGAACTTGCACAGATGAATTCCATCCTCTCCTTGAGGGAGTTGCTCATGGAAAAACCAATAGACCTTAAAACGCATTGAATGGCAATATTACAAATCATTTTCTTACAGTGTCACTTGATGTGTGTATAAAATTGTAAAAAACTTACTGCTTTACATTTTTAATGTATGACTTATTTAAATCCAGTGAACATGTCAGAGGATAGTATTATACTTGAATTAAATAAAGTTAGGTTGCTTGTATTCCTGTCCCTGCTGATATGAGGTGACTGAAAGGTCACCTTCATTGTCCTCCTGCCTTTTTATTCCAAGATACTTTTGACTGTTTCCTGGCTTTGTTTAGCAGAAGCCTTCAGTTTTGTCACTGAGCTGACAGTCAGGGTGTCATGCTATATTTATGCTTTACGCAATATTTGTGTCAAAAAACTTCTGTCTAAACAGACTTGATGTCAGTAAGAGATGACCCTGGAACAAATGGTCTGAAGTTCCAGAAAGCTGATCTTTCCCAAAAGTGACTAATGTGAGGTAAACAGAAAATATTGAAACAAGTCTGAGCCAGCTGCGTACATCTGATTAAAAACATCAATTACTAGACATCTAAACCAAATAAAATATGACACATTTTGATTAGACAAAATGAAGAAACTTACCATTTTTTAGGATGTGTTTACATGTGTCAGTATCTGTTATCTCATACACTGATACTTTGGGTATCTATTTAAAGGGACTCCAGACAGTATATACTGTAATTTTTACTCCAAATTACTTTTGTTTCCTTGGATCCAAGATGGAAAGTCTTGTCCCCCTTGGCAATCCATCTCAAGATCAAATACAGCTGTTTTTCCTGTAAGTCATCTGCTTCTTTCCAGCCGGCCTTCTATGCAACTGGGGTTGTTTCAGGTCTTGTATAGGTCTATCTGGAGTGTTTCCACTATAACCTGTACTCTGCATAATCACAGGACAACAGCTTTCCCAAACATACTAAATGTGTAACAAACTATAAAATATGAGAACTTAGCTAGAAGAGCAGAAGTCAAGATGAGGAAAATTATGTTGTTTCAAACACAAAATGTAATCATCAGTATAGCCTAATTCAAAGAAATTCATGCCAGCAGCAGCACAGGCATACAACTTTGGAAAGAGCTGAAAATGCTTCTTAGCATATAGGGTACCATTCTTCTTAGGACTTAGAATACCTAAGAAGCTCCTTCTAGAATCTTAAATAATTTTGTGCTTTCTTTTATTAAAAAAAGCAGCTCAGTTCTTCCATTGAAAAGGAATCTAATTCCTAACATGTATGTTCCATTTATCTATCAATACTCATAATAATCTGCTTCTAAATATGAATTTTGTAATTACAGCCAAACTTTAGTGGGCATAGCAAGTGGTGACAGTGGTGACAAAAATTACTTCAGAGATGATATGGCACTTCTTTTGCCAATACCACCAAGTGCAATATTAATAGCTTATTTTCAGGATGCTGGACCTCTTGAACTGCTCCATCTGCTGAGAGCTGGACAGGTGGCTTGACGGGGTATTATAGCATACAAAGTATTGGTACACCTTCTAGTTGCAATGCACTGTGGTAACATAAAAATTTGGATTTAGGAAGTCGTTTTCAGGAAATTCAATCTCCAGTGAGCAGCTTGGGATACAGGGCAGAAGAGTACAGGAAATAAAAGTTGTATGAGATGATGTATGTTAATGCCCATCTGTGTTTTTTAATAATTTATATTAGACAGAAACAGTAGTAGGACAGCAAAGAGGATTGTTCTTGAATCCAGCATGAACAATGAAGAATGAAACAAGAGGGACTGCCTCAGTGCAGCAGCCCTTACTTCTGCTCAATTTGTCTGGGGAAATGGTGAGCTACTCCATTACACACAGTACAAGGAAATGTCCTCTACTCTTTCTGAGGATGGCAAAATAAAAATTACCTCAGGCTGAATCCATCAGTCTCCACAGTATGTTCTGCCATCCCTGTAACAATGTGGTGATAACAGATATTTCCTGATCCCTGTGGCATATCACCCCAAGGCAGACAAGGAGTTAACCTAAGTTAAGCGTGATAGTGTTCAAAAAATAGCCCCATCTCTCAATTCTTTTTCCTCAAGTAAGCAATACAGTTCTGATGAGTGGAGAAGGTAGGAAAGGGAAATGCCTTTTTTGTAGAATAGAGGCCTCTAAATTGCAGGATACCATCCATCTTCTCAGGATGTGTCTGACATTGAATTTCCTTCACTGGCTTGTGAAAAAGTATTTTATCAAACATCCTGAATTTTTCTCCTGTTTGGATATAATTATGTCCTTTGCTAGTCAGGACGGTTCTGAGATGTTTAAAAATGCAAAGATACTGTGAAGTTCTTTGAAGGTCTTTTTGTAAATTATTTTGTAATTATGCATAGACCCAGTCTGAAACAGATGCATACAAACATAACAATGAAGGTTGATTAAAGGTATGTAGGTCATTAGAGTGAAATTCAAGATTTGCATTGCTTTATGTTCTTACTGCCTCTATAGGATGTAAACTTGAAAGTTGCTATATGATTTCACAGAAAAGAAATGTTGACTCTTGCCCAAGGATCTACGTCAAAACTATTTCTCCTGTTGTAAATCTAATTATAATCTAAATTATATAAATTCTTATTGTGTATAATTGCTGCTTCCTCCAAAATATTTGTGACAGGCATCACAGGAGCCATCAAGGGGTGGCTTTTCCAAGATTTCTATGTGCTGAGTGCAAGATTCTTCTCAAAAATGCTTCATTTAATCCCTACATGTAAGCTGAGTTTATTTGAAAATGAAACAATGTGTGTATTTGGAGAGTTTATACCATGTTGGAAAAAGTATTCAGATATTCCGCTAGGCAACATATACAGAGCCAGTTCCGGGTTTACTTGTGTCTACTGGGTCATTTTCTTCAGCAGGTCTCTCTGTAGGGGTGAGAGTACAGGAGCTTAGAGAAAAATAGGGACAGCCAATATTGTTTTGCAGATGAAGTTCAGCACTAGCAACTGTGAGACACCAGCCCTGTGCATTTGCATTGCTCCAGTATAGGCTGATTCTCAGAGACATGCTCTTGATCTTGTCACTCTGTTTTTCAAGCTCCTTCTGAGTTTCTTATCACAAGGTCCTTATTTGTGGTAATTGCATCAGGATAGCGTGAATAGGCTCCATTGGCTGACAGATGGGTGGAGGAATGATTTGGCAGAGGATAGTGGTTCATTCATGAAGAAATTCGGCCAGCAAGTTATTGAAGCATGAGTGTGCACGCGCGCGCACACACACACACACATGCGCGCACACAGACACACACACAGACACACAGAGACACACACACACACATACACTGCAGCAGTATCCAGGAGGATGTGTAAATAATGAGGAGCAGAGTGGATTAAATGCCTGCTGACCCATCAGAGTTAAAGAGCTGGGAAAAGGAAATTGCCTATAATCCAGAGCAAAGCACATGATGAAATAGCAGCAAACTCACAGTTTAGGAATCCCTGAGTGGATAATTCAGCCTTTCCAGGCTGCAGTGATGAATCACTGAGTGTTTTTCTGGGTGTGAGCCCTCAGGTGACAAGGAAATGTTGGCCAGAGTGGAAGTGACCTCGGCACCAAGCTCTGCAAGCTCACTGGCACAGATCAGGGGCTTTTCTAAAGCGACAGGCAGTGGGTCAGCAACATAGAGCACAGCTAGAGTTAATTGTAAGACTAGGATTAAATAACGATTTGCCAAGACTTAAGAGCAAAGCTCTATTACATGGCTGAGGACAGATAGGTGCTGTTAACATCTAGCTCAACAAATGGTAATTATACATGCTACCTTCAAAAGAAAAGTAATTCAAACTGCAGTGAAAAGAGCTTGTAAAGGAACAGTGACTGAACAAAAACCATGAGGGTTTTTTCCCTTCTTTGCCACTGCAAAGCCCTGACATGACATTCAGATTTTGGTTTTGAAGACTTACGATCAAATATAATGTTGCTGCAGCCCCATCAACATCAATGCAGTTACCTTAAGGATGGATTCTGTCTTATTTCTGTGACCACAGAATGGTGTATCCCTCTTAAAAATATATTATTTGAACAAAATGTCTAAGAAATCTTAACATGCTTCAGAGTTTTTAAAGTGCACATGAAGTTTTGACCAGGGTAAGTATGGGTAGCTGTGTATATTTATGCAATAGCTCTCTGTGATATTCTGTAAAATAAACTATCTAGTAATACTGTAAGTACCTTCAAAAATAAGTTATCAAAAAAGTAAGGAAGTAGAGACAAGAGAGCACAGCCAGCAAAGCTCCCTGTCCCTGCACCAAGAGGGCTGCTGTGTTTCGGGAGAACAGGCATCACTGTAATTGTAGTGGTGTTTGGCACCGTGTAGGCATCGGTGCTGCTGTAAACGAGGGTTTGGCTGTCATGAGCTTCCATGACCTCCTTGCTCACAGAAGTTTCTGTTGTCTGGGCAGAGCTGCTGTTGCTGTGGCATGCCAGCTCTGCCCCTAGAGAGGACTGGGTGAGGAGGGCAATGAGGGCAAACTGCATTAAAACTTGACAAATCACTGCTGCTACTCGCTGTTTTAGGAACTGTAAGAAGTCAGAAAATACAGGAGTTACCCCACTGTACCTCCCAGACTGCCATGTAGGAGAGTCCCTGGACAGCAATAGCCTAACTCTGCAGCCTTCTGCAAAACTGGTGGATTTAAAGGGCAATCAATTTAAATGTTATAAAATCACGGCTGTGCCTGTTGGCAGGCAACAACTGCCTACTCATTGTAGTGAGTCATGCTCCCTTCAACTAAAAGAGGTTAATCTCTCTGCCTAACAACAATTCTGATTTGTGCCTCACGTAGGGCTTGATCCAAAGCTTGTCCACAGACAGTAAAGGAGTGTCTGTCAGCTTGGGTGAGACTAAAACTATGTGAGGGTTCCCAGTGTCGAGATAAATCTGTGCAAGGTCTCTTTGGCCACAAAAAAGAACACATAATGTCTAGTTTTAAGAACCAACATGAAGAGTGTAGGCTTCAGCAGAGTGTGGTGTTTGAGGAGTGTCCGTGCCAGTAGATTGCTGAATGGACTTCATTCAAGAATTCACTTGTTTACCAGGCTGGAAATTCTCCATTAAAAAAATCAAAACCAACCAAACAAAAAACCCCAACAAACAAAAAAAAAGCCCTAAACAAACAAAAATATCACCTTCAGCTTTACTTACACTAGTATGAAAACCTGAAAAAGAAGGGGGGGAAAAATAAGCTGTTTGCAATTTCCTGAGGTTTGTGAGAATGTAAAAAGTTTTATTTTGTATTGAATTGCTATTTAAGTGCAAAAAGACCTTTCCTGTAGTCAAAAACTCTCTCTACTTTTATAAATCCAAATGTACACATTTCATCAGCTCACGCAAAGGCAAAAAGCTTTGAAACTTGGCAGCACATTTTTCTAATGAACGAGTAGTGTTTATCTCACAAATAATTTGGCTTTGTTTCAGTCTCACATAGGGCAAAAAGCATCTGAGTTTTAATAGCCTCCTCTAGAAATCATTGCCATAAGCTTAGACACCCCCTTTGCACTTGAGAACAGGGAAAATGGAAATTAGCATGCTGTGCTGACTGTGCCCTCCCTTAATTCTCCTTCTTCGAGATGGCCCTGGATACAAAGCTGCTGCCTCCCACACCAGCACCTGCTCTAGCATTTTCAATGGCAAGAGAGGAGCAGATCTGATCCAGGAGCACTGTCCTTTGCAGGGACAAATCATCTGCCACAAGTCCAAAGAAATGGCTGGAAGAGTGGAGCTGATACAGGGCACATTAGGACGTAGCTACAACTCTGTGGCTAAACCATTCTCAATCAGCACTTTGAATCTATATTTAATCACTTTTACAGTATTTTCCTCCCATTTAAAAATTCCACAGTCCCTGAGAATATGAAGTCCTATAGAAACTTTTTGTTTGGGAAATATATTAATCCAGTATTATCATAAAATATTACACAATTTATACTGCGCAATAGACCTGGTTAATGAGGCCAGAAACAAGAACTTTTATTTGTAGATAGACTCCATCTGCCTACATTTCAACTCAGTAAATCCAGGCAGACATCTGGTTTCTCTTTTTCCAGTCCAGTGATTATCTGCACCCATAAGTCTTGCTCTGGCTGTTTCATGGCACAGCATAATTTGTGAGACCAGCTCGTCCACCCAATAAAAACAATAATGTCAGAGACAACTTTGTGGACTAAATTTTGTTCCCCTACACAGAATCTATACTTTTGGGTGTTGCTTGTCCATGAGTCCCTTTTTCCTTCTTTTATATTCATGTGTGACTCTTGAAATCTGATTTTACTACAGTATATGACTTCATATTGGGGTGGTCCCGTGGTGTAGTGCAGAGCACTCCGGTCTCTGACTCCCAAGGTCGTGAGTTCGAGTCTCAGTACGGACGGCCCCGGTAGTTAAATGCCTCCCTGCCATCCCATCCTGTCACAACTCAGATGCCAAGCAGGGTCAGCCCCGGTTAGTACCGGGTGCTGTAGACCAGTCCCAAGGACTTCACTGTCACTGTCCAAGCTCGCTCGGCCGTGGCAGATGAACCTCAGGACTTAAACGGTGGGGCCAGTTCTGCACCCGCTGTGCCTCACCTAAAAAATCCACTGCGCAGGCTGGAAGGGCACACCCACGTGGGGAGAGCCCTGCCCAAATCTGCATTCGCGAAGATTGGCCATTATTATGACTTCACATTATAATACTGTTGAACTTTTGCCTATTTTACAGCGGAGTGCTGTAATCAGGAGTTTACTGCCAGCTCTTCCACATACTTCCCATGCGACCTTGTGCACCAGGCATTTGGTCTCAGTAGTATCATCCTTACTCACGTTGATGAGTGTTTAAAACACACGAACAGTCCCACTGACTGCTATGGGTAAGGCACGTGAGTGAGCTATCACCAATTTGAGCAAAGGTTACAAAAGCTTGTATATATCTGCACCTGCATTAACAACTAGGAAACAGTATTGTTTCATTTCTTTGATGAGCAGTGCAAGCTAAAATACCTTATGAGAAGAAACATACTGCAGAAGGGTAATGGAATGCCAGTATGAAGTTATTAAACTTCCCATCCTACATTATGATATTTAGCAGCCTTGATAATGTTCTCTCCAAAGCCCCAAACAGGAGCCTTCCTCCCAGGTGTGAAATATTCTGGGTCAGAGCCCAATTGCTGTCTCTGAGCTGTGGTCCCTCCTGGCTTCCTACAGAACTTCTCTCTCAGATCAAGCATCATGACCACATTTAAATATTTAATCTTAAATCTTCTTTGAAATAGGTTACTAAAAACTTGTCTGAAAACCATTCAGAAAATATCTGCTTCTCACATAAATTACTATTTTGCCTGATAGGTGTTGGTTTGTTTCCCTTCGAAAGAAGAAGAAAAAAAATCCATAGTGTTTGCCCAGATGGGGAAAACAGGTCAGGTTTAAAAAGATGTGGGCTAACATGCTCTTAACACCCCGACTGCCAAACAAACCAATGGTAAATGCTACTTACAACAGGTTTAACATATCTAAGAGATTAGGATCAGTCTTTGTCTCTACCCTAGCTAGTTTGTTTTCAAATGTGACCTCCTTTCCTTGCCTAGACAGATGCTCTTTGTCTGCTGGGACCACTAACTGGAAAGCCATGCTGACAGCTACCTTGCTTCCCAGTCTCTCCCAAAGGGCGAAGACTCTTCTGAGTGGTTTCCTCCTACTGGAAAGACTATAATTAGCTGCTTCCCCCATTTTCCTCTGTTTAAAACTGGCATTATACAGCCCCTCTTCCTATCTTTTGAAACCTCATCCCCCACCCTGTTCTGCTTTCGAACATATGTAAAAGGAAATGCTCTGCTATGGGAGTGTAGGCACAATGCTTAATAAAGACAAAATGCCAAGTTTTATAGTAAAGAAGCAACATTTTCTTCCTTTCCCATTAGGGTGCAGCTTATCCATTGCCTCAAAGAGATACTACCTACTTATTTATGAACTATGACTTCCTCCCTGTTTATGTTAAATTTTATTATTACCCTGTTTAATTCACTAACTCAAATAATTAAGATTTCTTTTATTGCTTTAGTATGGTATTCTCCCCTATATATAAGTAGCTGCATAATAAGATTTCCTGTCCGTTTCTGTCCATGGAATAGCTTTTGAAAATGTAAATCCAGCAAGAGTACTCACAAAGTTTTAGCTAAGAATGTGTTTTGAAAGAATGGTAGGCAAAAATTCTTAGTTGATGAGGGATTTCAAGCTAAGAGGTCTCCAAAATCTTGTAAGCAGAAACATTTTCTTGCAAAAATTTTCATGTCTGTATCAGATATCATTGTTCATTTAGCAGAATTTAGTGTCAATATTTGTAAGCTTCTCCAAAAAGAAAAGGAAAAATGAAAACCCAAACCCCTAGCATCTTCTAAAAACTGGCTCTGCAAATTTATGAAACTTGTCTGAGTTAAAATAAATTATACATCAGCTTTTCAGATTTTTTCCTACTCAGTTATACAGGTCTCAAAACTCAGATCACCAAAGAAATTACTGAAAAGCTATTTTAAGTTATTTCATGGCTTAGTTTATCCAAGTCAAGCTTTGTAATAAAAATGTGGCAATTAGCATTCCTTTGTAATTTAATATAAATTTATTCCTTTGTAATTTATTTCAAAGGAGGATAAGTTTACAGTATAATTTTCTAGCTTTTTGTATAGTCTTTAGCAAGAATATTGTTATCTACTGAATTATGTGTTTGAAAATAGACACACAGTACTTCAAACAGCTATTCTGAATTATTATTGAAGTGTAGCTGTTAGTATGTATTTCTTTTTAGCTTTCTAGCCTAGGACATTTTGTAGGACACAAATTCCCTTTGCCAATTGAAGCCCTATATCAGTCTTGGCCTTAAGAAATCCTAAATCCTGTTGTTCGTTTCCACGCTTTGTTCCTGTCAGTTGTGTTCATAATTTCATAAATCTAAAGTCTAAGTTGCTGAATCCAGAATCTCCACCCGGTCCAGAAGGCTTCTGCATGTCTTCACACACTATGTTTCAAGTTAAATACCCTACCAGATCTATAGAATAAGCACCCACTTAAGTTTTGTGTTTCAAACTACATACAAGATTACATGCCAGACAAATCTCACTTATTCCATTTTACTGCTTTACGTAAAACCTGATTCCAGCTCTTCTGCTAAGGTCTTCATTAATCAGTATTACGTAAAGGAATTTCTGGTAGTCAAAGTGCAGTAGGTTGAACAAAAAAACATCTAAGATGTAAGTGGTTTCACCTATACTGTTGCAAACCCAAGACTATCCAAGAACTTTATCCCACGCATCTAAATCCAAACTTATTGCTGGGTTTTCACAGTCAGGATTTCTGCTATTGTAGGTTGCATACATTAGTTATAGGGCAGTCCCGTGGTGTCATGGAGAGCACTCTGGACTCTGAATCTCAAGGACCTGAGTTCGAGTCTCAGTGGGACCATCCCCTGGCAGTTCAATGCCTCCCTGCCATCCCATCCCGTCACATCTCGGATGCTCAGCAGGGTCAGCCCCGGTCAGTACCGGGTGCTGTGACAGTCCCGAGGACTTCACTGTCACTGAACAAGCTCGCTTGGCCGTGGCAGATGGACCTTGGGACTTAAACGGTGGGGCCAGTTCTGCGCATGCTGTGCCTCACCTAAAAAACCCACTGTGCAGGCTGGAAGGGCACACCCACGTGGGGTGAGCCCTGCCCAGATCTTCGTTCGTGAAGTCTGGCCATACATACATGCACGTTAGTTATAAGCTAGTAAACTAAGTGTATGCCCTAGGAAATCCAGTGTGTGTGGGAATGTCCCCAGGTACAGGGGTTGATTGGGAATGGCACAGCTCATGTCCATGCTGGTGAGCACTCAGCCTCTGGGACAGAGTGCCTGCCACAAATGGGAATAGTCTCTACAGTATTATTGTCCTCAAACTATGCCAATGAGTAGTTGTAGATGGCACTAGTTAGCATGGGTCAAAATGGAGCCAGAGAACAATCTGATGGTTTAGCCATGTCAGTGATTGCATTTAGCCCACCAATATGGGCAATCACAGAAGCCTGGCAAACCTCTGGGATTCCTGGCAATCAAAGCAGTACTGCTGATGCTTGGTTCTGTTTGTTGGGATTAGCACAGGTATATTCTGCATGGACTGGGGTTCAGAGCAACAGCAGTGTGCCAGTTCCCCAGATTTTGTGACTGTGTGGGATCAGAAAGGAGAATTGGTATCCGTCGCTGGAAGCACTTATGCTGAAGTCATGGAGAGCCTCACAAGCTGTTCTAGCATAAGGATATGGTTGTCTTGTTAGACCAAGAAGACACCAATTTGATTTAAACAGGAATACTGTGACATCCTCTATGAGTGGAGAAAATTTTCTACAAAAGAGAAAGAATGGCCAAATAGTGATACAAGAACATAAAGCTGACAGGAACACAGAAAAGATACTGCACTTTCAGCTTTTATTTTAAAATGATCTTCAGCCGCTAGTACAGGCAGGGCACTTCCCCACATGGTTTTGCCACTGGTGGCAGGGAATAAGCCTTAGAGAGCAAAGTGCAGCAGCAGCATCCCTGCCAGGCCCCAGCTCTCTGCTGATTCAGGTTGTCACTGAGCCAACAAAGACAGCACAGCAATTTATCTACCACTGCTTTAAAAGGAGATTGCACCCCTTTTCCTCAGTTCACTGGCTTACTGAAAGCCCAAAGCAAAATCTGCTGGTTTAACTTTTCCACAGGATGGTAACATTCCAATTATTTTGGCACTGGAAAACCTGGACTTTGCTAAGCAGGTAGGAAAAATAATAAATGCTATTAGGTTACTCTGAACCGTTTCTTGTCCCAGAAGCCAGCTGGTAGGAATAAGGCTATCAGGGTCAGTTATACTGGAAAGACACTTGGAGCAAAAACTGCTGGTTAATGGGAATACCTGAAGGAGGCAGGGTGTCAGAGGAATGCAGTGGAAAACAACTTGAAGTGTCCCTTCTTACATCTGCTGTAATTAAATGTAAGAAAATTCAAGATTTACGTTCAGACAGAACACTCCTAACGGGGGACTTAATATCTTACATAAGAAGAAATGAGAAAAAATTACTCCAGACTACAAAATCCAAGGCTGTAACACAGCCAGAGGCAATTGGCTGAGGACAGTGAGCCAGCAGCAATTGCTGCAGGAGAAACCACTGTAGATTTGGCTGCAGAGATGTTTCCAGGCAGTCAGCTGATGCAATGGGAATAATGGCATCTACATGGATGGGAGATATCCCTGCAGGATCAGTTCTGGATATTTCAATGAGTGAGTTAAAGAAACAGTCCTCTTTGTTTAAAGAAAGCATATTTGGCTGTCTCATTGGGCATAGGATACACACAAATGCATTTGCCTGTGTCAGGGAACATCCTTTTGCTCCAGGTGAACAATCTTTTGCAGAAGTTCCTCCTTGCCCATTCCCAACCTTCCCCAAAATCATGTGACTGACAGTCTGGAGAGTTTAAGTCTATAAATCATCTGTCCTTGAGGAGAAGTCTGCAGTTAGAACTGCTTTGTGCAAGGAAGCTGCTGAGCAGCTGTAGCCTAAGGGAAAAAAAAACCAAACAACAAACAACAAATGGTTGTTGCCAGCTGGGGTTAAAGCAGAAGCTCAGCAGTGTTTGGCTGGGGAGTGCCAGGGAGTAGGGGAGAGATTAGCAATGGGAGAAGTGGCCTGGAGGGTACATTCAGAAGTGAGTTTCTGTGAGCTGGGAAAAACAGGTCAGCAGGTTAGGAACTCTCTGTAGGCACCAGGATGAGGGAAAGCCATGAATTTTATCTGCACTGCAACTGCCTCATTGACTTTAAGTGGTCTGTGGTGCCCAGGGCTTGCTTCTCTGTAGAGACACTGCAGAGCTGAAAAAGTGATAGGAAACTCTTCTCTTCAATTTCATTGTCATTAAACATTCAAAGGAAAAGAAACCCCTGGGTGTGATGTGGAATTAAAGCTTTGAATTTGCCTTGCAAGCCAAAGAAGCAGATGGCCAGGAAACATGACAGACAGGCTGGACTGCTTGGAAATGTGGGCAAAATGTTCATTGTAGGTACAGTCCTTCACAGAGAAGGCCATGATCATAACGAGGATGACCAGGGACTGCCACCATACCATGATAAAGCTTTAAAGGTGTAGTCCAGTCTTACCTCACAAAGATGCAGGGTGGATGCTGCATGTTTATAGTAGAAAACAAGGCTTGGAAATAAAAGAGTCACAAAAGAAAATGAAAAATATTCGTAGGTTTTGTGACTCACTGCAGTGCTTAAGGGGGTTTATGTTTGTTTGGGGTTTTTTAAATGTCATATTACAGCCATATTTCCTCTTCCATTTGTTATCATAACTTTAAGGGGTATCCTTTCGATGTAACTTTCATTTTGTGACAACATTGTAGCAACAGTATTTTATTCTTGTAAAAACTTTGGACTGATGTGGCAATGACAGGCAAACACCAGCAACCGCCTGATAAAGAACACTTCTGGGCAAACACATCTCCACAGACAGACTGAATAATGTCAGACTGAAAAAATGTGCATTGAAGAAAATGGTATTTTGAGCTATAGCAGGTGTTTTTCTTGTCCTCAGCATCTCTTACGTAAACTCACTGCAGTCATTTCTAAATGTCAGCTGTTAGTTTGATAGCGTAAGTGCTTTTTTATTTCTTCAGTGACTCTTCTTGATGTCAAGAGCAGCTGTATTCAGTCTATTTTTTTTTAAGAGTAGAGCTTAGCATCTGAAAAAATTGGCTTTTTGTGACTAACCACAGGCAGGACACATGACTGAGTGCTGCTGCATTTGCTATGCTCCCCTTCAGTTAAAACAGTTTGGACAAGAGTATTCTGTAAATTTAAAGGGGAACTCTCAATTTATGGAATGTGTTTAGAGCTCCTCATCGAAGCAAGCTTCAAATTTTACCCCCAACCAAAAAAAATTAGAAAATCTGTAGCTGGAAAAGGGAGCTGCAGAGTTTGCTCCCCTCTGTCTTCTCTTTAACCTCAGTGTAAGTGTCAGATTTCCAGGAAATATTTGTAGTTGTTTTTTTTTTTAATCTGCATTTTCTGGTTAGCTAGAGCTACCCTAGTGTAATTTGAAGCAAAGAAGTGTCAGCTAGCCTGAACAGCTTAATACTCACATGCATAAAGATATGAAGCACTTAAATCCCTAAGGTACAGTTTTTATTTTAACACTGGTAATGAATTAAATGCTTGAGGAGACTTATTGGTCTCTCTAGTAATACTGGAGACTTTTTCAAAAGAATTGAATATTTATTTCTATAAAGTATCTTGGAACTGCCAGCTATTTAAGATTCATACTAATGAATGATCCTGTGCCCTGCAACCAAAGAAAAAACCCCACAGATACTTGAAATTTTCTGACCTGCCCACAGTCACATAATTTGCTCAGCAAAAATGCAAGGTATGCAGCCTACAAAGCCTCTTTTGTAGCACATCATCTAGTCACAGGCTTTCCTTTTTCTTCTGGTGTACATTATCCTCTCCATTCTAGGATAGCCTGATCTTCATTAGCTACAATGTGTAGAAACAAATCACAAAAATTAGGGGCAAAGGGACCTTAGGATTCCAAGATCTTTCTTCAGCACAGGAGAAAGTTATAAAAGGACTACATTAGTTATAGAATGAAATTTAGGAAAGCTTCTACTTTCTCCCTTTATTTTATCCCCTTTGGAGTTTGTCTGGGCTAGAAGACAGACTATGCACTAGAGCTCTAACTTGGGTTGACACAAGCAAGAAATATATATGCACTAAAAAGAGGCTTCATAACTCTTTCTCTAGCTGCAGGACACTTTAACCCTACTAGAGAAAATGCAGATGAACAACAGCTCCTGGAAATCAATATTGCTTTGCATTTGCTTTGGAGCAGTTCTCCTCATCTTGACCTGTGCTCGTTAAAGATGGGCTTACCAGTGTGGAAGGGGCTGCTGATCAGCAGCTTCTTTCTGCAAAGCAATTTCATTGTCCATTATTGCTGATGGAATAGGTGAGTCAAAACAAGATTTAAGAGGCAAAGAACACTAAGGCCTGGTTTAGTCTTTTGGTGATCTCACAATACGAATGCTACAGGGCAGAATTTCTTGTATACAGAAACACAGTAAGTTAGAGACCTTGTAATCCCCAAAATTTCCATGATGAAAACAGGAAAAAGTGTAATGAAGTAATAAATAGTTAGAAATGGAAAATCACAAGCAGTTTGAGAACTCAAAATTCCATTACTGCAAAACATCTGTCTGTGGCTGCATACACAGGAGAGCAAAAAGTAGTGACAATTCTTGTTTTTATAAAGAGAGCACCTAGATTAGTTTATTTACAGCAAAAGCATATGCTCATGACACACAGCATTTATCCATAGGGTCTGCAGCTTTGCATGCTCACTATCACAATGCAGAGCAAAGCAGGCCTTAGAAAGGTTTATACTGACTGACTTGTGAATTTGGATGTAAATGTGATATATGCCAAGTGCCCACAGATCTGATCCTACTTGCATTAAGCTGTCTCCAAAAAAGCAGCCTGGTGCTACACTGGCAAACCCATAGTGTGTCACTGCTCCCCTCCAAAGAAACTCAGAGACCAGCACAAGAGGGCTCGGATTAGGTTAGTCCTGCAGCCTTCTATACCTTTCTTCTCAACGAGCTACTCTGTGAGGATGAATAACTGGACTTGCATCTAAACATGTCAGGAAAGAATAATTAATTACATCTTTAGTACAATCACCTGTTGTGTGTTGGAACACAATTGGGGCACAAGCTAAAGAATCACAAGCTTCTTAAAGGTGATGGGACCTCATCATTTATGCACCTGTACATTTAGATGAAGTACATTCTAGGTCACAATCCTATTGCTTTGCTTGGTGAGACTGCAGTTCCCTAAGGTGTGAGGGTATAGCACCACAACAGGAAAAATGGAAATAAGCCACAGGCAGTCAGCACTCCAGATGGGAAGGGTCAGCAGTGGTAAGAATCAATAGTGTTAATGGTATGTCACATTTCCTAAAGTTAGCAAACATCAAAATGGAAACATCTATCCCTTTTAAAATGTGCTTTTTACTAAACTGTATTCTATTTTTTCAGGAAAGCTGAGTTCAAAACCTATTGATCTCAGCAGCACTTCCACTGAAATACAAATGAACAAAAATTATGAACAAAAAATCTAAATGCAAACCAATTAAAATGCATGACATATATAAATAATACACATGTATACAAATACATAATCATTATAATACCAAACAGTGTACAGCTCAGAAGGGAATGCAAAAAGGAAGAAAGGTGTTTTGGGAAAACTGTTTTGTCACTTGCACAAGAAAGCATGATTTTTAAAATAATTTTTAAATGCTTCTACTGCTAAAAAGATTATGTGTATTTATCACTGATTATTCTGCTGAAAAGTAAGAAAAGGAATACCAGAATTGGCCAAATATTTGTTACATTTAAGGAAAAAAGGAAGAAAAAAATAGTTTTCCACACTATTATCTAAAGAAAGACCAGATCATCATGACTAAGCCAGCTGTTAACTGTTGCATCCATTGTGCTCACCCATAAGGATTTGTACTAGGCATGTAATCCACAGATCTTGCTCTTCTCACTCTTCCTTGAGTGCACCAAAACATGACAAAATTTGCACCAAAACATGACTTTGGCAATCAGCTTCACAAAAACAAAACAAAACCCCCAACCAAACAAAAAAGTTGCTTTCAAAAAATTGACAGTGTCCAAAAGCATATTACAGCAACATCTTGTCTCTGGAACACCCACACATCACTTCATCTTTCTCTCTCTTTTTTTTTTTTTGGTGTAGCTTTTTCACATCTTCAATGGTCAGCAGCTGGTTTTATGGATTTTTAAAGAGAAAATTGAGTCCAGGGAGTGTGCCATGACTTAAAAATATCAGCTTCACAAAGATGTGGTAAAAACATCCCAACATCTTCAGAGTACAGAATTTAGCATAGCATAGCATTGCATTTTTCCCACAGGGTAAAGAAAATAACATTCACACATAGCACAAAACTAGTCTTAGTTGTGTGTTTATGAAAAATGTATGTAAAACTAGAACTTACCTTAAAAACTCCCCACATTATATGCCACAGTTCAGATAATAATTACATTTGACTATCAGCTCTAAGGAGACAAAGCCCTTGAGTCAAAAGCAAATGTGTGAAGCACAGTTTTTCTCAGAACTGCTTATTCACAGATAAAATCAGAGACTGAAAAACTCACAAGAATCTTGGTGCAATTTTGGGTGGCATTTTCTAAAGCAGCTTCTATGAACTAGGAAGGTCTGTACTTAAAATCCAACAGTATTTCAGGACTGGCTGCCTTACTGTTTTGGTAGTGATCTTCCAGCACCAGGTGCAGAGTAAGATTGAAAAGTGTGTCTATGACTTCTTGAGCACCATTTTAAACTGCCACGTAAAGTTCTGGGTAAATGAGAGGTAAAATCGTGCTTTGCTGCAAATGCCATATGATTCAAGATTTCATGTCCTTTCTGTCCAAATACTCCCAACATAAAGGAAAGAAAAATATTCATTTTTTTCCCCTCAGAGCTCATCTTGTTAAATGTATTTTTCAGATAGGATTTGCAAATGATGCCATGCTGTACAGAGCAATGCAGAAAAGGGATTCAGCAGCTGCTCCCTTGTTGCTCTGTGCAGATAACATTAGGTTTCCTGCATGTGGCAGCTCCCATCATTTTCTGTCCAATTTGGGGGCAGGGAAGGAGACAGAAGATAGGAAGAAGCAATATTGCTATCTGGCAAACTTCTTAGAAACACCAAAGCAATGGTGTTAACCCAACACTGAAAGAGAAACGGTGGTCAACTGAGAGGAAACATGACCCCCAAAGAACCTCTTGAGGAGGGGTTGGTGAAGGTGTGCAGATGTGCCTTATGAAGAATACAGTATTTTTGATTCACAAACTAAGTAATTGCTTGTACAGTTAATGTTAAGGCTTTGGAACTGTGAAATCTCTACGTGTTCTTAAAACAAGAGGTGTGTATCAGGTGACTAAAGTAAATATGATAATTAAAAGGAATAAGAAATAGTTGAAATGCTTTTGTAATTACTCCCTAGGCATTTCTGGGCTTTCCTGATTAATGTGTTAGAAATCATGAGCTAAAAGCATGTAGTGTGAAAGTGTTACCATGCACACCACATTGTTACATGCTCAGCCTAGAAAAAAATCACTTCTTACTTTATAAACGACCTTTGAAAATAAAAGCACAGCACAATATGCTCTCTGTGTGCCTCCTGCAGAGACTTTGGAAATACATGTACTCCACAGCTGCTCCATTTGCAAAGTTGTTGCCCCTGAACATAATACTCGTTGCTCAAAACTCCTCCACAGCTGTGGTGAATGCTTCAGGGCCACCTCTGTCACCTCAGTGTATCACCGAGGTAATGCCAAGGGCACAGCCTGCCAGCAGGGAGAAATCCAAAGTGCACCACCTCAGGGAGCTCCCGAGGCCAGTGGCTTACAAACACAAACCATAGTGCTTTCTCCAGATGGCTTTCAGTTCGAAGCCTATCTGAATAACATTTTTTCTTTATCATTACCAACCAAGTTTGCATAAATCAGAACATACAAGGTCACTAACTTTCTGTGATCTTGAAGCTACAAGCACGCCTTGCCAAGCAGAGAACAGTGTTCAGCAAGTGTTCTCCACGTTCTTTCTCAGAGTCCATCTTTAATTAAAAAATTTACATAGCACCGTTGGCAGGAGCTTTTCATTTGATGAAGCTCTGCAACAGATCACTTTTCACTGAACTCTGCTGCTGCTGCTGTTCCCAGGAGCTACTGCAGACAAGCTAACTGATAAAATACCTACCTAGGAGAAATCTCTGGAGAAAAGTCACTTATGTTCTGGGAATGGATTTTCTTCTGCTATTGATTGGGGTTTTTCTGAGGTGGAGATATTTATTAAAGCATACATTGGGGCTTTATTACAAAGTGAATAATGAACCAAGTGTGTGTGAAAGCTGATAAGCTCCACACAGAGCACTACACTTCCAACCTACCAAATGCTTAAATGTGTAAACAACTCCACTGAAGCCACTGAGGTTTTTTTATGTCTAATGCTAAGCAAACATCCAGTCTTAATTAACTAAGACACAGCTTGGTAGCAGAAAAGTATCTAATTCAGGAAGTTTTTGAAATTTAGGTGATTTCATTGTGTGTGTACTAGACCCTTTGTGTTAAGCAATAATAAAGCTTATTGTTAAGAAGAGATTTGTTTACTTGCAATCCAGAGTAATTCCTAATATCTTTCTTAACACAAGAATTAACAGCAATTAATTGCAAATATTATTGGAAAGATCTCATCCCATAAAAATATTTTCCCAGAACATTCTCTCATGCTGAAAGAAACGTTAACATTTCCTTCATCCCTCAAACTCGTCAAGCAAGGCTTATTTTTAGGAGTACCTCACAGTGGAAAACCATAAACTGGAGACTGTAAGCATATAGAGAGGCTGAATAAATCATGACTGTGTTCTTCGTTCCCCAGATGGTAAGCAGGGCTCTGTTAAAGCATACTGGTCAGCAGCTGCAGACTAAACTTTTCTGGCAGTTGTTCTGTCCACAGGTAAAGAATGACACAGACTCGAGCTTATGCTAAAGCCTCAAGTTTATTATATTTCACTTAGCAAAACATGGCATCTGGAGAAGGGACAGAGGGTGCTTTACATACCTATCAGTTGGGATGCCCTAATGAGACAGAAATAAGTCTCTGGGTTTCACCTTTTTTATAAGCTGCTCACTAGATGACCAGATCAAAACATAGAATGTTGGAAAGATTGCTAGTAAGAAGGTGGAAGAACAGGGTCCCCCAGTACAGAGGTGACACTAGCTTCAGGGAGTTTTTCTAGGAAGGTAGATGAAACACCAGTCTCTGAGGGACCACATGGCAAAGCTGATCATTAATACAGTACTTCAGTTTAAAGGTGGTGTCCTAAAAGGTCATTTGTGGGCCACACACAAGAGTTTCACTTCAGGTACTGCTGTTATAAAGAATAATGAGTTGGAATCATTGTATTTAATTGAATTCTGGAAAAGTTAACAACTCCAGCAAAGGAGTTTGAAAACTTGTGAAGTTAATCAGTTCACTCACTCAAAGAGATTGAATAGTCAGCTTCCTCTTACTTCCTCATCCTTCCTCTCCATAGAAACGATTTCACTATTTCAAACTTTAAAAAAATCACCTGTGAACATACTTTTCTCTTTTAATAAAGCTCTCTCACTGAGAAACAATACGAATAGCAGAAGAGAAGCTTGTAATTCCTACAGACAAGGAAATGAGGAGTTCTCTGCAGTTTCCCAGCTGCCTACCTGCCTCTTAGGGCTCTCCGTGGCATCCCTGACAATTACACCGTGTATTTCCTTCTGCAGAAAAGAAGCGCCTCCTGATTCCAGGCCAACCTCTGTACACACACAAATGAGAAGTTGCACTTTTTGGATGGTGCAGTACTCTGCATGATCACCGCCACTGAATTTTCATACTTCCTTTGGTTTAACCTCCCATCTTGTCTCTCCTGCAGGCTGGAATTTCAGTGGGGGCACAGCTTTTAAGAGACGGTCGAGGCGTACCCGACAGGAACGCTGCCGACCTTGAGCCGCTCCTCGGGGCTATTCCCTGCTGCTGATAACTGCTACACACCAGGGCCCGGCTGGAGCAGGGCAGGGACGGCGCACACCCACTGACAGCAGCAGATGGAGCCTGGCCGGGGGGACAATCGCCTTCCTTGCTGCACAGTTGCTTCGAAATTTCCGTTCCAAGGCGACCGAGGGGGCCGATAACGCCTTTCTGCGGGCTCTCCCCCACACGCGAACGAGGATTTAGGGACAAAGGCTGACTGCGGAGCGAGGCCGCGGAGGGCAGCAGGGGCGGGGGGTGCCCGCACCGCGGGGACCGGCCGGGGCGGCTCCCCCGGGTGTCACCGCAGTGCCGGCCCTGCCTCCCTGCCTCCCTCCCTCCGGCCCTGGCGGAGAGGCCGCGCTCCGACAGCCCCGCCACTGTCCCCGGGTGCCGAGCAGAGCCGGGCCGAGCCGAGCCGAGCCGAGCCGAGCCGGGGG
>VWZD01002799.1:101286-193297 GCA_013396695.1 Sakesphorus luctuosus | reverse complement strand
ACGGACGGACGGACGGACGGAAGGGAGGGAGGGACGGCAGAGCGGCAGCGCAGCCCGCGCCGGCAGTGCCATGGCCACCAAGGTGAGCGGAGCGCGGGGGTCGGGGGGCGGNCATAGGCTGCGTGCCGGGGCAGCTGGAGCCCTTCCCCAGAGCCCGTCCTGGAGTCCCCCCCGGAGCCCTTCCAGAGCCTGCCCCGCGCCGCCGGCCGCGGGACGCACCGAGAGCGGGAGGGAGGGGAGCGCCGCTCCGGGCCTCGCAGCCGCTGCCCGATCCCGGGGCGGGGGAAAGTTGTTTCCCGCTGTGTTTGTGCCCCGCCGTGCCCGCTGCTCGCCCAGCCACCCCCCACCCGCCCGGAGACGCTGCAGGGCCGAGAAGCCGCCGGAGGCCGAGGGTGCTGTCCCTGCAGCCCGGGCGCCCCTGCCCCACTGCCACCGAGCCGGGCGGGGGTGGGGACAGGCCTCGGCCGCGGCGGGCCCTGGTCCCGGCTGTCCCTGGGGGTGTCCCGGCTGTCCTGGGGGTCCCGTGGTGCCGGCCCGGGCCGACCTGGCCGCGTCAGGGCAGCTGATGCTGCCTGACCCTCGGGGGGACCGAGGGGGAGCCTGTGCCGTGTCTCCGGGGGCAGCACAGGGTCTGCGCGGTGCGACCTCTTGATAGGAAGCTCTGATTCTACACACGCAGAAGGCAGGAAGTTAAATTATACTGTTCAGTTCTTCAACAGTATCTGCTGTTAAGGCAACAGTCAAAATTAGCCCATCCTATCTGAAACTTTCTAAATAAACAATATTTGTTTACTATATTTGTTGATGAAAGCATCTCTGCTTGTGTAGGTGTGAGTTACATCCACCAGCCACTCATCTGTGACTCGTCTGAGTTATCTCAGGAAGACTTTTTTGGTATTTGAAGTATTGCTTTGAGTCACCTGATTCCATTAGCTTGGCTAGCAGTTTAAAAACTTCCTTTTACTGAGGCGGTTCTCATACAGCACACTATTTGTGTTGCACTTCTCAGTGCTGAAGAAATTCCACATCTTGAACGGGTCAAATCAACATATAAGTAGATGTCTCTGTAACCATGTAAGTTCATGGTTACTTGTGTATTTGTAAATATTTTAAGAAGCACCGAGAAATTGATTCCGGGTTTCAAAATCACTTAAGCAGTTTAAGAAGTGTCAGTATAGTGAAATGTACGTTCCTTTGAGGTTTAGAATATCGTTGATGGACTTGGTTTTAATATTGGTGGTTTCCACTGATTTCTGGGATATGTGTATGAATAATTTGTAATGAACCTTACTATTGTAGGTAGCAAGAAAATGACTTCTGGTGTGCATATGCTACATCATACAAAGTATGTTAGGCAGATATTGTACTAAACCAGTTTACTGTTTCTTTCCTCACATTGACGTGCAGTATCCTCATGGGGTCCTGTATTCTGTGCTGAACACATGAAACTGTTTATTCATAGGTTTGGAAACTTTCACTTTGCTTTTCTTTAAATATTTTTCTGGAGTTATTATGGCCCCAGACAGAAGGGTGTATAATTTCTAACTTCCTAACCAGGATTGGCTTGAAATCAGGTGATGCAGGATTTTTCATTCCACGCATTGCAAGTTATGGTAATGTGCTTTAACTTGAGGGCGAAAATTGGGAAGTGGTAGTCAGTAAAGACTTGGTATTTTATAGTTATTATTTTGTTCTGCTGAGAGCAGTAGTAAAGACAAGCTTACTTTATTTTCTGTGAGCTCTACTCAGGGGATGGGTCCCTCTCTGCAAATTGCCCTGATGTGGATTTTAATTTGTTCAACTTGTGTGAACATCAGCGATAGTTAAAGGATACATTGGTTTTTGAGCTGTGTAAGGGAGTGACTGCCTCAAAACCCAGTTTTTAGGAGCTTAGCTTACTAACTAGTTACCATTTCACTTGGAAAGTAAATTTTATTTTTTAAATTGTAAACAAATTTCTCTCCTTCTGCTTGTGGTCTTTCTAAAATAGCCTATTTTTAGAAGAAATATTGAAAGTATATTTGTATTGTAAGTGAAATGTTGAAAAACCTATACTGTAGTTAGCAGCTACCTGGAGTATGAATTTTTCCAGCTTTAATGTTGTCAAATCCTATGTGGTTGGTAGTGGTGACTGACAGTCCAGCCTTGCCTGTGCTGCTTGGGCTATTAGCACTTCCTGAATTAATTCCTGTTTAAAATATACTTTCCAAGGAAGGCTGGGGGAAAATTCAGTCTTTATTTGAATGCTTTCAGTGACAGAAAATCTAGTCTGGTTTTTTGTTGTTTTTTTTTTAAGCCATCAACTGTCTTGCTGCTGTTGCTTCTTTGGTTTGAATCTAAATTTGCTCATCTTCTGTTTTCAGTTTTATTCTTTTCTCTACAAGATTTACAAATGCTTGTATGAAAATGTTAGATTTCCTGGGGATGGAGGATGCAACTAGGGATTTCTTCCACAGCTAGCTTGTAAGCCCTGGCCAGTTTTCTTTGATCAACTACAGCAATTGAGCTCTGAGAGTTTTCCAATATGAAGATGTGGTCTGCAGTTGTGTGATGTGCTGGCTTTTCACTGTACTTGCCCTGTGCTTTTCCCTGTTCCAACGCAATGCATTTCTTACTGAAATGGTAAAGACTTTTAGGTGAAAGGACTATTTTCATACCAGCAGGCTGTTACCAATGCTTTCCTTGCGCATTTGTTAACTCACAACTTCATGGGGAGCCTTTTTCAGAGGAGTTGGGGTGTCTGTAGGCCTTAAGCACTCTGAAGGCTGTGGAGTCTGATGTTGTGAGCTAAACACAATTGCCCTTGCTCCTTCTCTTGTCTTGCTCCTCATCCCATGCTGTATGTACCTCCCAGGAGTATACTCCAATATTTGTCAGGCCAGTAAGTTGCTGAAATAGCAAAAATTCACAGCATGGAAACAGTGGGGCCATTTTATCCAGTTCTAGGGAGCTGCAGTGGCTGAACATTTGCTCAGAGCTAATACAAAGGGGTGGGGAGGGTGGCATAGCTGGGAGGGTGAGACTTTCATGGTGAAGAGTTGGAAATATGAATGGGAAATGGATGATCTGAGACTTCTGGAGGCAGCTCTTTGGTTGGCTGGATCCTCACTGTAACTTGGCAGTGGGTTTTGTGGTTTGCTCAAGGTTACATGCTCTAAAAACTGAAGCAAGCATAAAAAACCCAATCAAAATAAGAAATAAAAGAGATTGATTAGGAGAAGCTAATTTCCAAAATTTTACAGTGATTTAACTTTCATTTTCAAAACTTGGTCACAAAGCAAATGCAGTATTGTAAATGTTTTCCTGTGACTTTTGTTGCTTACAAAATCTAGAGGTGAGATTCTTCTTTATTTGTTCCTTCTTGATTTCTTTGGCCTTTCCTCTTCTTTCCCAGTTAGAGTTTGCAAAGCCCCAGCTTTACTCATGTCCTTTCTTTTGTTTTTGAGCTTCATTCAATAGGGAGAGGTAGAAATGTCAGGAAGTGATATGCTGGCTTTTAAATAACGTGTTCCCTACCTCAGTCTATTTTTAGACTTATTTATTATTTTGAAATGTAGGCACGTCCTTTTCTCATGTTTTATCATTTCTTAAGTCCTGATTTTAGAAGGAAGCGTGATGTTATTGCAAGAACTGTGTAGGTTATGGCACACTGATGGGCAAGACAGTTCTTCTGGAACCTGTGCCGCTAAACATGCGGTGAGAGTTTTAATTTAAAAGTTGAAGTTGGAACCAGGAGCTGATTTATAGGAGTAACACCACTGAAGTTGGTGACAGCGCTTTCACAAGTGAGGTATTTCACAGGGCAGCTATTGATAAGCTTCATGAAGTTAGGCCCCTCAGTGTCAATAGGAACAATTTTTCCTTTGTAGCTTTAGGGGCAGTTGTATCCCCCCATTGTGTTCTTGATTGTTCAGTGGTTTGCCTGCTTTGGGAACTCATTTATCTGGTTCTGTTTGTAGAACTGGGCCCTTTTTGTGGGAGGAAGTCCCCTGAGATGAAAGCTTAGACTGAATACTCCATTCTTCAAAGAAGATATAACTTAGCAATACTTCTGAACATGGAAGTGCTGTTCAAGCCTTTCTTGTCCATCTAATCATGTTGGATTTTCTCTTGTGAATGTCATTAACCAGGTCTAGTTGAATTTAATATGGTTCTTGTAGTTGTCATGAGGGAAGGTCATGATTTACATGTGAAAATTTCAGGTAGGAAAAGGTAACAACACATTAGACTTAAAATAAAGATTATTATCCTGTAGTGTATATCCTTCCTTTCATCTTTCTTTTTGATTCTCAATTGCTCTCACTAGTGTAAGGCTTCCCCAAAGAAGTCCCACATCCTCCTCTGTGCCATCACGAATCTGTATGTCTGCATTATGAATTGGGCAGAAACAATTCTTTGCTCTGATTTGCAGCTGGGAATTGAAGAATCCCTCAGTGCTAAACCCTCTAAAATACCCAGACTTTGTGTTCTGCAAGTCTACCTTCTGTATTGCCATAACTTTGGAAGTAAACTCCTCTAGGAAATCTCATCTTAAGAGAATATTCAGTTAATAAATCTTCATACATCTGTGATGAACTTCTGTTATGGAGATCACTTCATAATCCATTCAACATGTTCCATTATTTAATTTCAGCAAAACAAGACATAATACAAAGAATGAGGTCACAGTTGATTTGTATAAGTAAGATGTGATGGAAAAAAATTAATTAGGTAAAGTAGTAATTTTGGTTTTATGGTCTTAATCATGTAGAAGGTTGTTTGGTTTTTAGACTATGATTAAGTTGATGTGAAAATACGTCCTGGGCTTTTCAGAGTATTTGGTTTGGTGTTTTGTTTTTTAAGGAGCAACCAGATGACTGTAAAAGTTGCAAATGTTTGGTTATGGCGAGTTATCACAGGTTGCTGACCTATTGAAGGACTGATGTGTTAGATGAGCATGAGAACTGGTGCAGTCTAATTTTATGAAGACACAGGTTTTCTGTTCTTTTGTCTTTGTCAGGTCTTATGATTTTTCCAAGGTTCAGTGATAGGTGGGTTTTGTTACATTGCAGCAATTAATAATGCAAGGCTTCTCATTTCTGTGCTGGAAAGCTGGAGAGCTGGTGAGATGCTGTGTGATGCCGTGCTTGGGTAATGATTCCTCTGACTCAGTTTTTCAAAGTTATTTTAAGCATCTAGGCATTGAGTCATCAGAGACTCATTACCAGAGGTCATCATTTAAAAACTTGATTACAGCAGCTAAAGAGAAGGAAGTCAGATATCAGATGTCATAAGGTTCATCTGGTGTAGAGATGCAGTGATTCAGATTTTCACTCTGGTAGAATTTCTCCATATGCTGGTATTATTTCAGCAAGAAGGTTTTGCAATTAACTGTAGCTTTGTAAAAGGGTTTACTTTACTGCATTCTTTAAAGTTTTCTTCTGTGAATTATCTTTCTCTTAGAACCTCAAATTTTCAGGTTATGAAAAAGTTCCTAAAATACAAACAAAACGATGTGTGGATATTCAATAAAACCCTCCTTATTTGATTAGGGAATCTGGCAAATTTCAAAATTTACAGAGGTCACCAAGGGAAGAATAATATGGGATTTTTGCCATTTTAAGTATGTTGGTTCCCTCCTGTAATAAATTTACAAGCAATTGCAATATGGATGGTGTTGGAAGCAGTCTGGCAAAACATTACAAAAGCAGGTAATAGAGACTGTAAAATAGTGGGAGTGATTTGTTTCAACCACCCCTGCAGTGGGAGAGATCAACATTTAGATATCTAGAATAATTTTAAGTAAATAGCTATTGCAGTGTTCAGCATTTCAAGCTAAACCTCTTCTGTTTCGAAGTGTGTTTCACAGTTACAATTCCATTCAAATTCACTTTACACTTCTCTGAGGGCTGTAAATCAGAGCTTGTGCTTTTACTTTCTTCAGTTGCATTCCTGCTTTCTCAGCAATTTATGATTGGAAAGGAGCTTCCCAAATAACACAAAGTTCAAAAAACAGAGCTGTCTTGTAGTAGTCCAACAAGAAAAATTTAAATGCTGCTTGAGAGAAAAAAATACATGCATATTGCTTACCAGAAAATTTAATTTAAGCTCTGAGCCTTATCTCTTCTTTTCCAAAACAGTCTTTCTCTTTGAGCTTCATATGGATAAGAAACCTCTGTCAAAAAAAAAAAAAGACTTTTAAAACCAGAATCATTTAACTTTGACAGATAGTTCTGTGTGAGACCCATAGCAGGGGGAGAAGGGCACAAGGGGTAGTTCTTGCAGAGAGCTGCCATCATGCAGGCTGCTCCAGCTGTTGGGTAGCTGCGAGAGACATTCAGGACATGACATGGTATAAAGGGCACATGAGCCATCCTGGGCACTGCCAATAACAGGGCGTGTGTTCATAGGAGGTGTGCTGGGTAAAGTCAAACCAGCACTGTGTGTGAACATGTGTTTTGTGGGTAAAAGCTCTATTTCCTCCTGTATTTTGGAGCAGCTCTTCCCCCAGGCTCTGCCCCTTAAAGGAAGCCACTGTACACAGAGGGGTTTCCAATGTGCAAAATAGGTGGCTGGAAGGAGGAGGAGGTGGTAACAAGGTGGGCAGCACAGCTTGTGGGAGGTCTCTGAGGAGCCCAAGCAGAACAGCTGCTTTTGGGAGGGGCAGCCATGTCTGATCTGGGGTTTCTGCAAGTGGGACTTGCCCAGGTGAAGTCATTCAATCCAGCTCATGTAAAAGTGGAACTGATGTGCAGCTTCTTGATGGGTGTTGTTTCTTATGAATTGTCATTGAGTTGCTGACTTTGGCTCCGAGTTGCCATCTGCTCCTCCTTGGCAAGGGAACTGTTGTGCTTTTATTTTGTGTATTCATATGGTATCTCTGTTTATACACAGTAGGTTTTGGACTTGCTCTGCTTTTCCCAGCCTTTTGAGACTGCAGTGCTTAATGTTCAGAGCAAAAATAAGTTGTCCTCTCAATTCAAGCAAAGTGTTTGCTTTCTTGGTTGATAGAACAAAATGGCTAATTTTCAAGAACAGCTATAAAAATTCTCTTAGAATAGCTTTAAACTGTTTCTCTCTTCTATATGAGGATTTCTTTTTTCTTTTACAATGATTATATGAGCAGTTTCCAGTAGAAATGCAATTGATACAAGGCTACTATATTTACTGTTCCTGTTTTAAATCCTGGTATTGCCTGGAGAGTTTTTACAGTTCATCTTTTTGCAGCAGTAAGGCCATGACTGATAAGGCACTTCATTTCACCCTACAGCTTCATCAGACTTGAGAGTTAAACCTAAATGTTTTATTTCCTCTACTGTGCTAATTCTTTTTGGGGGGTCAAGGTTTAATTCATAATTGAATATTGCAATAACATATGGTAATATAATGTAATTAGTGCTTACCTAGTCACAGCACAGTTCTTTCAGCAGCACTGTAATTTGCTCCCTTAATAGCCCTGTATTTGTCCTCTGAAAATGAATGCTTATGGAATTCAAAATTAAGCATCTTCCTTGCTGCAAATAACTAGACCACAGTCTTGGAAGTTTGTGTGAAGGTTGTTGAATTACAACTTTTTTATCAGTGTCTTTGGCATGTTCTGTCAAGCTGCCAGATTTCTAGTTAATTCATAAGGAAGCAGAACTTCAAACTTACTTTTCAGACTTCTTTGATGCTTTCTGTCACTGTAAAGGTTGCTGGTACGAGAAACGTTTGTGTGCAGTCCTATTAAACTTTAAATGTTGCATGACTTAATCCAGTTCTGTCATTCATTGTATAGGGGTGTGTGTGTGTGTTGTGGGGTGTTTTTAAATGCATCTGTCCAGGAGTTGTTTTTCTTCTTTTTGTTTTTTTTTCTCTTTTTCTTAAAGTGGGATAGGCCAACACTGGTAGTACGCACATTGCATTACATTGCAGGTAATTAATGTCTAGTTCAAGTGCAGGGTGTTCTCTGGCCGGGTTTGATGACTGAGCTTTGCTTATTTGAGCTACCATTTATCATGACCAGTTTGTAACTTTACAGGATCTTGTACTTTTCTGCACTGCTGACAGGAAAGCATAAAACAGCTGTAGGAATGGGTGTGTTAGAATCCAAAAAAATGTGAACCTTGCTCATTTCTAGAGTAAAGAAGCTTCCTCTGATAAAATGGTAGTGCATTTATGTTGGTATGACTGAGATTTTCCTCACTTTGTGTTCATAAAATAAAAGTAAGCATATACTTTCATAAGGTGGTGTTTCTAGCAAGAACTAAGAGATACCAAAACATTAGTATATTGATTAATGTTGGTTACTCAAGTAACAGAGAATTTAGCAGAATTCCACACTGAGAATTTGTTGTGCTGCATTGCAGAAGCCTTCCCAGCTGCCCTCAGTGAAGATGCCATTGAGCACGTATTTTCCTATTAATATCTACTGGTGTTTGGAACTTTGAAGGAGTGCAGCTATTCCATTCTGTATTGTACAGGTCAAGTTGTACTTGAAGTAGCATCATTTGAACATATGAGTAGTTTGCTTTGCTAGGTATCCATTTATTCCTAGACTAGCCCATGCAACTGGTACATTGAGATGTACAATGTGAAATAGAGTGCTGAGCCTGAAAAGGCTTGAAGTTTGTTAGATAACCCTAGTGAAACTTTGTGCCTCTCCAATTATTAGGATAATTACTGCGTTTTCTAATCTTTGCTCTCACAGAGGCGACGCTATTGTGTGACTACAAGTTGTCTTAATGAGTAGGTCACAATGTGGCAATTTTTCTGGTGAATGCTGAAGGCTTTTTCTGAAACCTTCAGCTCTTACTGGCTTTGTTCTCTGGGGAAAGAACCGTGGGGGTATAATACTCACGGCCCTAAAGTTTCAGGCAAACATCAAGGGGCTTGGCTCAGCAGACTTCTAAAACGCCTTGTTAAATATTGGTTCAGCAAACAGTTACAAGTGTTGCAGTTTGGGCTCAGAGACACAGTAATGATTAATCTAGGCAAAGATTTTAATCACACTTGAGATAAATTCATCCTGCCTACCATCCTTAAATGCAAAGCTGTGCTGTACTTGCTGAAGTTGTATGTCCTGGTGAAACCGGCATTCATGTTCTCAAATTTGAAATTGTTTAGTCCCCAGTCTATTTGGGGGTCTGGAATAGGTTGGTATTCAGAAGGGAAAATGTGAGAAAGCCAGGGCACTTACAGCAGTGCAGTAAATTAAATTGATTCTGAAAAAGATCTGGTGCCATTGAAGCTCCTTACTCTCAGTAAAAGTTTTGCAGTACATTGTTAATAACTGGTTTATAAGTAACATTTTAAACAAGAAAAAATGTTCAGGTGCTTAACCCAACTGAAAGCTCAGATGTGATTCAGAGGAGTATCTGAGTCAGTATTTGGAAACATCTTTAAATAAATCACATGGGTATCATGCATATGTTTTTACAAGTGAATTTCCCTTGTTTCTATATTGCTTGGGTATATGGGGGTTCTGTTGTTGGGTTTGACAATACCCCATAAATAAGTCTGTGTGAACACTACAAAAGGTAACCAAGAATCTCTTTTAATAGTGTGTGATGGTTATTTTGAAAGTATCAGCATTTGAATGCTGCTTTTTAAAACCAGTGAACTGCTTATAGATAGTCCTCAGACTTTAACATTCTTAAGCACTGTTGTAAATCTGGAAAATACTGCAGACTCTTTGCTTTTTTTTATGCTCTGTGGCAGTGGTTATCTACCCACCTGACTTATAACTGCATGGAAAGAAGCTGTAATTTAATACAAGATTTTAAGATCTGTTACATTCTAACACTTTTAAGAACTCTTAGTTGTACAACCACTTTAGCCCTCACTACATCAATACCTTTTAGTCTTAGATGCTTGAGCTGAGCAAGGGACCTCCTGTGTAGGAACGCCCTTGAATGCAAGTTCTTGGTGTGTGCACTGCCTGCAATGCTGGCCAGGGGCACATGTCAGTGGGCTTTGGGCTGTGCTCATGCTTGCTTACAGCTACACAGATGCAAGGAAGCTCATGTTCTGCGAACCAAAAATAAGATAGAGAACCAAAAATGAGTTGGACTAGCCTGAACTGAGTTCAGGCCTTCTTTCCTGACCTAAAGATGATTTTCAGCAAGACAGTGAAGTCCTGTGTGGTAGATGTGAAAAGCTAATCTGTTCTCACTGAGGAAAGCCCAAGCTGCTGAAGAGACCAGTAAGTTAATGTCTTTAATACTTCAGGAAACATTTCCAAGTCTCTTTAACACTTGAAAACTTGCATATTCACTTTTTTCTTACACTAAATCATACAGATATGGTGTCAAGGTAAGCTTATTAATCCTATATTCTAATTCTAAAAGTGCCAGTGGGCCAGTGGTTTAAGCCACATGCATGTTGGTGGAAATTATTACCCTACTTGTCCCTTACCCTGTAAAGGATTCAGACTTTGTGTTTTGTGCTTTTTGTAAACTCTTCATGTTTTGTTATCAATTTACTTCCAATGTGAGATTGACCTTTTAATCCAGTGTGAATACTTAATTAAATACCTGCCTAAAGTGTTGTAGCCACACGCAGCTTCTGAGGCTGAAGAGGAGCTCCCTGTTCTGCGAACATGTTTTATTAGCAGGAAGAAATGATGCAAATCCTTGTTTCTTAGCTTTTTGTCTGTATTTAATTTGCTTCTAATGTGCTTATAGTCAGTGGTGTTGACTTCAAATGACTAGCTTCAGGCTATTGAACTTATTTTAGAGTTGAAAAATTGTTCAGAGGAAAGTGAGCCAGCAGGTCAAGAGACATTTTTAATGTGAATTTCTAGAGTAGTGTGAGGATCCAGCAGTTACAGCTAGTGAGGGAACTCAGAATAATAATACTGTGACCTCTCTTAGTCCAGAAGTGAAGTTCTTGACTGAACTTAGTTTCACTTTTTGGATGAGTTTGCTTTAATGCTGATGTTGCTGAAAGCAAAACACAATTGTATTAGAAACAAAATATAATACTGATGGTTTTAATTAAACAAGTGAATTTTATTTTTTGCTTATTGTTTAATAAAATCATGGTATAAAAGTTTACAGTTTTTTCAGGCTGGTAGGTTTTTCCATAAGCAGATGTGGAGCACATACACAAGAACAGTGATGTTTAGCAGTATATTAGCATGTGCATTTTCTCCATTTGGTCTGTATTAGTTAATAGACATTGGTGTCTTCTTTATAATAAATCTTGATCACGGTAACTGGCGGTTTCAACTATAATATATAACCTCTTGAATACCTGAGGCAAGGTTTCTGTAGGAGTCTGGCTTATAACACAGTGTCCCTAGTGTCCTCCTATGCTTCCATCATCAGCTTTTTGTTTGCTTCTTGTCTCTTAGGAAAGCCTGTGAGAGGAACATTTCTTTTCTATGGCAGAACAGAAGGTAGCTGCCTTTCCAGGCTAAGTCATGGGCACTTGGAAAGCCACTTTATATTTCTGTAGAAATGATCCAAATGCACACTTTGCTGAGCAGTCTGATGCAGTTATGATAGAGGGACTAAAAGGAAAAGGCATTTTTTGTCAAATCATAGCCTTTTATTATAGGTATAAACATTTTCTGTGCTTTCAAGGCCAGGTTGGATGGGGATTTGAGCAGTCTGGTCTGGTTGAAGTTGTCTGAGCTTGGGAACTAGATGAACTTTAATGTCACTTCCCATCCAAGCTGTCCTATGGTTCTGTGATTCAATGCTGCAGATGCTGCAGCAAAAATCTACTCAGACTTGCACTATTTAGCTTTTGGAATTAGCTTAGGTTTCAGGATAAAGAGAAGGGAAATGGTTAAATTTACCTAAGTGTTAGCCACTGTTGGAAGAAAGTTAGTGTCCTCAGCCTTCTGAGGTGGGAAAGAGGGGAGGTGCTCCTGTCTGTATTTCTTAAGCATTTTCCTTACTGGTTTTGTGAGCTCTTTGGACTCCAGCTATTTTAACCTTCTTGCAGTACCATAAATACTATCCACAGTGGGACTTAGTGTGTGTTTTGACTTGCAGAGAGTTTTTTCAAAGATTCATTGACGAAAACATGGCAACTTGAGTAGTTTGTTTGTGAATGATGAAACAAAACAATGGTTAAACTGTCGTTTAGTTCCATGCCTGCCTTATGTCATTTCTGTAGCTTCGTTGGTACAGTGAAGACAGGTAGGGCTTTAATGCTGCCACTTCAGCTGTTAGCAAGTCAGATGTCTTGTAGTTGTTCTAAGCAGTAAAATACATCAAAATCAGTATTAGACAGTAATCTCAGGGCAAGTTGCTATATATGATGAAACGTTACAGAAAAGAAAATGCAAAAATAATTTTAAGTTAATTGCCTTTTGTTTGCAGAGTATTGTAGGGGTGGTCTCGTGGCGTAATGGAGAGCACTCTGGACTCTGAATCCCAAGGACATGAGTTCGAGTCTCAGTGGGACCATCCCCTGGCAGTTCCATGCCTCCCTGCCATCCCATCTTGTCAGATCTGGATAGACTTGAGAGATGGGCCGATTCCAATGGGATGAAGTTCAATAAGGCCACGTGCTGGGTCCTGCACTTTGGCCACAACAACCCCATGCAGTGCTACAGGCTGGGCACAGAGTGGCTGGAGAGCAGCCAAGCGGAAAGGGACCTGGGGGTACTAATTGACAGGAAGCTCAACATGAGCCAACAGTGTGCCCAGGTGGCCAAGAAGGCCAATGGGATCCTGGCCTGTATCAAAACTAGCGTGACCAGCAGGACCAGGGCAGTGATCCTTCCCCTGTACTCTGTGTTNAGCTCCGCCAGGGGAAATTTAAGTTGGATATCAGAAAAAAATTCTTTCCAGAGAGAGTAATCAGGCATTGGAATGGGCTGCCCAGAGAGGTGGTGGATTCCCCATCCCTGGAGATTTTTAAGCTGAGATTGGTCGTGGCACTGAGTGCCATGATCTGGTAAATGGACTGGAGTTGGACCAAGGGTTGGACTTGATGATCTTGGAGGTCTTTTCCAACCCAATCGATTCTATGATTCTATGATTCTATCTTGGATGCTCAGCAGGGTCAGCCCTGGTTAGTACCGGGTGCTGTGACAGTCCCGAGGACTTCACTGTCACTGTCCAAGCTCGCTTGGCCATGGCAGATGGACCTCAGAACTTAAATGGTGGGGCCAGTTCCACATGCTATGCCTCACCTAAAACATCCACTGCGCAGGCTGGAAGGGCACACCCACGTGGGGAGAGCCCTGCCCAAATCTGCGTTCATGAGGTTTGGCCATACATACATATACATACAGAGTATTGCCACTTTTAAGATTAAATGCTTCATTTTGAACTGTTCTTTTGGATGTAATCAAAAGATACTGCTGATTTCTGAACTCATTTACTTGCGGCTAGGTTTCTGTCTTCATTATTTTGTATCTGCTTCCTGAATTTCTCTAATGCTGGGATCTGAATCTGGATTCCAGGTATGCTGTATCTGTTTTGTTCTCTTAGTGCTGCCCTTTAGAATGAATATTTTTTTTCTAAAAACAATGTTGGTGGGAAAAAGTAAGTCTGAAAAAAACCTAACCAAAGAAACCTTGCCAAAAATGTATTAAAACAACCAAAACCAAACCCACATCCAAAAAACTTACAGCAGAGTGAGTAAAACAAAGTCTGGGAAGACAGAAATGCGTTTTCCTCTTCTGTGCTTCCAGGTTTGTTCAACATATTGCTTATCAGTGTTCCACAAGCAGTGGATTTCAAAGGCTTATGCTTGCTAGACCTACCAAAGAATATTTTACTCACTGAGGCAGTTTTTATAGCAAACCTTTCTGAAGTTTATTCATAACAGAAATGTTACTGGAGTTACTTGAGGTGACCAAAAGCACTTTGTTGTTCATTCCAGCTAAAAGCTTAAGCTGCTATCCTAGAAGAAAAGTTGAAGTCTTGCTGACAAGGTTATTTAAAATTTGAGGACTTGACTTGTTCAGAAGAGTCCTCTCTAAAAAACAAACAAAAAACAAACAAACAACAAAAAAACCCCCAAAACCAAAACACAGAAAAAAAGAAAAAAGAACAAAAAAGGCAGTCAATGCTAATAATTGACTTTTCTTCCTTTTTAAAAATTTTTCAGTTTATTTTTGACATTTTATCAGGCTTCCCAAATTATGATTTCTGCTTCTCCAGTGGATGCAGGTTTCTCTGAAACCCACACTTATCTGTCCCATATACTTTCCAAAATAGAAGTATGGAATTTGATCTTTTCTGTGAATATGGGAACTGCTGCCACCAGCATGAACCTGTAAGGTGTTGCCATCGTGCTGCTGTGATGCAGCAGACATGTTTTTGACAGAGGCACCAAGCAGTTTAAACCTGTGAATCCGTGTCTTGTGATGACAACACTGCTGGGTGGCTGAAGCACTGAAGTGCTACCTATGAAAAGGAAAGCATGCAGTTAATATGGGAATTTCATGCTATGAAACTTTGATGGATATTTCCTTTGTACTGCCTGCCACTACCAGCTGACCAAGAGAAGCAGTTGTGGTCCAAGTTTCCTAAACTCATGGCTGAAACAGATGAATCTATGGCATAACACAAGGGCTCTTTCTGATACAAATGAACTCCTGCCCATAGGGAAAGCGTTTGCAAAGGTGTGTCCAATTTTTGAGTGGCTACTGAAAAGTATACTCTGATGCAGAAGAGTTGTGTTACAATCAGGAAATCCAACATTACAGAAACGTTTTTCTTCAAAAGGGTGAATTGAAAGAAAAACCAATCATCATTCCATGTAGGTCATTAATCGTTCTTATCAAGAAAGTGCTAGACAGGGAAGCTATTAGAAAAACTGCTCTGAGCACTGCTGATGTGCCTTAGCTGTTAGCCTGTATGCCTAAGGCTAGAGAGAATACACGGGCGCTTTCCTTGTCCTTCTTCATGCAGAGCTGGCCTGCTGCAGGTGAACTGTACTGGGGGCAAGCCTGTGCCTGTGTGCAGCAGGGTTGTTCTGCCTGGCACTAAGTTGCTCTTCCATCTGAGCTATCCTTGAGTGAAACACCTTGGAAAAGGCAGAGAGGTTCTTCCTATGATAAAGAGGTGTTCCTTTTGCTTTATCACCTCTTTCAAGATTCTGGGGAACACACAAAAGAGCCATTGGGTCAGGATGTCTGCAGAGATCCTGGATACTCATCTAGTAACTTAGTGTAGTGATAATATAAACCCTTCATTGGAATTTTATTTTGATGACTTTTGCTAGCCAACTTCCTTCCCACTTAATTTATGCTTAGGAGTCTTGACACACTGACAGGTATAGTTGCATGGTCTTATGTCTGCTTTCAGAAATAAGTTGGCAAATGCTCTTCAGTTTTTGTTGTTTGTTTGCTTGGTTTGTTTCATCTTAGTTTTTAGTATTACAGAAAGAAAGGGGAGGTACTCAACTCATACAGAAGTAGTAGAAGAAAGCTAAGTCTGCTCCAGGTCTGCAGAGGAATATTTTCACTAATCTAGATACTTCTTTCCAGTGTGGAGAATCTTTTGTGTTTTAATATGCTTAGGCATGACTACTATTGTAATTCTAAAAAGACAGCGATAGTGATTGATTGCAATGCTTAGAACTTCTCAATGTTAAAGGCTTCAAACTGTAACAAGTCAGTAACTATGTAAATTGGGAAACTGCACTCCAATTGTGTAACTGCAGCATGTAAAACCAGGCCAAAAAACGCTGATATAACACTGAGAATTACTGCTTTCCTTTCTATTTCCTTCTCTTTATTACAGTCTACATATCTAGATCCATACTGCTGAAAAGCCAATTTTCCTTTAATAGGGTTCCCCCATCCTTGACTTGGAGAAGACTGCTGCCTCCCTCTTGTTCTAGAGAAACTGCATTATATGCGAAAGCTGCAGAGATGCTGGGGAAAGAGTGCTTTCTTCCTTGGCATGTATTGTGACAGGGTTCTGCTTAATCCGTGCCAGGCTTTTCTCACATGAGGGAACATGAGATAAATGTCAGGTTGTATTACAGCTTCCAGAAGAGATGCAGGAAACTCCACTGCCACCTGAGCAAAGGGAGACAATAGGTGTACAGCACAATGACCAGACCTGCTTTCTGCTCAAAGAAATCAGTTTAAACTTCTTGGGTTGGCAGTTTTGTTTTTTTCTTAAAGGAAGTGGCAAAACAACTTCAGAATCCAGAATCATATATATGTTGGAGCGAGGGAGAAACACATGCATCTAGTAAAAGAAATTAATTTTCTTATAGCTAATAGATTAGTTAACAGTTCTTACTTGTTTTGCATGTTTGCAGTATTCTGTAAATGAAGCAGTGGCCTCTATTCCACTAACAAAATGCTTGAATCTCTGAAATTCCTGTAGTTCTTGGATTGTTTGATCCTTTTATATATGATCAGAAGTAACCATAAAGCACAACAGTTACTGTAGCAAGTATTTTTTAAAAAAACCCTGTGTTTTGAGGGAGTTTTCTTTGTGGTGTTAGTTCTGTGATCTGGAGTTCATCAGAGATTCCCATTTTATAAATATTCAAAGTGCCTTGAAGCTCAGACCTAACATTCAGTGTGTGTATTGCAGTGCCCAGGAGCTAAAATCCCTTTCGTGTTAAATGCTTTTCTTCATGCCCATTTACTGGTTTGCAAAAGTTGCAAAGGTCTATCTCTAAGCCTAACTGCTACTTGGATGCAATATTTGTGGCCTGTAAGAAGGAAAAAGCTCATTGCAAAACCAAACAGTTTTCCATTTTATAGTATTTTGGAACTGATTGTCAGAAATTTAAATGGAATTGGGGCCGATGCCTCTGCCCAGGGAAAGGCCAGGAGGGTTACCATTGTTAACAGTACACTTATTAATTGAGGGAAAACATTTAGTTACTGAGTTTTACTTACTTTGGAATTGGTTGAGTTTTTACTATTTTCCCCATTAAATTTCAAGAGTAGGAGGATAGTATTAAAGCTTACTCACCAGAAGTTCTTAGGGACTTAACTCCCAGCCTAGGCAGGTGAGCCTAGAAATGCCAGTGAAATGGAGAGTACCAGCACAAAAAGGTGGGGAACTTATTTGACATGTCAATACGTGGATCAGGTTACAGGTTACCTCCAATAGGTTATAGGTACCTCAATTCTTAATTCTCTCTAGTAATCCATTTATGTGATGTTGCAAATATTTTTTTATTTTCAATTTCTTAAACTGCAGTAAGCAAGGTTTGTTTGCAATTTTTTCCCCTCTTCTACTTTTTAACAACTTTTGAAGTAGCCATCCAGTACAGGTGAATAGATGGACTTTGGCACAAGGACTTGATTAACTTGTATGTATCAGCCTTGTCCTTTCCTTCCCTACAGGCTGAATACTTCCCAGTTTTTCTGAGTAACTTTATTTCTCTGCTGTATCTGGAAAATCTAGGATTTACATATGTTTTTTATTAGACAGAAATATGTCTTACTTTTCCAGTGTGGTCATTATTACTGTGGATGTTTTGCCAGTTTTTCTGAAGGCTGGTAAATTTTGCCTGTTGCCTTTGTCTCGGTAAGCTCTTATCATTACTGTGAACAGAAGCAAGAACTTAATACTGTGGTGTACTACTTGAATGAATAAGGCTAAGAAGACTCCCTGGTTAAGAAAGCTGCTTTCCCCATGATTCAGATGCATAGCACCTGAGCATTGTTAGCTTGACTTGCAAAAACTGGATAAACATTAGTAACCTGATGGAAAAAGGACATGTTCAATACCTTCACCTAGTACTGCTGAGGGAAGAGGTCTGGAGAGTGGTGATTTCTATACCCCTACTTAAAATGTTCTTGTATTTCTAAAGGTATGCTGCTTCTCTGGAGTTCACTTTTTAAGGAGAGTAAGGCAGCTTGTCCTTACATCTGCATAGAGGCCTGATACCCTGCTGGAAGGAAAGGAGCTGGTGTTATTATAGAACACAGTTTTCTCCTCTTCATCTTGTTTTTGCGTGGCATAATCTGAGAGTGTTGAAAGCCTCCACTTTAAGGGAAAAGCTTTCATGCGAGGAAGCATTCAGCATTTGGGGGGCACAGTTTTCTGCAATATTGTGCAACTTTGGTGGAGAAGACCAAGTGTTTGATTTGTTATGCACATGGTTCAGGATTAGCTTTGTCAGCTGAAGTACAACATATGTGTTTTTTCTCAGCTCTGCTTTTTATTTACACTGAAGTAAACTATCACTTGACCAGCCAGAAATATTTCCACATGATACTCATGAAATTAAAATGTAGGGATGCAAGGTTCTCTTTTTTATGTTTGGTTTTTGGTTTTGTTTTTTTTTTGTTTGGTGGGTTTTTTTGTTATTTGTGTTTTGTTTTGTTTTTGTTAAAAGAAGGGATGTCTAGATGGGAACCATAACAACCTGCAGTTTTGTGATAGGCAAGACTTGATGGGGAATGTCTGGCCTCTGGTATTTTTTTTCCTATCATACAACTTGCTTTCAACAGAAATCATTAATTTATTGTCATCTTTGTCTGAAACAATTACGTTTTGTTTAGTTTTTTCTCTTCTTCCTCCTAACCTCCAAATAGAAGAAGGAACTCTGATGTTATTAGTAACACCAATATAAAAGCTGGGGTTTTTTCTTAGATTTAATCTTTTAACCTGTAGGGAGAAGCTTAGATAGAGAGTCAGAGTTAAAGGTTTTCTAATATGCCAGTTTAAATGGAAAGCTAAAACTTTAATTCTAAATCTTCCTTTTCCATGGGAAAAATATATATAGTTTCTCTTTACATCCATTTCAACAGTTTGTGAGAAAGTACATACAGTCTCTTTGTAATTCCTCAGAGCTTCCTTTACTTTTTAGATTGGAAAGGAATTTGATAGAAGACAATGAAAACATCTTCGCAAATATAGTCTTAGGCCATGTCACAATTCTTTATATAAAGAAGCAGAAACATTCTTTAAATGTTAGCCAACTTTGTCAGTGTTTCAAATGCAACGTTTCTTTATGTAGCGTAGTAGCAGGGTCAGTACACAGCAGAGCCTTTGTGTATCTAAACACTTAAAAGTTAGGTTTGTTTTGTTTTCCTTCCCCCCTCGTGCCAATATGTAACAGGCCCTACTCTCACTGACTGCTTGTGCATTTACATAGTTCCTCCCATATAGAATCTCAAAAAATAATTTTACATGCTGCTTTTTATGTACAGCCATGGTTACTTACATCTGCAGTTGGGTTTTTTTTCTGAATTACTTGCTCTATGAAACAGTTCCCTTTACCCAAATTGGAGCTGGAATATGTCTTGTAGGAAAAAAATAATTGGATTGTTTGCTAAAGTTAGAAGCCTTTCCTTCTTCCCCTGGAAAATGTTGTACAGATAGTTCTGGACATGGCAGAGAACATCCAGCCTTGAACTGTGAATCCGTCTGGTAACTTATCTCGAACAAGCTCCACCTGAGATTTTTATCTAGTAAAGTTTTTGTTGCTGTTCAGTTTGGAGTTCAAACCTAGGAAATGTTAGCATCCTACATGCTGAGTTGCTTTTTGTGCTTTCAGCCTGACCCTACTTAACTATTTCTGGCAGTTAAGACTAAGTTGTGCTGATACTTCCTTTGTGAAATCTTCTAAATAAGCTGAAAGGCTCACTGTTACATTCTTTTTCACACTGTTGTTACATTCTTTTTCACATACAGGCTCGTGTTATGTATGATTTTGCTGCTGAGCCTGGCAACAACGAGCTGACGGTCAGTGAAGGGGAGATCATCACAATTACCAACCCGGTAAGAAAACTGAGGTAGAGTCAGGATTTCAGTGCAATTTCCTGACCTACTTCTAGTATATGGAAATAAAATGGTCTAGGTGACATTTGAAGCCATGGCTACCATTTCTTGCAGAGCTAGCAAACTGATTACAAAGAAGCTTGTAATAGTTTTGTGGAAACAAATGCAATGAGCAGTTTTGGAGGGTGGGGCCTTCTCAAATTGTGCCCACACACTTAATAATGTGCTCAGCTTTGTTTCCTTCTAAACAGAGCAGAGTGCCAGGGAAGAGGAAGGAGGTAATGGTGGTGATAACCTTTACATCTGGGTGAATCTCTTTTTGTGTGCCTGGTGTTCCACAGGTTGTGTATGTGTAGTCTTTCAAGTGTTTGCCACTTGTGTTTAAATGTGGCATGCCAGCTCTCTTCTAGGTTTTGGGTTCCTTAATTAAATACTTCAGCATTCAAAGTTTGTTAAAGAACTCACTGCAAGATATTTGTTACTAAATTTGCGTGTCCTTTCATGATTAAAAAAATATGGACAAGGTACAGGGAAGAAGTTGTGAAAATACTGTAATGCTGTTGGGGAGAGTTGTTAAATAAAAAGTGCTTTTGAGCACTGACATTTGACTTATGTATACATTTTGAATTTGAGTGCACTTTTATCCTATGTAAATCTTACCCTTGATGACAAGATGTTGGTTCCTTCTGCTTTTGATTTTTGTGTAGCGATACGGCTTAGTGAATAGACTTTGCTTTTAAAACACATACAAACCAAAATAAAACCTGGCTTCAAAATCAGGTGGTTTATTTGGCTGTATAGGAAGCATGGGTTCTACAGAATAAACTAGTTCTTTGGAGAGCCTAGTCATGTGTAATTCTTACAATTTTTAGTTGCCCTGATCTTAAATATTTGAAGCAGATATTTAATAGAACCATCACCCTCTTGGATAGTGTACTGTGCTGTGGCAGAGGTTACATTTTAAATGAGTTCAGGAGCTTAGTGGCATCTCACAAAAGTAGGACTAAGTAGAAATAAATAGCTCACCACTTCTAAGCTAGTTCTCACTGAAGAGACATCTGTGGCTTAAGGTAGTATACTTAAAATCAAGTAAAACTTTATTTTATGCTGTCCATGATTAACTGCCACAAAGGCTCTTGATCTGTTTTGATTTGATAAATTTAGACAGCAATACCATAAGTCATGCAAGTTAATGGATGATTGCTTTTAAGTGTAGCAGTGCAAATATGACTTAATGGCTCAAGATGTCACTGCTCTTGCATTTTAACCAAGCTAGTTGAATTTGTAATCTGAGATGTGTAATTATTTCTGCATCCTTGAGTGAAAAGTAAATAGAAGTTGTTGTTTCAATAACTGATCTTTACTGTTTAAAATCTTGAATACATAAACTGAGTTCTCCTATGTGCAGGATTACATAAAATTTCCAAATGAAAGAACAAAATTGTGAATAAACAAATACATCCATTAAAAAGCAAATTAAGAAAACATAAAATTCAATAATTGCTGTCTAGCATGTGAAGTTCCAATTTTCATCTGTGAACTAGCTGGACATGTAACTATGTTCTTCCTTAAACAACTTGATTTAAAACAGAACTGGCTTATTCCAGATAGTGTTGTCCTGGAATTAACTATGCTTAACTGCAAAGGTCTGCAGAGTTTATTTAGTGTATGTAAAATATGTGTTTTAAAAAACCAAACAACATCAGGATGCCCCACTGAGATCAGAGCTGAACTGTGTTAGTTCTTTCTGAACGAATAGCATGAGCCCTGCCTCTGAAAATAAATGTGAAGTAGAAAGAGTGTCTCCAGATCTTATATGGTGTGTGGCTCTTTTAATCTTGAGAATACCCTTAATATTTTTGTGGGTAATAGCTCTCACTCATTGCACATCTCTGCACCTTCAATAAATGAAGCAGAGACTTTTACAGGTATTACCAGTATCTTAGTTCTTTGAGTCTTCTTTATAGTCTATTGATTAAAGTTAATGCTTTGAAATTGACATAGTAATAGCTCTGTTTTTATGCAGTCTTTGTCAGACAATTGACTGTGGTTTCATAAATGGTGAAAAGTGCTGAAAAATCCACCTCTTTTTCCCCTCATGCTTGTTAAAATCTGAAGTCCACAATAGCTGTGTGAGACCAGCACAGTCTGTGTTGGGTTTAAATGAGTATCTGCTGTTTCAGCAGCTTTAAGCAAGTTTGTTCACGATTACACAGTCATAACATAACTGTGTTTCATATATTGCATTTGACAGCAAGACAGTGCTTTCTCTGGAGCTATTTGAAGCATGCTGTGGGATCCATCTAGCAAAATTATTTCTATATTATTTCTTTTAGGATGTTGGTGGAGGCTGGTTAGAAGGGAAAAACAGCCAAGGAGAGAGAGGACTTGTTCCAACAGATTATGTTGAGGTAAGTGACTATGCTGCTCTGCATGAAGAAAGCAGAACTACTAAAAAGGCCATCTTCTAGTTTGCTGATCAGACTGAAATGCTCAAATGTAAAACTACCAGTGTTAAAGCTTGGAATATATAATGATATTGAAGCAGTTGTAGCTGCCTTTGGAGACCAGTGCAAACATGTCATCCAAAACTGCTGTGCTTCTGGGTATTTGCCCAAGAAATGCAACAGGAAGATGTCGATAATAAATGCTGGTGATCTGCAGAACATGAACTGTTTTAATCTGCTTCTGGTTTTGAGGACATCACAGACCAATAATTGTTCTCTCTTCCTGTCTGAAGATACAAATATGGAAGTGAAATGAGTTACGAAAGTTTGCAGTGGTGCTACTGTGGCAGATTTGCCACACACTTATAAATCTCTGGAATGGAGTTGCATTTGTAGGGCTCAGGATGTGGGATCCTAAATCCAGGGACTACTCAGCTGATCTTCTTATGGAGGGTCTTTGCTGACTCTTCACTGTGTTGATCTGTTTTTTGTTCAAATACTGGTGGTATTGGGTTGGGGATGGAATGGGGATCTTAATGCAAAGACTGGAACCTTGTTCACACTTGGAATGCTCAGTGTTTCTATGTCTGCAGGTTGCCAGTTAGCTGAAGACTCTGGCAGCCTCTTAAGGCACGTGTCCCTTCCTTCACCAGTGCTGTGGTTCACATGACTCTGTGTTTACTCACTTGGCTTGCTCATGGTCTAGTAGCTTTTGGCTCTCCAGACTTACTGTCCCAAACTGATCCTCAGAGTATTGAGTTCCCAGGCTCCAAGCAATGATGTTTACAATCGTTTTAATCTCTAAGGAATTTATAGATAGGTGTCCACTGCCACAACAATCTTGTGTGTTACAGTTACAATGCAAACCAGTTCCAGCTGGTGTGGAAGTAAATATTCCAGAATATCACATCTGTTTCTTGTAAAAAGTCCAATTGGATTTGAATTCAAAAGATTATGTGCAAGCATCTTAAAGTCTAGAGATACGAATGTTAGGATGATTATATATGAGAAAGTATAATTTGATTAATAGAAGCATGAAAAGTCATTTGCAACTTTTTCCATTTCAGATTATAACTGAAGGTGGAAAAGATGGCATTAGCTGCGGTAACTCATTAGCTGACCAAGCCTTTTTTGATTCCCTTTCTTCAAACACAGCTCAGACCAACTCTGCTGCAAAAAGCAGTAATCAGGTATGTCTCAGTTTTTCAGGCACATTGGGCATGGAAAGTTTTGTTGATGTAATTGCTTGCAGTGCTGTGTTTGTGAACTCTCATAAAAGTACTCATTAAAGTAATTGTGTTTTCATTAGGGAACACTTTTGTTGAATATTAATTATGTGTGTGACTGCTCAGATACTGTCATTGCTGGAAAATTTGATGGTCTTAACACTTTCAGAAGTGGGGCATTTTTATTCTTTCCAGCCTGCAGTTATATAAATCTGGGACATCTTCAGTCTCCGTAAGTGTAAGTGCACTCTTAGCAAATTTCTGTCTAATACAGTGGGGTGATCTAAACATCGTTAGCCACAGTGAATGAATATCACAGATTTCACAGAATATTCTGAGTTGGAAGGGACCAACAAGGATCCTTGAGTCCAACCATAAAGTGAATGGCCCATACAGGGTGATACACGCACAACCTTGGTGTCATTAGCACCAGGCTCTAACCAGCTGAGCTGATCTTAGGATATATTGCTTTTTCAGAATTTAAAAGCTGTTTCTTGGATTAAAAGAGATGAAGCAAGTTCATGCATTGTCCCTGGTCAGTTGGAGAAGAGGCTGGCTTTTATTTTACTGCAAGAATATTTTGGGGGGGTTTTTAATCCGTTTTTGCCTGGTGTATCAGTTCATTAAGCAGCAAATATTTAGTTTCAGGTTGGATATCTGAGGACATACCTTATCTTACACACAAGTTGTTCATTATGGTCTGCAGACTGCTGCATGTCCCACGTGTAGAAAGTTAAACATTTCGAAGTCCATAGGTCAACAGAAGAACATAATCTGCTTTTTTCCAGCAGCAACATGCAAAGGTCTTTTGTGTTGGAAAGTAAATGCTTTAATTATTGTAACACCGTGGGATACACACCTGATTTGTAGGTCAGTTAAATGTCAGTTAGTTTTCTTAAATGCACCACAAATCTTTGACATGAAGTCAGATCTTTTGAGAACTGTACATTAGGCATTTTTGTATGACAGTGAATGTAACAGTTCATTGACTGTATAGTGTTTGATTTTTGCTTCCTTGTATTCAGCTGGACAATGCCAGGATTGTTTTTCTGTGATCACATGTTCTCACTAGGGAACTCCAAACCACACTGTGACTATCTCGATGTTTATAACTTTTTTATTTGTATTGATGCAGTTAATATGTAAGGCTAAACACAGAACTTTGAAATACCTCATGAATTTCTCATGTCAGACTGAGCCAAAACTATTGACTATAGATTAGTTTTCCCTCAGTAAAACTTACAGTAATTTGAAGGTAGAGTGGGGAAACCTCTTCTGTGCTGTCTGTTATACCTTGCCCCTTATTTTCCTGCTATAGAGTTTCTAGCAAAACTTTTCTTCTGGGAAGCTTGAGATATTTGCAGTAGCTACTTCTGTCAAATCTGAGTACTGTTTCTCAGAAGAGAAACATATAACTTAATTTGATCTAGGAAGAATTACTTAATAAAGTAATAAACAGAATATTTTGAATGGTGGTAGAGGTATCTGTCACAGCTTGTTCTATACTTACCACAAAGTACTTGTGCTTGTGGAAGGGAAGAAAAAAGCTCTTGCCTGTATAGAGGGAAAGGTCAAAATAGAGGTATCTATTATATTCTAAATAATAGAGAATTGCTATGTCAATCTAGTCTTGGAAGTCACATTTCTAGAGGAGCAAAAAGCTTGGAAATATGGTCACTTTACAATGTAGTTTACACAGGCTCAACAGTATATTGTCTGTAATACATGCAAATTGCAGGCCTTTTCACAGTAAGTTTTGGAAAGTAGTAACTTCAGGCATACAGCTTGTCTCATCTGCATTAGTGCCCATCCTATTCCTCTTAGTTGTCCATCATATACTCTGTGAAACAGCTGGGAGAACCAGTATACCACAGTGCATTACAGTAAAACTATGTTGCTGATATTAATATGAGAGAGAGGAGGAGGAGAGTGTGCACCTGGATGCAGTCAAGGCCATGCAACATGCAGGGGAAACAGATTTCCTCAGACTAGTGTCTTTGGGTCTTCAGTTTTCCTGTTTTTTAAATAGCATGAACCATCCTGTTGCGAAGTCAGGATTTTATGTCGTAAGTTATTTTCATTTTCTCAAGTCTTTTTTTCTTAACTGAGTTCACTAACTGCTGTTTGGATATATGTTTTTTCTAGTTAAACTATAGGCCTTGATTTGAAGACTGGTTTCTTCAGCTTCTGACATGTATCTGGTAGTTTTTTCTAGTGGCTTATTGCTAATGGGAATTTAGTTTTTATACTAGGGAGTCTGCCTTTTGGTTTTCGCTGTTAGGCCTTCTCCCAGAACAAAAATTCTGTGGCTAATTGACTTCTTAATTAAGAAATTTGGTCTGTTTATTCTGTCTGTCTGGTGTCAGACACTTTTTTTCCTGCTCTCAGGAAAAAAGCAAGCTTTCTTCTGCATTCACTTCGATCTTGTGACTTGTCTGTAAAAGACATGCATTGCTCCTGTGTACATTGCATGGTGTCAAACAGGTTTGGTGCTGTTGTGCTGGTGTAGAAATGCCCAATATATAAAGATTGCATTGGTTCCTGTATTACTATATTGGGAGGTTATACTGAGTTGCTCCATCCCCTGCATACTGGAGTCTTTTAGAGCCACTGCTAATAAGAATACAATCTTCTGCTTTGTGGGTATGACCCTTCTTCCTAGATGTATTACTCTGCATTTTATTATGATAACATTTAAGTTGTTTAACAAGAGTTCACTGAGACACGATTAGTGTTTAGGTGCACAGTTGCAAGCAATTGCCATAGCCTTTTCAAGTGCTTTAATAACTGACTAGGTCAAAATACAATCTTTTAATTTTAAATGAAACTTGTGTTCAGGCTATGAAGAGTGAAAAAACCAGACAAATTATGTGTCAATGTGAAGGAAACTGATGCTTGGAGGTAGCACAGTAGTAGAAACTAAAATGTTCATAACTTTGGTAGACTGCATAAGAAATACCAGTATTCCCAATTGCTGAGATTTTATGGTATCTTTTATTTTACAGTGACAAGGGGGGTTGACAGTTTATTCCAAGAAGTCTTTATGAAAGCAATTCTAAATAAATGAGATGTTTTAGGATTTTTTTACTACTATTGTATTAAAAAAGTCCTTTCTGTAAGCATTAAGTCACTCCAACATACACACAGTTACACAACGCCCCCACTTCCCAATTTCAAGAAGTTGGAAGATGTTTTAATTCTTAGAATTCCTTCTATTCTTCTACCAGTAAGTAAAAAAATCCCCACAGGTTGTTGTGTAGTCTTTCAGTACAGGGGTTTATTAAAAATAATAGATCTGGCTGATTTGAAACATGAATGTGGTGCTTTTTCAGTTTCTATTTTTGATAGACCAGTTAAGCCACAGTGGTGTGGTTTAACCCTGGTAAGCAGCTCAACCCACTCAGCAGCTTGCTTATTCCCTCCTCAGTGGGACTGGAGAGAGAATCAGAAGGATAAAAATATGGAAACTCATGGGTTGAGATAAAGACAGCTTAATAGGTAAAGCAAAAGCTGTGTGTGCAAGCAGAGCAAAATATGAAATTCGTTCACTCCATCCCATGAGCAGGCAGGTGTTCAGCCATCTCCAGGAAATCAGGGCTCCATCACATGTAACCATTACTTGGGAAGACAAATGCTATCACTTGAACATCTCTTCCTCCTTCATCCCCCATACCTTTCTGCTTTCTAGGTAAACAAGAGTCTTTTGGTTTCCTGCTCTGGAAAGTGTTAACTTTCTGATGGTGTTGAGAAAACAGTGACTCAAACACTGCCCAAATCCCTGACTGTATTTTCTTAAAAATGTTTTTTGTTGCTGTTCAGTAAATAATCTCATGAAAAGTAATAAGCAATAACAAAGAGCAGTTGCTTTTCCTTCCTTTTCATCACTGAGAAAGATTCAATAACCAGAGAAACTTTGGTAGTGTACCTTACCTGGGTTTGCTGCAGACGTAAAGTGACAGTAGAAACGGGGCACAGAGATACATCCTAAGGAGAAGAGAAGAATTCTGCCTGACCTTTGGCAGTTCACTATGCAGCTCATTCCTTGCATCAGTGGTGTCCCAGCAATGGCTGTCTTGGTAAAGCTTGCAGCTCTTCTTTTAAAGAGATACCTGTAGAAGATACTGGGACAAAAAAGCAATCAGAGGAAGCAATGAAGCTAAACACAAAATGAGGGGAAAAAATTGACTCAAGGTGACTGTTTTTACACTCAGAAGAAGGTAAGCAGATTGGAGAATTTAATGTTACATCTGCCCATAACATTTGTGGTTCAATGTCTGAAAAACTTTTAAAATGATTCAAGAAAATGCAATTTAAGGAAGCCTTAGTTGGCAGATATGGAGGCTGTTGCTTGGCTTTTGTGTGGGTCTCTTCTTGTTTTGGCCTGGTAGCCCTTGTGTAGATGAAGCAGAGGGAATCAGAAATCTTTCTTTTCTGTCAGTCCACTGTCCCTCTGAGTGGCAATGCAAGTTGCTAATTTTAGACTGTCATTTGGAACAGCCAGTGAGGAAGTGTATCAGCACTTACGCTTTTTCTATTTGTTAGAATTACGTATATATAGTAAAGTAAGTTACCTGTAAGCTCTGCTGGTATTGGAATAATACTGCCAATAATGGCACTGAAATGAATGTAAATTTTGTCAGGTTAAACCAAGTGAACCTGAGAGTACGAAATTTCTCTTTTTTGATGGAAAATGACTGGAGTTCTTTTCTCTTGCAGCAATTCTTTGATACCGAGCTTCTTCCAGTAACTGTAGCAATAGTGGATATCCACATTTTTAAATCATGCTTCTCATTGCAGTTGTTCAAGAGGTTACTAGCTGGGTGGCACTTGAAGCCTTCATAATTTTACTGTGTACAGAAATACAATCATTAATGTAAAATTCATTCTGAGTTGTCTCCTCCAACTGGGTTGGTTTGGAGTCTTTTGTTGTGGTCAAGACTAGTACATATTTTCAAGTCACAGATGCACTTGCATTTATTTTGCTCGTGTTGCAGATTCAGAAGCTGCTGTTTTAACAGCAGTGATCTCNAGTTCTCCTTATTAGAAGTTAAAATGCTATCTGTACAGTAATCTCATTAGTAGTCTGTAGGCAGACTGTATGTACAATTAGCCATGATGTAGTTCGGCTGTTTACAACCTATGTAACATACAGGTTTGAACTTAAGACAGAAATACTACAAATTTTAGTATACTGTATATTTTAACTTGTATGATTTCTCTCCCCTTCCCTCTAGAGCTCAGTCCATCCTTTTTTCTTTCTTTTCTCCCCTCTCTGCAGGATTGAAATCTAGTATTAAAAACTTATCAATGAAAACAGGTTGGAGTCCTGCCTGTCTGTTTCAGGGTGGAAGTGGATCACCAGCTGTGTTGATGTAAGAGCTGTAGATGTGGCTTCCCTATATTTTAAGATACAAAAATAGTTCTTGCAGCTAACTGTTGCGTTTGTAGAGGAGTTTGTTCCCTTTTCTTGACACTGATTCTCTAATCACTGCCAAGTCTGCTTCTCTATGAAGATGACTGTACAGCTCTTCTTAGTTCAGGATAAAATAGGTATCCTGAGAGTTTGAGTTTTTGTGAATTGCAGATGTTTCAGTTAATTCCTGGTGACGTGAGAGAACCCACATGTTTTGTGTGTTCAGTTATGTTGTGGGGAGAGCAGCAAGACCCTATGAGTAGGTACAGGAAGCAGCTACCAGAAACCTCTCATGTTTGTGTTGTTTTACCTGGTTGTAAGTGTGAAATCACTTGGGATAGTTTCTCTCTTTGAAGAAAAATAAGATAGATGCACTTTTATGTTTAGAAAATACTTTCCCTTCAGAAAACTGTGGGACTCACATAAGACAGGATGAATAAATAGTTGTGAAAGTGCATAATTTGATGTGCAGGAGCTGAGGCAACTCAAGTTATCTGATGTGTAGACATAAGTTCTTAAACATGCATAAGGAGGACACTAAGGAAGCTATTCTCACAATATTACTTTGTATCTTCTACATTTTTTGCAACTTTGTGCTGAAAAGGCAAATTGTCAGTGTTAAACTTGAATTCTGTGACACCTCCCCCCCTTCCCCGAACTGCTATGAGCAGAAATAAATGCTAAGACTGAAGGAAATAATCATACTGCTACTGAGTTCACTATTCTACTTCTGTGGAAATTTTGAAATGCATGTCATTGCATTCCTGTAACAGCATTTCCATTCTCTGACGATTCTGTGTGTGTTGTAAAGTAGAAGTACTGTCATGAGAAATGTAACCCACTTGTACTTGGTTGAGTCCAGTTTATCTTGTTAAACCAGTATGCTAAATTACCTTTTAAAATAGGCAGGTAGGTTCACTATGAGAGTTACAATTACAGTTGTCATTTCTAGATCCTGTTACAGATAACGACACTGTGACATTGCCATGTGGAATTTGAAAACAATTCATTCCCCTCCCCCATCTCAATCACAATATTGCGTTCAGACCTGCAACAGGAATTTATGACCAATTCTTGTTTAATCAAAGTACACGACAATGGCTTCTCCACAATACTGGAAACAGTGGCTTGTTTGCTTTGAAATGAATCACACTGACATATTAAAAAATAGCCATCCAACATATGACAGTGATTTTACCAATTCCAATTATAGAGTTCTTTTGAGTTTTTCTGTGGATGACCCAGTGGAATGCAAAGGCTCGAGCAGGAAGCTGTTGAACTGCTATAGTACTATGATTACTCCTCACCTTCATCTACAGCCATACCCGCAGGCAAAATCTGATTATTGAAATAGTTTTCCACAATTTACAGTGTTGGCATGCTCTTTTTCTTGTACAATTCACAGAATCACAGAACGGGTCAGGTTGGAAGAGACCACAGTGGGTCATCTGGTCCAACCTCCCTGCTCAAGCAGGGTTGTCCCAGAGCACATGGCACAGGATTGTGTCCAGATGGTTCTGGAATATCTCTAGTGAGGGAGACTCCACAACCTCTCTGGGCATTCTGTTCCAGTGCTCAGTCTCCTGTGCTGTAAAAAATTTCTTCCTCATGCTCAGGTGGAACTTCTTGTGCATCAGTTTCTGCCCTGTGCCTTGTGTCCTATTGATTGGCACCACTGAGAAGAGCCTGGATCCATCCTCCTGACACTCTCCCTTCTTATAGACATGGATGAGATCCCCTCTCAGTCATCTCTTCTGGAGGCTGAACAGGCCCAGCTCCCTCAGCCTTTCCTCTTAAGAGAGATACTTCAGTCCTTTAATCATCCTCACTGACCTCTGCTGGACCTGCTCCAGGAGCTCTATGTCCTGTCGTAGTAGTAGCCAGAATGGGACACAGCACTCCAGAAGTGGCCTCACCAAGGCTGCAAAGTCAGGCAGCGTCACTTCTCTCAACCTCCTGGCCACACTTCCTAGTGCACCACAGAATGCTTGCTGGCCTGCTTGGCCACAAGGACACACTGCTGGCTCACAGACAGCTGCTTGTCCACTGGGACTCCCAGCTCCTTATCCACAGAACTGCTTTCTAGCAGGTTTGCCCCCAACCTGTCCTAGACCCAGAGTTATTCTTCTCCAGGACCCTGCATTACTTTTTTTTTCATTTGACTTCTTATTTCATGAGGTAGCCTTGTGATCTAGTAGTTTGGCATTGACAATAAAAAGAATGTTTATCTTGATAATGATAACAATCTTGTCAGCCCTGCTGTGGGCATTTCTGCTTGCTTGCACACTGACAGTGGCACGTGGCATGCATGTATTGCACAATCCCTTTCAGCACAGCAGGGGGCTTACTGCAGTATATAGTTTCCTTCCTGATTTTAATTTTTTTTTGTTCACTATTCACTGAGCACTTATTTTAAAGTGGAATCATGGCTATTTGTAATTGAAAGTGGTAAGATAAAAAGCCTTAGCCAGTAATACTCTTCAAATCCTTCTCAAAAAAGAAAAAAAAATACGACAAGGGAAACCCCTCTCCTCTGTTTCCAAACAAAAATAGGGAGTGCTTTTCCCAAACAAGGAAGGATAAAGCCTTGTTTAATCTCTATAGCCTGATCCTGGGATGTCTAGAGAACATCAGAGAGAAACAGGGGGCCTTTCTTCTCTTCCTGGCATTGCTGTGATTGCTACTTGGAAAACTGTCTGAAATTTCTCATCTGTGTTTCAAGAAGGAACCGTTAGGGATTGAAATCAGCTCAAGAGAAGACAAGGATATAAAGAAGTGACTTGATTGCCATTTACATGTACAGGTGTGAGTAACAAAAACAGAAGTCAGAGAGCTCCATTGAACAAATGTATATAGGATTTTCAGTGGCTGAAATTTGAAACAAAGCAAACTTTAATAAAAAAAAAAGAAGTGTTTTTCCTCCCCTTATCCCATCACCAAGTATTATTTGCTCAAGTCTAAATTATGTATTTTTCTAAAAGAATATTTTGTACTTCAAATATGGATTTTTTTTGAGCTGAATCAGGACTTGATAGAAATTCTGTGCCTGCACTGTGCTCAAAACAATGCAGCCCCTAACCCTCTTTGGCTGTGAATAACCTTACAGGTAAGGAAATAGGATTGGAAGTCAGAAAAGAACAAAAAAACTAACTGCTCTGCTCTTCATGGTACTAACTCAGTTTGTCCACTGGTGGTTTAGGTTTATTTCCCGCTGAAAGCAAAGAGTGGCCAGTGGGAGTGCCTTGGCTTTGTGTGGTTTGTGAGCAGACAAAGCCCATCTCCTTTGCAGGGACTAAGTTATTTAGGGGGCAGTGGGGCTGGGGGTGGAGGTGCTGAATGATGGTTTCCTCTGGAAGGAAGTGAGATACAGGAGTGACTGAGGAACAAATAGATTCCTAGAACAGCATTGCTATTGCCTCCTTGTCAGCTGGTTCTGGGGGTTGTCTTCCATGTTGCTTTCATGTATTTATCTACAGGGACATTGTAGTATGTGATTCCATAAGGTTGGTTATCCTGTAAAATCTAGCCCATCTCCACTTTCGATTTTCCTAAAGGATTTTTTAAGGATGCTTAAATTGTGTTAAGCTGTACTGTAGAAAAGAGGGCCTTCCTTCAAAAGTGGAAGAAACGTCCTGGACCACAATGGTAGGGCAGTGATTTACCAAGAAGAAAGCTTAACCATAAAATCTCATGAGTATGGCAGCTACTTCAGTTATCTGCTAATGTGCACTCTTGTTCTATCATAAATACAGCACAGCGAATGCAGTTCTGTAGTTGCTGCAGAATAGGCTTTTCATCCTTTGTCTTTCTTCCTGGAGGAAAACACTTGATTTTTAGGTTGACTGTCTATATATTTACTTACTTTTTTATGTATATATCAGAGACTGTTATCCAAAGAACTTAAGTTTAGTGTAATATGTGAGTATGCCTAAGGCTTTGTTTCCATGCAGGTACCTAAGGCAGCTATAAAACTGGAGAGGTATGTTCATTCCTGTGAGCTATTCAGCTGAGCCACCATGACTTTTCTTGTGTTTTTTGCCTTTGCTCTGTGCTGCCTTAAACCCTCTTTCAAGAGCATAATGCTTCTCATTGCAGTTTTGGCTGTCCTGAACTTCCTTTGATCTGATTGGACTTACTTTATTTGCTGCTTCAGCTGGCTTCTGTCTCTCAGAGTAGATTTCAAGGTGTATTTCTTACAGTTGGAGGTCATTATTTTTGATGGCACAGTTACCTCGCTATTTTTAGGTACTGAAATTAGTTTTAGCATCTGAGCATTGTGTTTGTTTTGGCTTTTGTCCCTGAGGGGTAGAATGGGTTATTTGTCCATCAGAAGCATGCATTAACATGAGGAAGGGATCTGCCAGGAACAACTTGGTTGGGCAAGAGATTGAATAAAGATTTTTAGCGAGGACAGAGAGACACCTCAGTGCCTCAGTTTTACTATCTATAACTTTGGATTCTCTGGAAAACAGTAAATATGTCACTTCTATTTAAGCAATGATTCATCTGGTAAAGATACTAATACTCCACTCCCAAGCTGAGGATTTGACTGCGTGGTGGAATTTTTTCTCATTCAACTATTTTTAGATCTTCAAAAACATCCTAGACTTTTCTTCCCATCCCCTAGCCCCTCCCCAGTAATGATCTGTTTCTGTAGTGATTTTGAATCTGCCCTGAGTGGAAGACACTTAAACATTCAGTAATGGTTCCCTCTGTTGTCCGTTCCCCACATAGCCTTTTTGTCTTCTCTTTTCTCCTAGTACAGTAGGAGCAAGCAAGTGCGTAGTATCTCCAAAAGGGAAAATCAGCTGCCTTTAGAAATTTATCCTTGAATTTAATCTCCATGTACTTGTTTGATGTTACCTTGCAGAGCGAAGAGATGCAATTCTTCATTTGAAGGCTGATTAGTTTCTCAGTTGTGTGGTGGTGGCATTTCTTTTTGTGTTTTTGCATTTGAGATTGCTTGCATACTTGGATATTAGGTGTGCTGTATCAAGTTATATTGAATAAATTTCAGTTTCTTGTGAGGATTCTTCACATTTTTCATGATAACTAAGGAGAGATCAAAGGATTATCAGTTTCAGTTACGGAAAACTGAAGGTGTAGAACATGTAATTTAATCACTTGCAAAATACATGCTGGTTTAATTAGGACTTATTCTGCCAGAGCCAGGCCACATAAATGGCTTCTTATGTGGAGTTTGTCGGCTGCTGAGATCTACAGAATTGCTGACTGGAGCTGAGATTATAATTTTAATAACTGATGTGTCTTTATTTGGTCCTCCACGATGGCCTAGAACCTTAAGGGTGACAGGCCTGATTCCTGAACCCTTCTCCATGTTTACTGATTGTTGAGTACTACTTAGGAGTGTCCAGTGTGTGTGCATGTAGGCAAACATCTCAAGAAAGTTGAAAGGAGTCCTGTAAGTGCTCTTTGAAAATTGTTGTCTATATATATAGTTTCCTAGCCCATCTCTGCCCCTCTTCCCCAGTGCCTCATAAAGAAATATGGACCCTTTGGCTGAAAGGAATGAGGTAGGGAGTAACTTATTCCACCCCTTTCGTAGTCTGTAGGCCTAGGGGCAAGATCTTACCCCAGAGCTTTCTTAGACACCTCAGAAGAAAAATTTTCTGATTTGAATAGAACTTCCATGTAAGTACACAGAGGTAAGGCATCTGAGAGCACAATTTAAGTAATACATTTCCCCTTGCTGTACAGCATCTACTATATATCAACTGCAAGTCTGATGATTGCTCTTGACAGTCATTCTTTAGTAGTGTACCCAGTGTTTATTGCCTTCCTCTTGTTTTGCAGCAGATTTTAAGGTTTCTTTGCCACCTACTCATGTACCAGATTTCACATGAACTGCTATAGAGAAGAGGAAAACTTTACTCAGCCTTTTGGCAATCATCCTACTTCTGGGCTTCCATTTGCTAGTGATCAACACAACCTATATTGCGGAAGTATAGGCAAATTAACATTATGCAAACTATTCTTTTCTAGGTACTCTGCGTTATGTTAGAAGCAAGTGTGCTTTTGCATGTGGTTGGGCCCCTGTGTATGTGTTTTCATTTAGCAAAGATAATGAACTCTGACTAATGCCATGTATGGTTATTTCTCTTCACCTAAATTCATGCCAGGTGAACATCATAGGAAGAGAGCAGACTCATATAAGCTGCCAGCAACTTCTTTGATTTGCTGACAGTAACACTGTGTATCAGCTATTCAAGAATTAGGTAGATCTCAACAATACTGCTCCCGTAAGGAGTAGTGTTCTTGCATACTTAAAGAAAGAAAATCCCCCAACTGTCAGTGTAGAAGCTGTCTACATAATCTGACTCTCTCAATCGGTTCCTGGAGACCCACTGACTCTTGTGAGTCTTTTGAATCTTGATTTTTCTCCCCTGGAATTTGGTCTTAATTTCCAGATCCTGGGGATTGTGAACCTAAAGAACAGGTGTTATATTGTTCCCTGAAGACACCGCAAAAAACAGGACTCCAGCCAACTCAGTATATGAGATAAGGTAAAAGGAGTAGGTCCTTTAATTTGCAGTCAGAGGGCCTACAGGAATACACGATGACATGTGCATCCGAATACTGGGTTCCATGGTTTTTAAAATAATGTCTATCCAATCTTGGTTCACCCATCCCTGGTTCTGCCTCATCCCACTTCTTGGCACACTCCCCTCAGTTATCAATGTGATATCAGCATCATTTTCAAGTTTTTAAGGTTTGGTAGTGCCTGTGAAATCTGACTGTCAAATGACTTTATTTGAGGAAAAACTGAAGTGAGAGTTCGTATTCCTAAGTAGTATATCAAAGTTGAAATGAAAAGAGAGAATGTTTAGTGAAGGAAAATAGGATGTGTAGTAGCTGTACTTTTTTCTTTAAGAAACAAACTTATTCAACATTTTTGCATATAGTAATTTGGCTTTTAGTGGGAGTTTTATTTCATTTTATGTTCCGGCAAATGTTCTAAGATACATGTAAATGTTACAGTCTAATAGCAATTAATTTGTATTAGGCATCCCTTCATTGATGTGCTGCTTCATGAGAATAATAATGCACTGGCTTCTGTAGGATTTGAGCCTTTCTTTTACAAAATTCAGTTTCTCCCTCTGCTGAACAAGACAAGCCTCCTCGGCTTAGTTTGCATTCTTTCCTCTTCTCTTTCTTCCTCCTACTCTTTGGGTATGTGGGTTTTGAAATGTGTGCAGGTTTTTCTTTCTGCCAGCAGATCGCTGTGCTGTGTCTGGAGTAAACTGCACTTAACTAGTCAAGGCTCTTTCAAAGTGTAGTGTTAAAATCGTGCTGAGCAGGATGCTAAGCTATTAATCCAACTTACTGGCAGATAAACTTGACAAATTGATGCAGTAGTTAGAGGCATGTGTGCTCTCTACTCTTTCACTGAGGTTTCCACCTCCACAACATCATCAGCTTATGCTGAGAGAGTGGGTCTCCAGGGAGATGCCAGGCTGTTTCCTGGCAGATGTTTGTTTCCTTCCCTCACCTTCACTGTGGACGAGTTAAGCTCTCACAGGGAAGCTCAGCAGGTTGGCCTTAACTCCCTCACTGTCACAGCAGTAGTGATGGTGTGGGTGGGCAGTTTATGATTTGATTTTAGTAAAGCCACTAATCTGAGTTTGATAAAGTAAGTATTTGGAAAAATCTAATCCTTGACTTCTGAGTTCCTGTTTTAAATGTGCTAATTAGTCCATGGATAGTTAACATGCACCATACTTCTGGCGTCTGTGTAAAGTAATTACCATGTGACATTGTTTCCTAACACTGTTGCAACAAACAGGTTCATTTCTCTGAGGAGTAACACTCTTATTAGTATGTCTTGGTGTCATATTGCTGGAAGGCTGGTCAGTTCTTCCAGGTGCTTGGTGCATGTTGTGTAGCTGGAAACATAAGGTCTGGCAGCTGCTCCTAAATCAAACAAGTGAAGTGCTAAATGCAAACTCACAGCCTAACAGCAGGAGATCAAAGACTGCAAGAAGAAAGTATGTGGTTTTTCATTTCTTCAGCAATTTCTTCTTTACTTTTGTCTTCATATGATGTAGGCAAGCGTTGCCAATGATCCTTGGTCCAGCTGGAACGTTGGGAAGTCTGGGAACTGGGATAATGGAAGTGCTGTTGACAGCTGGGCGACGAAGCCTGAAAGTGCAGCTGGCCAGAGAAACAGTGCTTCAAATAACTGGGAGGCAGCGGCAGCTTTTGGTCATCCACAAGCATATCAAGGACCAGGTGCGCTAATAGTGCTCTTATTTTTTGAATAAATTAGAGTAGGTGGACATAAGAGGTAAAAATTATTTAATCTTTCATGACTATAGGACATGGTTTATTTAAAAAAAAACAAAACAAAACCAGTTTCCTAGTAGCATATTGCCATGTGAGTAATGTGGACACTGAAATAATAGTGTTTTTAAAAATGAAATATTTTTAAATCAGATCAAAACAGACACATCAAACTTGTATGAAAATCTGATAAATCAAAGTCTTGTGCATACATGATCTATTCTCAGGCATGTTGTTCAACTTGCATAACTGGAACTTTCAACCCCCCTGAATTTTTGCCCTCAGGCCTGTGAAGAAGTAGTCTCTCGAATCCTTCATTTTAAGGAGTAGCCTTTCAGGAGGCTTCTCTACTTTTTGTAGTAAAAGCCTAAATTAATAGAAGAACCCATAACTGGGGAACGCTAACCTGGAGTCTGTGAATATGGAACACTACTGAATTCATCTTAACTTACCATCATATGTTCTTTCTTGTTTATTTTCTTTTTCTTTCTGCTCTTCCTCAATGGATTTCTAGTGCAGTGCTTTGCAGGTTGTATTTGGTGGGCATAGTGGTAATTGAAGAGGAATCACAAAACAGAGGGCTGAACTAGATCTTAATATATTTGCCTAGTTGATCATTTGTATGAGTGCTGAAGTATCTGCTGCTTCTTTCGAAGAGAAATTGTTTAACTTTCTCCTTTCCCCTATCCCCTTGCCCTCTCCTGTACTTCAGCAGCTGCTGATGACGATGATTGGGATGATGACTGGGATGACCCAAAATCAGCTTCACCATCTTATCTTGGTTACAAGGAAACTGAGGCATCAGAGGCTGGGGGGGTCCAGCGTGGAAATTCTCGTGCAGCTGCTATGAAGTTACCACTTAACAAGTAATTGAAAATGCAGGGGGAATGTGTATATATTGAAAAGGACTGGAATTTGTCAAGATGTGTAAATGTGTGACCATTCAACCTTCTTGAATTATGCAATGTAAATATTACAGTTGTGCAATAGAAGAGAAGATAGATCTGTAGTTTAGCCTACTCCATGAGTAATCAGAGGACACAGATCCATGAAAGCATGAAAGTACATGACAAAGCTGTATAATTTTTCGAGGTGTTATACAGGCAAAGAACCCTTTCACAATGTGTGAACTTCTGGACCTACTGGTCTTTAAAATTTAACCATCTTTGACAGTATGTGTTCTTAATGAAAATGAAAGGTGATGGATGTCTTGTCCATACTGTAGAGATTGATCGGAGATGCTGCCCCAAAGTTCCTGAGCAATCTGAGTTTCCAGTGGAAAAACGTTCTGCTCTACTGTGTTTGTGCATCATCCAACTTGATGCTTCAGCCATAGAAAGTTTGATTATAGATAAAAATCTTCCAGTAGTATCAAGCTTTGTCAGAGTGATACTTGCAGTATCTTATGTTACAACTTAATGTTTGTTTATTCTAAAACTACTGTTACTCTGAGAGCTACTGTGTAGCAATCTCTAAGCAGATAAAAGAAGAGTGGAAAAAGATTGTAGAATAATATTTCTTTGGCTATGTTACTAATATCAACTTCTCTGCATGACTAGTTGTTAGTTTTGTTCATCAATGGGCTTTTTGTCCAGTGTTGCAAGAGTAACTGCATCATTGTGGCATCTAGTTGTTGTAAACCCACAAAACTACTTTATTTAAAAGTGTTATTTGTCTAGGATGTAAATCCTACTTTACTTCTCATGTTTCTGCAAGCAGGCAGTAGGTTTGCAATACTGCAGGGACTAATTATCTTCCTAATTAGAAAGATAACCACAATTTGCTTTTTATAAAGCTTTATATAAGACTTTAAAGATATTACAGTGATTTTTTTTAGTGCTTTCTAATTGGGTGATAAATTATTTCAGATAACTCATGTTGATATATCTGCTGTTTGTCATTCTTTCAGAGGATTTACTTAACATAATAAGAAATGTCAGGTGCATGAGCATCTCTGTGTGTGTATATTTCCAGAGAGGGTGGACTTCAGGAGAGTGACAGATGTTACTTTGTGTCCTCCTATTACGTTTGCTGTGATGGACTGCAAAGTGCAAATAGCCCTTTGGTCTGGAAGAAGAGGCCTTTACTACACACACGTGCAAAAGAAAAAGCTACATATCAGTAGCTAAAACTTTTCTGCTTTTTTTCAGGGCAAATTTTTTGTTGTTAAAGTAATTCACATATTTTCTATACTTGAGAAATACTTAGAGGTTTTTTTCCCTACAATGGCTGGTAGTTTTGCATATATCAAAGGAAAGATAATATGGAATAAACTTATTGCTTCATTTTGTTGTTAGATTTCCTGGATTTGCAAAACCTGGAATGGAACAGTATCTGTTGGCAAAGCAGCTAGCAAAACCCAAAGAGAAAATTCCCATAATTGTAAGCTGGGGACATGGATATAATTTTTCCGTGTGGGTGGTGTGCTTTGTTTTGGGGTTGGTTTCCTGATTTGTTTGGTTGGTTTTTTTAATCCTTCTCACCCTTCCCTTTTTTTCCAACTGACCTTTTAGCCTCAGGGTTGCTATATGTATTTGGGCTGGAAGAAACTGATATTAAACATGTAATTAGAAATAGAACTGTCATAATAAAACTAGTAAGTGTGATAATAATAATGATTATTATTATTTTCAGTACTATTTTGCTTGTGCTTAATATGCATTGTGATCATGAAAATGAGCCTTGTTGGGATTGGGAGGCAGTGCAAATGCATTACACTGTCTACTAGTTATCTGTAGTTAACTAATAGACAGTGCTAAATTTGTAAAGGTTTGCAACATTCAGTCCTGACAGTCAGATCATTTTCTGATCTAAAAGCCCAGCTCTTCTGGATATATGCTGTTTTGGTGAAATGTGATTGAAGTAACCCTAGAATTCAGCACTCCTTTGCTATTTGGGAAAAATTGTAAAATATACAAGATAACTCAACTGTGGTCAGTCATCCCTAGTTGCAAGAAACCCCTCTATTTCCACACTGTCAATCTCTCACTGAAACCAATGGAAACTCTCAAATGAAGAGGGAATATACTTATCTCCTTGTTTACATGTGGTACAACATGATGTATTTAAAGATATTTGGAATTTCTTACAGATCGGTGATTATGGCCCGATGTGGGTATATCCTACCTCTACATTTGACTGTGTGGTGGCTGATCCCAAAAAAGGTTCTAAAATGTATGGTCTCAAGAGCTACATTGAATATCAGCTGACCTGCACTGTAAGTGTATCTGAAACGGGATCTTTTGTCTTGCAAATATGTGTCATTTGAACATATAAATAATACAGGTTGTGTGACTTAGCTAGAGCATTGTAAGAATAACTGGTAGTTGTTACACCATTCTCCCAATGAGTAGCATTTCAAGTTCATCTGTAATAAGTCTCTAAATCAGAAATTTTATTTACATTCCATGTAGCTACCATTGTGGTCATGTTTCATGTCATTATCTGTAGATGCCTGTCAAAGTTCAGAGTTGTGTTTCTCTTACAGAACACTAATCGGTCTGTCAACCACAGATACAAGCACTTTGACTGGTTGTATGAGAGGCTTCTGGTTAAATTTGGATTAGCCATTCCAATCCCTTCACTTCCAGACAAGCAAGTAACAGGTAATTTTTCCTGGTTGTGAATTCATGGAATGGGAAGTAAGATCACTTTTTTATAATGTTCGGCTATTTCTTAGTCTGGTTTTCCTGTTATTTTTAAAGAAGGTATCCAAAAACCCCAACCTTTCACCATTAAAAACTTATAATGAGTTGTTATGGCCAATTTATAATGAAGGACCAGTACTAAGAGAGTAATTTTGGAACTCAGGGTTAGTTATCTAGTCCAGTGATTAAAAAAAGCTAATTAAAAGCAAAACAAAACAAACCCCTCTAGTTACTACATTAAATAATATTTATTCTTGAGGAGAAAAGGTAACTATGTTCCATATTTGCTGATTGTCTGGACAAATGATTTTGAGTGAACTTTCATGTTTGCTTTGGGTTTGGGTTTTTTTACGGGGATCAGGGCGGGAAGGATGTGTTGTGTTTGGTTTTCTTTATTTTTTTTTCTTTTTTCACTTAGTTGTACATATATTACATTGTAGGAGTTTTGAAGCAAAGCTCACAGAGGAAAGGGAGCATTCTCCTCTTGCTTGATTTCACACTTGATTTAGAGAGCATCTTTCATTTGTATTACATTCTGCTCTGTATTGATGTCAGTTCAGGTTGACCAGATTCTCTGAAGCTTGTGGATGTCCTGTGTTCTGTCTTCAAGAAAAGTGGGATTAGACCCTTTAAATGCATATAAGTTCAGTCATTGCAATAGAGTATGGCAATGCTTATGATTTTCAGTATTCTTTAGCTTCCTTTCTACAAAGACATACTAGAGTGCATGTGAAGAAAAGAACGGACACCTGTATAGGATGAAAATGCATTACTTTTGCCTATTTCCACTTGTATGTTTTCTGGTAAGATTTTTATCCAGCCTGTAAGACAACAAGCCGAAAACAAACATAGAAGTGCCGGCATGTCGCCAACCATGTGGCTGTGGGCATCACTGAAAATGCAGCAGCTCTGCTGTGTTTAAAGAAAGCTAAGCATTGATGAAGTTGCTGGGATAAATGCCGAGGAAACTGAAAAGTGAGGAAGTGACTTCTTCCCCTAAGCCTCGTGTTTAGAATTGACCAGCGTTTTTATTTAAACATGTGCATGCGGACTGAAAGGAAACCAGAAGACCTGATGAGGTCTCTAGATTTTATTGTTACTATATCTTAAAAGACTCGAGAGTTTGGCATCACAGTTAAATGTTGCCTGTGGATTTCTGTCTTCTGGAGTCTGAGGGAGAGAGTAGCTTGCCTCATGCTAAAAATGAAAAAAAAAAAGCATGCCTCTTTTTCTGAAGCATTGCAGGGAAACTCTGGGAAAAATGGTGTTTATCTTTCATTGTGTTTAGGAGGCTTCCTGCTGAATGAAGATTGTCTAGAAAAGTATTTCTGTCTGTTGGTCTTGAGAAAACAAGACTTTACAGACTGACTTTGCTTAGGATCCTGTTTTTGCTGGTGATGATAAACTTAATGACCAGCATGTAACTTCCAAATAGTACTGTTCTGTTTCTTTACATTCCTTGGAGGAATGCTGTGAAGATTTCTGTGTAGGTTAAAGATGAAACAAAGTATTACTGAGGGGTATGTAATGTCTCTTTCATAGCGGTTGATTTTTTTTTGTTTGGTGGTTTTTTGCTGGTTTGCAGGAAAAGTACCCAGACCCAAACTTAATTTTTGATAATTATGTTCTTTATCTGCTAGGGTTGCTAGTTTCCATATTTGCAATAAAAGTAAAATAATAAATAAAACCAAACCCCAAACAACTCAGCCTTGTAGAGCTGCTGCCATAGTAACTATACAATAGTATTATATTGAAGGAGTACTTGCGTTCAAGGCTTGTCATCTGTGCTATTATGGAAATTAAAAGAGTTGGGTGCTGGAGGAATCTCTCATTCCTTTCAAATACATCCTATTCACTGTATGCTTTAGAAGTCTGATGTCATGTGTTTTTTAAAATTAGAAAGGTTTCTCTTAAGAAGGTTAAAATTAGAAGGTTTCTCTAGGTTTGTGTTAAAACTAAAAGGTTCTTATGAATACACACTGATGATGCACTACTGGTTTAAAATAAGGGTTACTTTTTTAGTTTGTGTTAAAAATCTTTTACCAAAAAGGTCAGTTACGCTCTTGCATGTATGTATGTATTCTAACCAGTTTATACATAGCCTTTATTGAGATATTTTGACTTTTTTTCCCAGTTCACTTGTATGGAAGTATAGGAGGTGCTGCTTTTTAAATCTGTGATTTGATTTGAGCAGTCTAATTTCAAATTTTTTGAGCAGTCCAATGTCAGTGCTTTGTTAGCTAGTACATGACAACTTGTAAAGTAAGTAACTCCTTTTTCCTCAGTGTTTGAGGCTTACATTGATCATAAGTTTACTAGACTGTCAGAAAAATATCTACATTCCAAGCCTGTGGCTGGCTTCTCTCTTGGGTCATCAGAATACCTAGTTTTTCCATCCAAAAGTTGTTGGGTTCCCCCCCCCAAAAAAATGTATTTGAATTGTGAGTGGATATTATGGTTTTTTTATATCTCATGGCAGTCTCAATATGGAGGCCTCTTGGTCAGTAATAAATATGCTGTAATTTAAGGTTCTTCTGATTTGTTGACATGTTTCCTTCTTGTAAGTTCTGAGTCTTAAAATGGTTAATAACTTCCCAACTGAATTACAGGGTTTGTTTCAATTAAAATGAAACAAAAAAAATGGAGGGTGCTAGAGTAGAAGTTCAACAATTATTGTTCAATATGTAACAGGGCGCTTTGAAGAAGAATTTATCAAAATGCGCATGGAGAGACTGCAAGCTTGGATGACGAGAATGTGTCGCCATCCTGTCGTCTCAGAAAGTGAAGTTTTCCAGCAATTCCTCAATTTCCGAGATGAGAAGGTAGGAACTAAAGTTCATACATGGACTGAGTTGTTGCTGTTCCCTGAAATGACCCCTCAGACCAAGAGTTCAGCTCTGTGGCCACCTCATTTGCCTCATACTGCCCCTGTGGGCAGTAGTGACAGGCTGGAACCTGCTGGCTTTCCTAACTCAGGTGATTAATCAAAACAAGGCATAACATTGCTCATGTGAAATGCTGTACACCATTCCAAAAGAGTTGTGCTCTTCAAAGTAGCTGTGTTGCTAGTATTTTAAGGGACAGTTTGTGTCCTCCATCAGAATTCACCGTGCATAAATACTCTTTTGATTGTTTCCTTGCTCTGTCTCTGCTTGATTTATCAGTTGCTGTGATCCTCTGAGTGGTGCTCCTCTGCTAACAAAAGCTACTTTGTAGCATATCTATATTGTGTCTGATCCTGTATTGTATTTAAAAACAGCCCCCCTCCCTCAAAAACACAAGTTTTCACTGATATGGGTTGGAAAAGCATTATGCTGCAGTCTTACCTGATATAACCAGCCATTTTTTATTGCCCCCAAACACATATTTTATTATGCTTTTTTGAGAGGTGTTAATATCTTCAGTAAATAATAAATAAAGTAAATAAACCTTCAGTAAATAATGGTTTCTTCATGATTGAGCTCCAGCTCTGTTACTAATGAGGAAATAAATGGGAAAACTCTCTTCTGCTTTTTCCTCAAAATAATCACACTTCTGAATACACATAGATCTTGCTGGAAGAGTAAATCCTCCAGTCTGGTCTTAAAAGCCTCCAAAGTTCAAGTCCTGTGTAACTGAGGTCACAGCTGACCAATCTTGAGTCAGAGGTTGGACTACAAACCTCCTGTGGTCACTTCCAACTAGAATTATTTTGTGATTCTGTAAGTAGAGCTTAACATAGTAAGTAGTAGTCCTAGTGAAGTGCTGTTTGGATGGCTAGTGGAGAGTTGTGTAATTGTGCTAGCTAGTCATACATTTGTAGTTTCTGACTTACAGACTCATATAAACAGAACAGATGTTGCAATACATGTGGAATTTTTTACGTTTTTATCCTTCCCACTAAGGACTTAGTATGAGGATTGCATAATAGCTTCATGATCTTCTTGGGCAGCTTCTCATATCAGACTTACTACATGTGCAGAGACAGCTGAATATAATTGCTCTTACCCTGTATTCCAGTAATATTCAAGAAGTGTCTGTTGACTAAGAAACCTTGGCTCCACCAAAATTTTAATTTAAAAGGTTTTAATTTGTGGGTGGTCTGTCAGTTAACAGTTCTAAGCATTTTGTTCAGTGCTTAAATACATGCCCTTAAAGAAGCTTGAACAGTGGTGGTCAAACTTTGTTGCTTTTTTCTTTTTATTTCAGGAGTGGAAAACAGGAAAGCGGAAGGCAGAAAAAGATGAAACTGTAGGAGTCCTGATCTTTTCTACAATGGAACCAGAAGCTCCTGACTTGGACATGGTAGAAATGTAAGGTGGCTTCTTTTTGCATGAGCGCTACGTATACAACAGATACTAAGCTGAAATAGTAGCTCAGTATACCAATACATAGCTCAAACAGTAAGCGTGCTCATATCCATGGATTTGAAGAGATTCTTATCAAGGCAGAACTGAAAAGTTATTTAAATATGAGATGTCCATATCAACACCTGCAAAGCTTGGTGGAACTCCGTGTGATGTCTCTTTGACTTCAGTGGCTGAACACTGATTCTAAAACAATTTATGCAAAACTAGTTGATGGGACAGAGTACTGTCAGATGCTGTGGAGTTATGTTTTATATTGCCATGGAAGTACATTTTTATCTCTAATCCTTCAACAGTTCCAAAATGTGCTAGACTTACCAAGTAGCTTAGGATAACTGCAAGTGGACAAATAAAGAGAACTGTTTCTGTAAAATATTTGTATATAATGCACACACACTATGATTTTAATATCTGTAATTCATGGAAAGCAAGTAAAAGTGACTTAAATTGCCAAATTTCTTTAAAAATGGGTTAATACACCTTTTGGGGTATCCTTCTGGAAGTTCAAGTGGATATATTTATTGTATGTATGTATATATCATGCATATTTTAATGTGTAGTTCTCTTGGTGATAGACCTTTGGGTAACATAGACTAAAAGGTTGGGTTTACTCTGCAGCCTCTATTTCACCCCTTTAGGCTTAATAATTTTTCTTACAAGATCTGTAGTTTGCTTGCTGTTGTAGAACATAGATACTTTGTGTGGATAAGTTAGATAGATGTGTTTATAGTAGCAAAGCAGTAGTGTACTTACACCTGGAAATATACCAACATAGGCTTTATTCAAGTAATGCAGTGCATATTAAGATAGATATAATAGCTGTGTGGTAGCAAGCCTGTACTAGTAAAATAACATGGACATTTTTAGGTCACTTGCACTTTGAACATCAGGATTTCAGACTTGATTGCTTTTCTTAAGTGATATGGTTTATGTGTATCCCAGTGGCATAAAAGCTGAAGGGGTGAACAAAAAGGAGGATTTCTTACTTAGGGTGCAGGAGAGAGTATGTGCCACGTACAGAACCCTGACAGAGAGCAACCAGCATATGGTCTGCTAAACAGTTTGTCCTCAACCAGGGGGAGGGCTGACAAGTAGCCTGTGGGGAATGCTCACCAGAGGGTGTGAGTTCCTGGCTGGTGCTGGCAGCCTGGAGTGGTTCTGGGGACCTATTTCCAAGCAATTGCAGGGATAGCTGTAACATCTCAGATGTCCACATGTTCTAGTGCCTGGGAGTGCTCTTAAAGTGTGAGAGTGCACTCTTGAAAGCCGTTACTCCTGTAAGTGGGCAAACCAATTTGTTCAGTAAGTCTTAGGCTCTTCAGTGAGAAGATGCTCTTTACTGGAACAATTTTGCTTGTACTTTGACAGTTCTGTGTCATCCTGGTTTTGATTGAAGGATGATAACCCTGTGCTGGTTCATGAGCTTTTTCTGTGATCATGATACCATAAAGAATGAAGTACAGAAAATTAAAGGATATTTTGCTGCTGGGATAATGAGGGTAAAACAAGAGTCTCTTGGAAAGCCCAGATGCTGTTTCTGTGCAAATAACTCTTTATGTGGGGTTTCCAGCTGAGGAAGGAAGTGCTGGTGGGGAGGTTGGAATCTCCAGGTGGTTGGGCCACGGTTGGAGCTGCTGCCAGTGATCTGAGGAGTTGCTCAGTGTCACCTTGCAATGAGAACTGTCTCCTGCAGGCTTTGGCTGAGAGCATTTGTAAGATCTGATGCAGTTTAAATAATTATCACTGAAAATTATAAAACAAATGTTTAGTTTTCTTTTGTAGAGTTCACAGATCTTTACTGAGCTATGAGCATGGAAAACTGATAGCTGCATGAAAACATGCTTAAAGTCACATACCAGTTCAGAATTCTCTTTTTTGAGCATCACTGATTTTTTTTTTTTGCTCCCCATAACACAAGTTAGCACAATGGTATTGTCAATATAATATGAAATTATGCATATATGTTTCCCTAGAAGAACTGCTGTATTACTTTTATTCACCTATAATAGATTTTTATTCAAATATCTGGAACAACTACTTGTGTTTTTTCATAGTTGTACAAATTTGACTACTTCTGTTACATGTAATTTCCAACCAACATGGGGTCCTTATATTTAAGTGTTAAGTGCTCTAAGGATGCATCCTCCTCAAATCAGATTTTGCTGTTCTATTATGATTTGATCTCATTGGGGAGGATATTTAGGTAGTAGCCTTACTTTTTTTTTTTTTTGGAAGGTAACTAACTATGGTAAGAATGATAGTCTAGTACCACGTCTCAAACAGAGAGTGAAAAATGAATTGAACAATGCCTGTATCTCAAGAGGAAATTCTGAACTCAGTTAAATGGCAGAGATTTGAAGGAATTTATTTATTTCTCTGATAACTTTTTTAAGACCTAGTTGACATTACTAAAGATTTCACTGTTGTGTTTAAAGTTTGCGTTATGCATATGAATTAGCATTATGCATCTATTAAACTGCTTTTTGTTTCTGCTTTTTTAAAATGCCACAGAGAACAGAAATGTGATGCAGTGGGTAGGTTCACCAAAGCAATGGATGATGGAGTTAAAGAGCTGCTGACTGTGGGACAAGAGCACTGGAAGAGGTGTACAGGGCGTAAGTGTCCTTATGAACTCAGCAGTTGTTTGTGTTGATTTTCTCTGTCTTGTTTTGTTTTGTTGTTGTTGTTTGTTTCAATGTCTATAATTCAAGGTACATCTTAAAACTAGAGAATCTCCTAAATTATCGTGAGAATTGTGCAGCATTCTGGCTGCTTTCAGTGTCTGAGAGTATAAATTGGGCAAGTTTTTTGTTGGTATGTTTGATGCGGGGTTTTTTGTTGGGTTGTTTGGTTGTTTTGTTTTTTTTTACCTCATAACAGAAATATCTGGTTCCTGCCCATAGGTTTAAAAATACTTAAATAATTCTAGTAATGTAGCTAAAGTCCTTGTTGGGCCTATTCTCATGTATTTGTCATTTATCTACCTCTTAGTGACATGGGCAAAGCAGACCTGTCTATTTGATGAAATTGTAAATAATTGCATCTTATTAACCCCTTACTTAGGATTATTGCATGCCAGGAGGAGTGATTTAAAGATGAAATGAGTTTAAGCGAAAAAGAAAAGAAAAACCAACTTAATTCTAACTTAATCTTTAGCCCAATTCTTTTTTTTTTTCCTATCTTGTCTCTTCCTTCCCACAGATATTTAGGGTTGCAGAACTTCCACCAAGTCCCTATGACTCTGCCTGGGCTCTAATTTCCTAGTCCACAGCAGTGTTCAGTGTTTGTGGCCACCACAAGGCAGCTATTGAAAGGAAGCAGGTACTACAGCTGAGGATCATAATAAGAAACACTTCAGGGCAGGCTGTAGTGTCTGACAACCAAAGACCTATCACATAAATTTCCTCAAATCTCCTTAATTTTATTTTCCCCCTCTTTTAACTCCCACAAGAAAACATTACCCCCAGACTTTGGAGTAAGTACATCTCCTGAGTTACTTTTTGCCTCTTTGTAATCTAACACTGCAGCTAAAGATCTGGGGCTGCCCAGAGAAAATGGGAAGTATAGAAGCCCCATCTCTTGTGGCAGTGAGTACATTAGATTTGAGCATCTATAGGATGGTAACTTTGAATTATTTACATTTCCCCACTTTGAATGAGAGAGTTTCTTTCTACATGTCACTGACCTTCCTGCTGGTCAAAAATAGCCTAACACATGACAGAGCTCTAACATGGTACAGATCTCGCTTCACTAGGAAATGACGCTGAGGGTAGAGTGGAGAGCAGGGAAGGAATAAGGTTCCTCAGATGAGACTAGAAAAACAGCATTGCTTTGCAGTTAGAGAAGCAATGATCAAACCAAAGGCTGGCTGTGACTTGTGCTTACGGTAGAAATTCAGTTTTTTTTTTAATGGCTAAAATCTTCCTAAACATAGGACACTAGTGCTGAAGATATTAAATTACTCTTCTAATACTTACAGCTCTTAATTAGTTCCCATAAATGCAGTATTACAGTTGTGGTTGTGTCAAAAAAATTGACTTTTGATTTTTCAGACATTCATACTGAATACAAAAACACCGAGACTGGTAAATTGGAACATGCAAAACTGAAGAATTTTAGTATGCTCTTAGGTTTTAAGTTCTCTGTCAGCTCTAGTCCTCACTCTTAATCAGAAGTATTTTTGGCACTTCCTGAGCAATAATTCCATGCCTTCCATTCAATGACATTTTAAATGACTTGCAGTGGAAACTTCTTAAATGCAAGTGAAAAGAAACAAAACATTCTTCACTGAAATTTCCATTGGGAATTCAGTAACAATTTAATGGCTGATAACAGAACTCCGGTACTCTGAATTGTACTTGTTGTATAAGACATATCAGTTCTCATAAATAGTCTGACTTCTGGACAAGAACTTGATCAAAGATAATCAATAATATTATGCAGTTTAGGGGACTTGGGTTTTGGTTTTTGTTTTTGTAGTGCTTTTTGTACCATACAAAGGGGTTCTTCTGTAAAAATCAGGTTGTGTGGGATGTTAGAACAGCTAAAAAACTTCAGTGTACTGTCTAAATACAAATATTTGATAACAAAATCCATATCTACTTGGGTTTTTTTCTGCTAGTATAGGTAGCATATAAAAAATTGCTTTCGCTTTTCAGATTGCTTTTTAGGCTTCTGGAGTGGTGCTATTCAAAGTGTTAATAATGAATGCATTCATAAATCACAGCTGATTGACTTAATTTTAATGAAGCAGTTTATGCATGCATGTTCAATAAACAGATTATAAAACCCTATTTTATTATTCAGATAGTCGCATCAATTTTTATCCCTAGATAATCTTGGTTTCTTGTACCTTTAAATATAAAATTAATGATTTGAGGAGAGTTTAGACATTATAGGTCTGTATAATAATCTCCTCTCTTAAAATATTAATGAGACCTATTCTCCATATCACACTGCTGTACTTCCCCCTGACCCCCATTAGGGGGACGAAGAAAAGTCTCACTCTATACATAAAAGGATTGAGTCAACAGTGCAGTGAGATTTTTTTTTAATAGCATTTACACACTGTTCCCCCAACTGTTTGTACCTTTCAAGAGTGCACATTGCAATTGCTTTTTCCAGTTTTGGAACATGTGTAGCAGGGGAGGGGGTAAGAATGTGATTGTAAATGTGTCACTAGAGAAAACGTGAAACCTATTTTTTTTTTTGACATCTGCTTCTCTCAAGTTTTGGAAATGCTGCAGATTTAGTCTCACTTACCCTTGTGGGCTTTTTGCTTCTGTTTCCCCTCTTTTCCTCATCCTTTTCCCACTTTCAGCGCTACCCAAGGAATACCAGAAGATAGGAAAAGCATTGCAGACCCTGGCCCTGGTCTTCAGCACTAGTGGATACCAAGGTACTTCTATAACTTCATTTGTACTTTACTTAAAAGGACGTATTTTAATTATATCATGCTGCATTTTTTTTTCCTGAAGATCTTAATGCTTTTGTCTTTGAGCTTTAGATGTCAAACATGGTTCTGGAAAAAGTACTGAAAACTTGCTTCACTCTATATATTAGGGGGTTTTGTATTCTAGTCTGCAATCTTGTTTTCTCTCACTGTGTAATCATGTGGTGGGTTATTGGTGGTGGAGGAGTTTAGCTTGATCTTTTAATATATAATCTGGTCTCTGACTTGACTGACAAAATGTGCTGTAGCAATTTTTTGTGATTTCAAAAGGAAGAGAAGAAAATATGGCCTTGAAAATAGCTGTCATAGAACTATTGTGTGACTTCATGATATAACAACAACACACGAGGATGGAAGACTTATTCCAGTATTTTGTAATCCATTATGTGGCCTGGAGGGTTGGCCACTGTAGCCTTTACTTGTCCTTCACCCTTGCTTCTCTTCAAGAGCCCTAAAACAGAGCCTGTCATGTTAGATATGGAAGTTGTGAGAGGGAAAAGGAGGGCATCAATTGCTCGAAGTTCTCCTAAAATGTAGTCTTTAGATCAAACTTAAAACCCTCCTTTGATATGTTAAGCTCTGCTGATATTTTCCAGATAACTGGAAAGTATTTCCTCATACATTAAAGGAGCCTATTGAGTCAGTTTCCTCTGGGATTCTCCTTTCAAATGTGTTTGGCTTTTTGGAGTTTTTTTCTAGACTTGATGGCAAAATTGCTGTGTTCTAAAACCTTAAATGTTATAGCATAGTGGCTTCCTGAAATCCTTCCAACTTAAAACTACTAGTTGGGCCGTACTTACTGTGACTACTCATTTATCCCTTGCTTTGTACTCTTACAACATTTTGCCCCATAAACCATGTGTTAAAGTGCAACCTTCTGAAGCTCAGGTTCTCTGCTGCTGGAAGCACTGGAAATAGGCATAGTCCCTATAGTTTGCTCTCATCTGTGTCCTGTACTTCAGCAGAATGACTGCTTAGTTAGAATTGGAGCATAACATAATGCCTAAAAAGTTACTTTTGGGTGTGAGAATGAAGTAGAGGATTTGCATGGTTACTCTTAGCGTGGCTTAGAAAACTGTAAATCATAGCCAGGTAGAATCTGTAGCACGAATTCTTGACAAAGGACTGAAAATTGCTTGAGTTATAACACACATTGTCTTGCTAGGGTAAAGGGATAACAATATGGCTTAAAGCTAGGGTACTAAATTTGCAAATCAGCAAATGAGGGAAGCTTCAACTTCATTTCCAGCATCTTTGAAAGGTATGAAAGAGTAGTTCCTATGATGCTTGGGACCAAGGCAAGGATATCTCTCTTTGCTGTTTGCCCAGTTGTGCCTGGTTACACCCTAGTATCTTGTTGAGGAAAATTCTCTTCCCACAGATGCCTTTGCTCTGATTCCATATATTTTGTTCTTTTCAATAAGTAGTACACCAGTGTATTTTTTCTGAATTAATAATATATGAGATTCTTTACTTTTTAATTGGAGCTCCCAGGAAGAGAGAGCAAGTACAATGCACACGTGGCTTTAAATATCTTCATCACTGCTGCCCTAACTCTGTCCTGCCAGCTGTTTGTGTACAATTTCACTTCATCGTTCTGTGAGGTGCAGATCTGTGGATTGAGCAGACTCTGTGCAAGAGCCATAAGCACCTGGATTTAAATTGACAGGATGCAGCTTTTCTGATCTCAGTATTTAAAAGATGCCACATTCCTTCTAATGAAGAAGTGGTAGCTAGGCTGAGCATGAGGTATGATTTTTCTGGACTATCAATAAAAAAGAATGGCTCATTCAGCCATACTTAAAGGCACTCAGTTCACTTTCTGTTTGGAGCCAAATCTCTTCATCCTTGTTTTTTTGTTCGTTTGGTTTTTGTTTGTTTGTTTGGTCATTTGGTTGGGTTTTTTTAAAATACTAAAGTTCTGGAAGTTTAGCATATAGGCCACTGAAGATTGCAACAACTGGTTTGATGACACAAACAATTTCAGCTTTTGAGCTACTGGTAGCTGACTTCTGACATCCTATATACACTGTTACTTCGTTCATTTGCATAGTTAAGATGGGATATATCTATTGTCCTTGGCACTTTCATCAGTGCTGCCTTGCTTGTTCAGCAAATGTCTACTGCCTTCTCTTCTGATTTCCAGCCTAAAATGTTTTAAGATTGCACCTGGCAAGATGCACTCACTAATCTGACTCACTGAAGCTCTTTTTCTTGTGCTACAGAATGAATCTTATCAATTAATTGCCAGCCACAATGCATATTAGGAATCTGTCCCTGGTATTTGCAGAGGTAAGGGTACCTTTAAAACTCTTAAGGGTACCTTTGAAACTATCAAGGACACATTGAGAGGTTCTGATTTCAGTTGTCCATGGGCCTATGTACTGTCAAATTGGTTTTAAGAACATGTGCATGCTTTGCAAGCATGATCCTGGTCCAAAAATGCATATTGGAGAGCAACAGAACATACCTGGAAGTGTCTTGCAGCCTGGCAGTATGTTGCCTATCTTAGTGCATCACACAATGCTCTTAGGTCGAAGTGGCCATAAATAGCATAGCTTCTCTTTTGTAGCGCCAAATCTGGATGAGTCTTTCTCCTACATTAAGAAAACATGAATGACCAGTATGCCATTCAAGCATAGTAAGATCTCCTAATCCTGCATCACCCCTCAGGAATTCTGTTAGGCTGTTCCGTGCAAGTTTCACTATCCTGCCAATTAGCAACAGGCAAATCTTGCCTTACAAACGGCTTGTGTGCTGAATTTATCAGTCTGAGATGTACTTATCAAGAAAAATTTTGCTACAAATATTTGCTTCTAGTACATCAAGCTTCATAATTTCTCTCATTGAATTATATTAAAACATACTTTGAAAGAAAAAAAAAACAAAAACACTTCCTGACAAAAAAATTCTGCTGTCCCAGTCAAGCCTTACAGAGTATTCATTCCCTAGATATGTCTGGTGTATTCTTTCAGAAATTATTATCATTGGCATTTATCAAGCAGTTGAACTGCTAAAAGACATTCTATTAAACAACTCCAAAAGGCTCCTCTTAGTTTTACATCTTCCTTCATCTCCTTATGACAGGATGCAGGTCTGTAAACAAAAATATCAGTTTCTCCTTGTGGTTGGCTTAAAATATCTGTAGAATACTACTGGCCATTTTAACTGTTCCTTTTGTAATTACCTTTAGTCAATGCTTTTAAGCACCCTCTGTTTCTGGTGGGGATATGTAATGCACATCAGCATAACTTCGTTATAAATGTCAGCAGCATTTAGGGCTTTCTGCTCTTCTATTGATTAAAGAACCCTGACTCTGCTAGTAGAAAAAGCTCTTAATGTACCCTGTGCCTTCTATGAGCTGGCTTTGTTCCCTGCTGCCCCAAATTAAAGGCCATTGTAGTTGGGAGGGTTTGTCTAGATTCTTTGAAGCTTTATGCAGGTTCCTTGAGTGAACTCTGCACAGAAAGGGAGGATTTTCTCTTTCAACTTCTTTGTGTCCAGATAGGAAAAGTCATTGTCTTTTATGGCATTATGAAATGTACAGCATCATCTAGACCAACCTGGCTTCTGACTCTAAAACTACACCATATTTTATCCCAAAATCTAGGAGTCAGTTGCTTTAGCAGCAGTTACTTCCAGGTTCCTTCTGAGCAAACATGGGAATTGTGAAATACTGAAATTAGTTAAGCCTGCCTGAAATAAAGAAACTGATCACCTCCAGGGTTTGTTTATTGTTTAAAAATAAAAGTGAAGATACCTTTTGAGTTATGTACCTCTTAGATCTCACAGTGGGAGTTTATGTTGGGTTTATTTTTATTTTATCCTAACGGGCAAAAATAGGAGAAAAATAATTATTTCTTTAGCGATGTTTTTGTTGTTGGACTTACTAATTCTGAGGACCAATCACTTTCTCTCAAGGGTTTTTGACTTTATGAAATCAGTCTAATGGAGAGTAAGAACTGATTGATAGAACTGAAGCAACATTCAATCATAACCTTATTTCCTTTAGGACATGCTAAAATGAAGGAATCCTATATAATAAGTCTCTAACATAGATTAAACCGTATGTTGTAGTAGAACAAGATGCTTTAATGTTCAGTTTAATCATTAATGAAATCAATGGTAATTTTCAATGAAGTCACTGATTAATGTCTATAGAATGAAAACAAAATGTTCATAAAAGAGTAACCTCTGCCTAATATCAAGACACATCTGAAAGCTCGAGAATAGTATTTTTTTCTTAAACTAAAGTTTGATATCTGCAAAGTGTATACCTTTGCCTTTCTACTCTCTACCTCAATTTGCTTTCTGTACCATTGACTTACATGCTTTGGACAAGTTAACAAGGATGGAAAAAGTGTGTGGTCTTTTGGGAAGGTGAAGTGCCATGAAAAATACAAGAATGTAAGGCTTGTTTCCATCTTTGTCCCACCTAGCTGTGTCCTGTTAGTAATACAGTGTTATGAGTGCTTGTGATGATGTCTAGCTTAGGATTTGTGGTGATGTCTGTATTGTTAAGTGTAGATTGTAGGGCCCTTTGATCTGTTTTGTTTGATGATGAAAGTTAGAAACTCACTCTGAAAGGCAGTGATTTTTACAGAGCTTGAAAATACTATCTGAGCGTTCCTAAAGGGTCAGAAATCTTGTTGGCAAGGAAAAAAGTTACTTGAGCCTTCCGCTTCTTATCTGCCCTTTGACCTATGGTCCAGGACTGTTGGAGAGCTCAGAGATAGCATCACTGTTTTGTAGGGCATTGTGGAGAATTTACTGCTTATCAGGTATGAAAATCATTTGTTAAAAATCAGAACATCAGCTGTTGCTCAGCTTCATTAGTCTATTTTGTACTGTCATGCCCTTTACTCTTCCTTCATTTCTATTCTGGTACACCTCCTGTTGCCCTATATGAGGGAATACATGTGTTCTTAAACTACATAAAATTATGAAATGTGGAAGTAAATAGTGCTAGTGTACTGTGTTAGAACATTAATTTTCTACAAGATCTTCAGTTTTTTCCTCTAATATTTTCCCTAAATTCTTTATTACTGCTGGTTATAGAAGGAAGTCTAGGCATTTATTATTTATAATAAGCTATTTTATAAATTTGCCTTGAATCCAGGCAAGTTTCTTGTTTTAATTGAATTACTGCAATTTGAATATGTTTACTTTTAGGAGAAACTGATCTCAATGGAGCAATAACAGAAGCAGGGAAAACTTATGAAGAAATTGCCAGTCTTGTAGCAGATCAGGTAGGAGTATTATGAAGGCACTGGCATAGTGTGTACAAACATATGTGGATCACTTCTGACTTTTTTTCTCTTCTGTTAAAACATAACTGCTAGTGCTGTAGAACAATTAAATGAAATTGCTATTAACACTTTTTAAGTGCACGTTCATATTCTTTTGTTCACTATGTCAGCATAGAAGGGATGTGGTGGGGAGGGTATTTCAGTTGGTTCAGAGAGCCCAAATCCTGGTTTCTAAAATACTAAAATGCTTACTTTCCCTTTAAATGTGTTTGTTTTCTGATGTCAGTGAGCTGCCTTGTCAGGGATAGGGTTTCTGCCTTCCCTGTGTACTCCCCACACGTCTACATGATCCAGATCTTGGCTGTGTTTCATTGCTTTGACAATGCAGTTACTTGCTTCAGTAAAAATCTATCTGAAATAAACCTTGATTGGTATTCAAGTCATAAATTAATCTTTAGTCTGTTAAGTTTAAAGTCTCCAAAATGCAGATCCTTTTTATCTCAAGGTTTATTAGAAAATTCTTAAAGCAGATTGCCAAGTTGATAACTTGGAGATGCACCTGTGGCTTTACATATTTGTATAAGTAATGAGATTGTGCATATGATGAGGCTGTACTGGTAACCTCTCTTGAGTGAAAATCTAAGGCAAAACCCCTCCCTTCATAAGTTAGTGTTGATATACACAAAGGGCAAAGGTATATGTTCACTGATGCAGGTACTTTATTCTTAAAAGCTTATATTTTAATAAAAACCTTTTCATATATGAAAAAAATTTCTGTGAATAATTACTATTTTGGTTTGGGCTTTTTCTATTCTTTCTTTCCCTTTTTTATCCTTCGCCCTTTTTTGGCATCATAGTTTCTTTTCTGTGATTGTTAATATGCCACAGACACTTTTACTGATGCTTATACTTGTTTATTAGCCAAAGAAAGATCTTCACTTTTTGATGGAAACAAATCATGAGTATAAGGGATTCCTCGGTTGCTTCCCTGACATCATAGCAGCTCATAAGGTATGTGAAGAGCCTTTCTTTGGGGTTGGGCAGCAGGGACAGCAGGCAAAATGGTAGTGTTGTACCTGCATTTGTCCAGCAGCCTGGCCCCTGCTTCTAGAAACATTAAAATTTCTGTGAAACTCATGTGTTGATTTTTAAATTAAGAAGTACTTAGAGGGGAGGGAAGCTAGAACTTCTCTCAAGATTTGAGAATCTCATGACTTTCTGCCATAGCAAAGCAGTAGAGGGCTCATGACTTTCTTCAGGTTGATTTCATGTCCCAGTGTGGTGAATAGCAGCAGTGTAAATTTGTAATACATGAGCATTATGTGATAGTTGATATTAAAACCTTACCAGTATTGTAGAAAAACTTGTGTACACTTACATGTGGCTTACTGATATGTGATAAATAATCATGCACTACCTAGAAGTTTCTTCTATATCAAAAACCAGACAAGGACTGACATTTCTGAAGGGAAGAAAAAACAAACAAAACAAAATACCAGCAATAAAAACAAACACTTGTTTCTCTGTAATACAAAAAACTGTGATGTCTAGGTTTGGCTATTACGTCTTTTTTGTGGTCTTAGAGATTTCCTTATGGTCATGTGCCTGCTGTAATGTATTTCATGAGACTAAAAATTGTGCAGTATTAAGCAAGTACATAAGTATGTGGTTTGGTTTTTTTATCACTTGAAATGTTAAATGTATAAAATAAGAACATACTTCTGAAGAGCAACAAAGATAAAAGCATATCAGATTTGTGTATTCTTTCCTTTGGACATTTACAGTCACTCATCCCACAGAATCACTGGGGAGAAATACCATAAAAGGAGAAGGAATGTTTTTAAAACCTGAAACATAAGCCTGCTGCCAAAACACATGTAAATAGATTCTCCTGAATGTGGTTTGGCACAAATACATTGTGTAGGAAAGGCGTATCTTTTTGTGCTTATTATTTATGGGTCAAAGGGATTTTCCTGAATGGATGATTATGCATTGCAATGAATTGTAATCTCTTGAAAAATAGCTCATGTTGCCTCATTTTGTACAATGTGCAAAAAAGGTTCTACAGGCGTTTGATAATTCAAGGCTTTTGGGTGTCACTGAGGTTGTTCAGCTGTATTTTGAAACTTGGTCCTTTTGTCCTTTTTTATATATATATATATATATCCTTGTGTATTTCTGCCTGTACCAAACTCAGCTTGCTGACGACTCTGTTCATGCCTGTGTTTGAAGTCACTTTTTTCAAGGACTCTTGAAAGCAATAAAATGAAGTAACAAACTTTGGATGAAAATGTTAGAAAGCAGAATCAGGATTGTGTGTGTGTGTATATGTATACAGTGTGCAAACTCAAAAATGTTGCTAGTGGCATTTTAGGTTACTATAGAGACCTCAAAGTTGGCTACTGTTTTAATCTTTCCTGCATTATGTTTCTACAGGGAGCAATAGAAAGAGTGAAGGAAAGTGATAAGTTAGTTGCAACCAGTAAGATAACACCACAAGACAAACAGAACATGGTGAAACGTGTGAGCACCATGGCTTATGCACTACAAGGTAAACCAGATTTTGAGCTAAATAGCAATGTTATGCACCTCTGAAGGACATCTGCTAAGTAACATACTTTGAAAGAAAATCTTTGTACTGGAATAAAAGCTAGGCATGGGTTGTTTGTGAAGGGGGTTTTTGTGACCTGCTTAGATTCTCTTAAATTGCAGTTATTTTGCAACCCCTCTCCTTTTTTTTTCTTTTAAATCTCACATTGCTATGGCAAGAGATACATGTTTTAAAAATGCAATTAAAAAACCACAAAACAGCTACCCCAGGCTGATTCTTTGATTTTGAAGTGATAATGTCTCACATTAAAAGCATGAACCCTAGTGCAAGAAGCAGTTCATCATGTACAGAGGGGTTTTTCTGACTCATGGTTTAGTCAGACATTATCCTGTTGAGATTCAAGTTATTTCCTGGATGTTCTTTGAATGATTTTTTTCCTCCTTAGGTTAGAGATGGTGTAAATATGAGATGCAGGACACTGCACTTGAAAAACCAGGGAAGTGAGGAGTCAGATCTCAGTCCTGCAGGATATCAAGCCCTTAAGTGCATCCTGTGACTGACTTCAAGGAGAGTACTCATTGATGAGGGTGTTGCATCTTTTTTAGCTGACTTAAAGCCAAGAGTATTCAATATTTTACATGACAAAGTCAGAGCAGCACACAAAATTGATTTAAAAAACAACTAAGAAAACTCCCCACCCACTTCTTTCTGATCACAGCGATGAAAGAGGATTGTGCTGTACACCTGACAGTTGTGGAACAGACCTCTAGGATGACTTCTGCAATCTAAAATATTTCTTCTCCCTCTATTGATATCTCAAAATATATTTAACCTTTTCTTACAGCCCTAAACTGTGATCTGTCAAGAGGTACAGAAAGAGATGTTAGGGATTCAGTAATGCTGTTTCTCAGGTATCTGTTGAAACAGCCTCATTCATGAATGGGTCAGACACTACTGGCTGTATCTTTATTTTTAATGATCATGTTGAGCAAAATATTTACAGCTGTGGCTTACATTTTGATATCCATACCCTTGGAAATCTGAATGTCTTAGCCAAAATCTGTTGGAAACACTTCAGGAAAAAACAGTTACCTCAGTAGGAGAAAAATCTGCTTGTGTTTTTTATTGTTTCTTTGTACACCTCAGTATTGTAATACAAGAACATGACTTTGTCCAGGAAGTGTCCAGATTTTATTGTGTATAATTGACACCCTACCAATTTTACAAACAGTTCCATCATAACTTGAGTGCTGCAGGCAAAACAAGTTGTGGAAACATGAGAACAGTAACTGTGCTGGCAGGGCTGGACACTGACTCTGTTGCACAGTTACTAACCTGAACTGAGTGAGGCTGTTCCTAATTACAAATGTGTCTCTTAAATAATTTGTCTCCTGGGTCTCATTGCAGCTGAGATGAATCACTTCCACAGTAACCGGATTTATGACTACAACAGCGTCATTCGTCTCTATCTGGAGCAGCAGGCACAGTTTTATGAAACGGTAAGGTGCAGTATTTCAGGGCTATTTTCTTGGAATGTACTGTGCTGCTGCCTTTATAAGAAATACATTACTTAATCCATCTTTTTGTGTGAGATGATTTGTGTGAAGAATTATACAAAAAGTTGTAAAAATAGTTGTAAAAAACCCAAAGACTAAGTTAAAGCAGTATGTTCCCATAGATATTATCCTATACACATGGCTGTCGTAATAAACCTATTAGAACTAAAAAAAGTGTTCAGAAACATTAATGTTGACAGCTTGACTTCTTTTATCTTTTTTTCAATGTCAGTACTAGAGTTTTAAAGAATTTTAGTTCCGTGTTTTGCAGTAAGCAAGGCCTGCTGCACAGAATATAACAGTAAAACATTTGAACAAAACTTTCCTCCCATAGGATGAGAGTGATAAGGGATGCTTCTGTGATTTAAAGCCTGATGTACACAAGTATGGGGCAGGAGGGACAGGAGGGGTTTAGGTGACATTCAATATGTTAAGTCTGAGAACTCTGCCTATAACCTTAGTTCTCATGCATGTATTCCTTGTGTTTTCATAATTAAACCAGAAAACAGATTTTCTGATGTGGTATCCTGGTAAAACATGCAAGTTTGGGTGTGCTGGAACTTGACTTCTATCACTTAAAGGAGTTAATTGGTTGCCCTTCACAGGGGTAAAATTTGCCAGTGGGGCTTCAGAAGTAGTGTTAGTCATTAGTAGATGACAATTTTAGTTCTGCCATCAGGTCACTTTGCTTACTTTCTCTGACACATCTGATAGGGGTTAGGCATAGGTTTCCCCTTAGCTTTTTTCAGTCTCTTGTCCAGTCAGTTCCAGTCGTCCTGGTTGCAGCCTGACCAGTTTCCTCCTACCACCTCTCTCTACCCCAGTACATCTTTACGTGTGGGGTCTTGGCTACCACGAGAGCTGTGGGGACTGCAAAGGAGCTCTGTTGGGATGTTTCAGCCTTGTTTCAGTGGGGAATTGGGTTTCCTGAAAAAATTTGGCTTCATTCCTGTAGCTCTCTGGTGTAGTGCACTGCTAGATAAGCAAATAGGCAAGATGACAGCCCTGCCTAAAATGCTTTCTCCAACACAACTTGAGCAGTGAAAGTACAAAATGAACAGAGCAGAAAGTGTATATATGAGAAGGAAAGTCTTTATAATGAATACTTTGAGAGTTCTACATGCACAAAACCTGCAGTTTTTCATCACGAGGGAACAATTCATTTCTTACCCTGCAATCATATGTCCGCACAGTGTCAAGTGACTACAAATTAAATATGTTCTTTTTCTTTGTTTCAGATTGCACAGAAGCTGAGGCAGGCACTCAGCCGCTTTCCTATGATGTAGAAGATAAGGAGTAGTCAACAACAAAGAACAACTCCAAAGTGCTTTTTTGATATGGGGGAATGCAAATAAAAACTTGCTAGCTTTTGCTACAAAAACCCTCAAAAATCCCCCCAAACAAACTAAAAAAACAAAAACAAAAAACAAACCCAAACCCCAAATCCAAACGAACAACCCAAAAAGAAGAATCAGTTGTAGAAAAAAGTATTATTCAAAATTTTACTTTATCAGCCTCAATCATAAGATAAGGTTCTGTTATCTTGAATGCTCTCCCATTTGTATCATCATTTAAATAAAAGCAGCTAGATAATGCTGCCAGTTATAAGGGATCTAAATTATCGAAGTGATATATTGCCATGGACTTAATGAAGACGTGTGTCTATCAGATGTTCTTCCAAAAACTCTTAATCAACATCAGAGTTACATATTTGTATCTTTTTTTTAAGTGGGAAAGCAGACAAACTTGAGAAATTACTTAATACTCATATTCAATTGACCTCTCTAGCAATTCATAACCAGGAGGAATTATATTCGTGTATGTTTCTGGCACACGTTCAGGATAATCTCCTGAATGAATGCTTTGTTCTTAAGTTTTCCTTCCCATATGCAGCCATGGCATACTGCTCCCATTATGCCTTCTGGTAAATATAATTCATTCTTCCCTTTCTTCTTTTTCCTTCTAACTAAATCTTATACTTGTGGCACACCACCTCAGAGCTTATGTCAGGCTCACTCTTTCTCGCTATGCACTGTGTAAGAAGACAAACAGGGAATGAGCCATTCAGGAAGGTGTGGAAAACAGTTTCCCGTACCAGCACTTTGACCCCCCCAGCGTTGTGTCATAAGGCACTGGTGTTCTACAGGGCCAGCTTCCCCTCTGAGAGTTTGAAGTGTTTCACCAGAGGGGCACTGCCACATCTAACCCCAACTAGTAGAAGTCCCCAGATTCCAACTAAGCTCAGGTCTTCGTGTAGTAGTATGTTATGCTGTTGGGTCAGGTTAACTTTTCGTTGCCTTCTAATGCTAAGTGAAAGGTGACAAAAGTACTGAATAATCACATTAGGTATCACACAACCTCTGTGCTTTGATCATCATGTTTTATCAGTGTCCTCTTTCATACTACTGAAATACCATTTGAGGCCTTGGCTTTTCACAGAATCAAACCAAAAAAGCCACCACCAACTGTGTTCACAATGGGCACCAACTACAGTAATTCACTTCTTGCCATAGGCAAAAAGGACAGCCAAAATGCAGGTTTTGCTAAAATGTGCCTAGAAAATAAACATTTTAGGACAAAAGCCCTAGAACAGGCATTTTACCAATAAGCCATTCTAAGTGACGGGTACAGTCTGCTGGTTCAATAGTTGCCTTACTCTGTCTTGCATTGGTATTACTTTTGTGTGCTAGAAGGAAAATCTAGGTCTGCCTGAATAACCTGAAGCCAAACCAAACAAGACTAAGCCTAAGTCTAGATGCTTTTCAGTGTCACGAGTTTTGTTCACATTTTATAAATCTTGTCTTTTTCTTCTCCCAATTTTAGTTGTTTGCTTCCAAAATTCCATAGCGCAGTGTTGTTTGATACAGCCATTTAAATATGTACAAATTGTAAAGAATGTGTATAAATGTTTTACAGCATGTAGAAGCAGCTTATATAATAAATTGTTACAATGTGTACAGTAAATTCTGAAATCACTTTTTCAAGCCAGCATTTTTTTAGTATTTGTATATTCACTTTTTGGTAATGAAATCTTTTTGTAACAGACTCTTAATTTGGGAGGGGGAAGGGGAGTTCTTTTTACCAATCTTTAAATAGCTCCATGTGCACTAAAGTTGAAGGTTCTTTATATTGAATAGACTGTTTTGGAATCTTAAGTGTAAGCTGTGCATTCTCAGTGCAGAAAAGGTATGACAGCAGCAACATTTTGGAAAAAAAACCCAAACAAAACTGTTTAAAGACTTCTAGTAAAATGAAGTTAAACTGATAATAAATATTTATGTATATCCATCAGACTATTTTATCTTTTTGTTTGAAATTATCATATTGGTTTTTAACAGGGTGAATGCAGTATGAGGCAAATCCGCCCTATAGGTTTTCCCCAGCTTACACATACTGGCCAGCTGAGGGCTGAGAAAGCATCCATCTGTCTTCCATAAAGCAGGCATCACGACTGGATGGTATAATAGTGACTGCAAACCAGCAAAGGCTACGCGTATGTTGTAGGCTTTCATTATTCAGGTCAGTCCAGCTCGTGGTGGATGGAACCCTCCTGACTGCAAATCAGTAGTAGAGCACAGTGCTACTGTGTATTCCTGGCTTTGTGTCGGCATGGCGTTGACCCAGAATGAAAATTTGGTTCTCTTTGATATTTGCTTTTTAAATTAGATATAGTGGCATAGGTAGGTTCAGTGAGTTGGGGGCAACAGAAAACCTGGACAGTGAAGATGCTGCCATAAAACAGGAATGACAAGGTAGCATAAGACTTGAGTGGTGCCCTCCTGTATTTTGTTTGTCATAGCTGAATAATGAATGTCTGGAGCATCAAAAAGTGTAAATACTCTTTCCTGGCTTTTGCTTTCCTTCTAGGGTGAGCCAAACACATTAGCCCAGTGATTTCATAAAAGACATCAAATGCCTTAGCTGTTGGGTTTGACGTTACACTTTAATTGCTTATTCCATTACTGCTATTACATCCAATTTTAAAACAATAAAAATGTAGCTGTACAGAGGGGAATGCTGCCTGTATTTCTTGTTTGCAGTTAATCTGACATGGAATTAGACTGCAGCCGGCTTTGTTGCAATGTATGGTATGTTTTTGGAGAAGTACTATCTAATGCAATGAGAAAAAGTGTTCTTTAATGAGGCCTAACTTTGCATGAGTACTAAAATTTTTAGATTACTGAGCAACTTATGTTTTCTGTGACAAGGTAGTTTAGAAAGCATCACCATAACATCTACTTTATTCTGTAAATCCTAATTAAGTAATATACATCAATTTAACTGCTACCAAAATTAGTCTAGTTCAGTTTGTTAGAAGAATAATTCAAACTAACAGCCTTGTAAAGAAAGAGATGCAACTTTTGTGCTATGGCTTACTTTGACATACACCAGACACCCTGCCAAGCTGGAATGGGGCCAAAATTACTCCCTCCACAGCCTCATGGTGTGTAGTCATCCACAGCAAGGAAAGCAGTCACTAGTTCTGCTACTGCTGCTTCTGCCTTTCTTAGTGCTTCACACTGGGATATGTGAGCGTACACCAGGGAGAGGCCACTCAGTTGTGGTCAGTTGTTTTTTCCACTCTACATATTTTCCATATTTTTCTATAACTCTTCTGATAAAATTAATGCTAACAACTGATAAAATAAACAAGTACCAAACAGGAGAAATAATCACTTGAGCAGAAGAAAAAGATTTTTTTTTTTTCTGCTAAAGACACTCTAAAAAGAACAACCTTATAGAATTAGAAGTATATGGACCGGCTGGTGACCAACCAACCCACCCATCTTCTAGCATGGCAATATCAGTTACACCCATGTTATTTCAAAGAACATCTGAGTCACAATACACAAACTCGGATTAGCTGGGTTTTCCCTTTTGTTGTTTTTTTTTTCCTCCTGTGACTCTTTGCACATGAGCTGTGACTCTGTGATCTTTGCAGTATCTTTGGGATACTGATTTTAAACTGACTTAATTTCCTTGTTTTATAAAGTTAAAAAATGTGTTTGCCTGTTTTTAATCTTCTAGGCCTCTTAATCTTTCCTAATTGGTCAGATTTTCTTAAACTATCCCAATTTTTTTGTTTTCTTTCAGTTTCCAGCTAGTATACCTACTGCCTTCCTGCTGAACTTTCTGAACTCTAGGTTCTTTTCATCTACAGTTAAAAACTGCTTGCTTCATGATAGGATCAATCAGATTCTTTGAACTGGTCCTATCAATCTGAAGCCAGCTTTCTCATGTTTATCAAACACTGTTCTTCCATTATTCTAACCTGTGGCTATATTCTCCTGTTAAAATACATTTTTGTATGTCACATTTTTCTGTCAGGGCTGAAGCAAGGTGGTGTAACATACTATTTTCTGGTAACAGCAGACCTTTGCTACCCTTAGTTTTCCCTTTATGCCTAGCATCTTTAGAGACTATACATTTTTTTAAAAAAATATTTGCTATTAAACTTATCTTGTCTTAGCACACATTTGTCAATGCAAGGTCACTTTTAATTCACATTGCTTTTCATTTCAATTAAATCTCCACAGATCAAAATCTAAAATTGTTACTTTTCTCTGTTTTTTTTTAATCTTGTGAAATGTCATACCCCCAAAACCACAAATACTTTGATGAACTGTTATTCCAAGGAATAGTTTTCCTAAAAAATAACTTCATTTTAAAGATGTTTAAAGTTGCTAGCTCCTAGAGGTTTGATAGAGGTTATCTCAGCAGAATAATGACAAACAGTAGGAACATAAAAATAACAGAAAATACAGAAAGATTGTGTAGACTTTTAAAAACAGTAATAAATGGTTTGGCTTCTTTTGAATTGTATCATAGTTATTTGACCTTAGTTACTAACCTGTCCCCAAAGACATTCACCAAAAGCAAGGATAGGGAGCAAGTGATCTGTGTGTATGCATGTGCATATAGGAACGTGCAGCACTTGTGCTAGTTAAGATTGCTGGGCCAGTCCCTGGCTGGCAAGTCTGCAGAGAAAGGCAGCAAACAGAAAACTGATCTGCCAAGGGGGTTGGTGAGCAGGCAGGTCCCTTGACCATCTAACAGAGTTGAGGAGGGAGGAGTGAGAGAGAGAAAGGAGAGCATTTGTCATGGGCCAGCTTAGAAGAGGCTTTGCTAGGGCAGTGCCGGAGCATTCTCAAAAGTTAGAAGTAATGAAAGAAGTGGCAGCAGTTCATTTTGTTTAGGTGTTGGGTCCCTGACAGAAATAACTACATTTTGAGCCTTTATGCACTTTCAACCATAACGTATCTCTTGGGAAAACACCTCCCTGCTTTACTACATAGAAAGTGTGAGCTCAGGGTCAGTGAAAGGTGGGTCCCAATGCTCCAGTATTGTGGGTTTGGTCAGCTGTGCAGTCCCATGAAGCGGCCACCGACATAAAGATAACATGACCCCATTAGCGAGGAAGAGCACTGCACATTATCTGAAACAGCAGGGCAGGTGCCCTGGGACTGAAGCCTCGCTAAATGGGGTGTCTGGCCAAGGGAGCATCCTGCTGTCTGTTGTTTCAGCATTTTCCTCTATTTCTTCAGACTTCTTCCTGTCCAGTAACAGTGTCTGCCCTCAACTAGGAAAGAGCAGAGCAATATGCAAGCAAGTACCAGGTGAGTTCTCCAGTTACTAGTTTCAGTAAATTAACTTGCTTGGAATGTGGCTTTTCCTACAGGCTTCCTTGCAGGAAATGTTAGATGCCTGTCAGATGCCTGTACCAGGATGTGTGATTTTTCTCTCTCACACTGATAAACTGAGGGACTGATGAATGGTCACATGCCAAGAAGGTAGGAGGGCTGAGAATGGAACACAACTGCTAATTCTGAGGAAAGAATTTGATACTGAAATTCACAAAAATTCAAAACTATGATCCCTAACTCCTACGCAGCTTCCTTCTCCCTTGGGCTTTCCCCTCCAGCGCTTCAACTGATGCCTCACTTTAGAGTTCCTAACAGTTGGCAATGGTCAAGTTTCTGATGCATCCAAGAAGTACCTATTAAATTGCCCGTCAGAGTAACCATTCACGTCCATCTATATGACATCTATATGATGCCTCAATGACTAATGAATTTGGTCACCCAGAGGAGATGACAGCAGAAATGGGGATTGTGAAGAGCATCTTCTCCTCCTTTCTGTACCAAGGGAGAAGATAAAGGGGTTGAAAACAGGGCAGTAATAAATTGAGAGACAAGCTTTTTATTTGCAACCATTTATAACAGAGTATCTGAAGAAAATATGTCTGTTCAAATAAAAAGTGACAGTTATAGATAAAAATGGATACTAAATACAATGGTACTTCAATGGAGAAGCTAAATATCATGCTTCATTCAGGTGTGTAATTGCATCAAGATAACTGGGTTAGGTGTGTTAAGGTACTGGCTGTTGTACTCTATAGCCTTTGGTATACAGGAGTAGAAGCAGTTTCTAAGACTATGAATTACTTAGAATAATAATGATGTTCAAATAATTAGCAAATAATATTACCATTTTAGACAGAGCTTGACAAACACAAACTCTTTGTTAAATCTATATAGAAATTAATCTCTTAATCCTATTAAATGAAAAGATTAAATACATCACTTCATGGTTTGCTTTTCTGCTTTACATTTGGGAGAAGAATATCTCTCTGCTCCTTGTGCATTGCATCTAGACCTTTCTGGACCCATCAAAATTTATTGCACTATATTCATTTCTTTTGGCACCTCTGAGACCCTGCATCTCCTTCTAGGGTCATTGCTACCATGTTCTTGCTCTTCTGTAAGAATGTGTTGAGGGCTTTGGCTAGAATGGCATCCCCTTATGATACTACCAGCACTCAAAACTGTACAATGAATCTGAAATATCTACTGGCATTTCTTAGAGCCCCTTAAAATTCATATGTAAGAAGCCAATCTTTTTGGTTGGGTGGGCTTTTTTTTAAAATTGCCACCATAATAGCTAATGGCACACTGGAAACAAAGCCCAAAATAAGAGAATAACAGTGTTTATCCAAAGTTCATCTATCTGTATTTTATTATTTTTAATACAGTTCTTTCCAAACCAGACACAGAATATTGTCAAGTTGAGTGAATCCAATAATATAATGATTCAAGTTAAACTCTTACCAAGGGGGAAAGTGTCTCAAAAGTGAGGGCCACAGGAATGAGGGACATTTTTCTTATTGTTGGCTAGTTCCTGACTGGTTGAGTAGTACTTTTAAACTCCATAAAGATTTTGTTTAAAAACTCAACAGCTGGAAGAAAAGTGAAACTTTAAACAGCATCTGTTGCATTATAGTAGCAAAGTATAAAGCAGGCTGCTTGTTGCTAGGATGGATTTGCTGAGCTTAATGCGCTGCCGCAGAAGTCTCCCCTCTGATTGCACTTCCCAGGACTGCACTGCTCAGGACTGGTTATGCAAGCAAAGAAAGCTGAGAAGCAAGAAAACTCTTCATTTGTCTTCCATGTTTAAGTAGTGATGCTTTTCTACTTGGTTACAAACTGCAAATGTAAAGCAAGGACTTTTTTTACAAACCTTTGGGAAGACACTTGGTCTAGAACACTTCTTCCCTACTATGAGCATTCTTATGCTTACTTGGCAATAGATAAGCTTTACTGGGGTAACAACTAGTGCCAGTCTATCTGCTGTTTATTAACATAGTCTTAATGCTTGGCAGAAAGGAAGCAACAACCAAAAAATCCCCACAAACAAATAAACGCATGATACAAATGTTTATACATGTCTTCCAAAATTTAAACCAAATTCACAATCAGTAGGAGGAGGTTGCTATCCAAAGAACTGCTATGCCATAAAACAAGTCTGCAGGATGTCTGCAGGAGTTGGGATCTATTTGAATGTGCTGTAAAATCAGCACTGGAAAAGGGCAACTCACTGGGACTGCAGTGGTTTCGGGGTCTGCTCCTAGAACAAGAGCTGAGTTCAGAAAAGCTCTTTGTAGGTGCTGTCTGGCACAGCTCCCCTCTGTGTGAGCTGCTAAGTTTATATTGTAATTTGTGTTTAATAAAAATGACTGGAAAAAAATAATTCCACCCAACCAACAAGTAACAAACATTGTGTTGGGTGGTTGCAAGGGAGCTTGAGCAGACACCTGCAGCTGCACATGGTCCCTGGGCTGTTTCTCACTGCTGTGGAGCTGGAGAGCAGTGATCAGTTTAGGTCCACTGCTGAACCCTGGCTGGGTCCAGGTGTGATGTGTGTGGCACACAGGTCTAGTGCTAAACTCTTCTGCAGCATGGATAAAGACAAGACAGATGTGCACAGTCACCACCTGGTTCCGCCTCAACCCCACAATGCAATGACACCTCAGTTGTCCCTCTGTGGAGCCAGCTAAGATCGGACAAAGCATATTGGTTCTGCTCTGTGCTTTGCCAAAGAGGCTGTGCTGGGCAGCTGGTGGCCCTGAAGGCAGAGAGGGTGTTGAGTGTGAGTGTAGCTGGCTTCTGGCACAGTGAGGAGACAATCCAAGAAATCTGTCTCAGGATACCTCAGATTTCTCTGCTGTGGGACTCCAGCCATCACTAAGTTAATAGCCAGCATTAGGCAACAGTTGAAGTGCAGATAATCTTTAAAAAATAGTAATCTAATAACTAAACATGCATGGATCTGCCTCTTAAGGCAGTAGGTTACTTAAAAGTAGTCATTTTATAAAGGTTTTTCTGTAGTATGTTGTAACCTGGACCATCCAGGTCTTCTATTCCTGTATCAGGGCAGGATTTTCTGAGCAGCAGCTTCTAGGATTAAACTGAGTTTAATAACTGTCTTCTCAGAGGCATTTTTAAGCTCACAGAACATCTCGGATTTTATTCAGGCATACCGTGAACTCTCTGCATCAGTGTTTCCATATGGAAAGGATCTGGACCATTTCTGGCCCTTCCATGTAGTTTGCAATAAATCTCCAGAACTAGACGGAGTATATTCCAAATTTTTGGAAGAAGTAAAGAAAATATTCCACTCAGCTGCTACCAAAATATACAGGGAATATTTTTCAAGATAGCTACTCTGTAAGAACAGCACAGGAAAGCTGTCATTGCACATAAAAAAAGACACAGGAAAAAATTGCAGTAACTCTGTGTATCAGGGTGACTAATAACAGAATCTAATAACCATCAGCAGTTAATTATGGGCGTAAACACCAGGGGACCAATTGGGCAGAAAGCATCAGAGAATGAAGCAGGGGGAGGCACAAAGAAAAAGACTAATTGGACGCTGAGGAAAATAGGGTTGGTGCTGAGGGCAGCCAGGAGGGCAGTCCGAAGAGTTACTGAAGTAGAGGTAACAAAAGAGCAGCAAACACACATTGCACAAGGTGAATTGTGGTGGATGGGTGTTTAGCAGAAGAAAGGCTGTTACTTCTGGCTTCAGAGAGACAACGTGAGCACTGTTGCCATGCTGCAGCTTCCCCTGCCCTCCAGAGTTGGTTTTCCACTGCACAGTAATTCTCACCCCCCAAGAGCTGGCTTCCCCCCAGACCTACAGCTTTGCTGAGCTTTTCCAGCCACACCCACACAACGTCTTTCCACTCCACGCCATTCCCCCCCCATCTCCCTGCTTTAGCAAGGTGCTGAGACACCTTTGGCCTGCCCACACTCTGTACTCACCCCCTCCCACTCACACCAGCTTTTCCAGGTCACTGGAACTACTGGGGTGACTGTAATGGTGGCTGGTACCAAAAGCAAGGAAATTACCTAGGAACAGAGTACAGACTACAGGCAAAGATGGTTTCTCAGCTCCCTTTCACCCTGGTTAATTTTCGAGGCACACACACACGAACACACACACACTTGGAGCAAAAAAAAGGGTAGTAGCCTGCACATGAGTTTAGCTCTAATTCCTGCAATTTTCAATGAGCCAGGACAGCGAGCCCTGGACTAGCCTATTCACCTATGTGGAATAATCGTTTTTGTTATGTGTCCCATGACCAATCCCCAAGCTAACGGTGATTGCATGGAGCTACAGGCAAAGTGAAATCTAAATCACCTGCACCCTACGGGAGAATCTATGATTCTTAATCAACCTCAAACTCCCATAATGGTTTATATGGCAATTCTTTTCGTAAAAGCAATGCAAAATCTTGTTTTAGTGAAGCAGAATGGCACGCCTTAAAAAACAAGTCAAATGGTCAAAAAACAAACACTGACTAGCAAGGGGAGTGAAACCTACCTATGTTTACTTGCACGTACACATAATCTGTCGATTTAACTGGTGCATTGAGAATAATGTAACATACCCACACAATTGTTCAAATAACTTCAAACCACGGTATTCCCTCAGTTCTCTTTTCTGGTCTGTTCCCCTCATTCACACACTGTGCTTTGTCAGCTACTCCCTTACAGCAGCACTGACAAAGATAACACCTCGTTCTACAGTCCTCCTCAAGAAAAACATGTTATTCACTCCGCCTTCACCATAAATGGGCTGTGAAATATCTTGACTCCTTTAACCGTTTCCTCTATTTTACTGTTTTAGTTTTGATTTTACCTTTCCCAGTTCATGGTTGGTGTTGTATTGAGGAACTCCATAAACTGTTCTGATTTGAACTAGTTCATACTCACTTTTCGAACTATTCAATCTAAGTTATCTTGCCATAAAACTGCTGAGAAACAGGAACACCTGAGAGTTATCACCCAATAACATTTTCTACGAAGTTTTTCAACTTTACCAAAAGCAGTTGAAAAAAACCTAAATCCCCATTCTTCCAGGTATATGTTCTTCATGGGATTGCATTGCTACACTGCCTCTTGCTCCCCTTGCTCTTTAGTCTAGAACCTTTCTTAAATTTGAAAATCAATGGACAGGGCTTTCTAAAGCAAGAGAAGGCATAATACCACAAAGCATCTGTTTATAAAATTAAATGAAGGAGAGAAGCCTAACTTCAATTTAAAAGCACCACATATGCTATACTGGAAACAACTACAATGGAAAAATGTTGAATATATGATCATAGAAGAGCAAATCTATGAGTCCATTGATGGCATGATTTGATTATATAAAAGTAGTGTTCTCCAAGTAGGAAACTACTTTAACTGTCTTTTTTTTTGTTCAAATATTTGAATATATCTGAAACATTTTTACATGGACAGGTTGTGTCCAACATTCACTTATGTACACACAAAAAATCTTCAGTTTTGCTTTAGCTTTGTGTTATGTGTACAAGAAAAAAGAACAGAACAGGAATGTGAGACTGTTTTTAAATATCACGCTCCATTGTTTTTATATATACATTTCTGTGAACACAGAACACGTGCTCATCTAACTAACAAAATCCTGTTATAAAATACTACGACTGTAAATAGCCAGTACTGAAAATAAATTCAAGTAACATGTCCTATTATATTCCATCAACTCCCACTAATGCTTACATACTGAAACTTCTAAAATATATTCTCCCTTGAATGTTTGATCACACTGAGGGCAGACTATAGTTCAATAAGCTTCAAATAAATTAAGATTAAATAAAGTTATGAATTGAGCATGGAAATGCCATTGTCCTTGCCCTCTCTTCCCACCCGTCTTTTTAAAAGGCCTTCTAAAGGGTCTCTTCTATTCTGTATGCTTCTTTATTCTGAAGTGTAATCTGTATTACCCAACAGGACAAAATGACTAAAGATTTTAATGTTAACAGAATTAATTTACAAATTAATCATAGCAAAAGGGATCAGAAGTTAACATTTTCCTTAATAAATAATGTGTATTGCACCTTCAAAATTATCCATATATATGTAACCCTGCTGTCACTTGCTTGACTGCAGTTTCTCCTTGATTTTTCTGATTCTTGTATGATTTGGTTATTCAAAATAATACAAAGGTGGTTTTTATTCTTTCAGATTATTTGACTTTCAGGTCGATCTTCTGTATCATAACCAGTTTTCTGCTGTGTTCTTGCATTGCCCACTCTTGTATTCCTCTGTTTCTGTCTCACTAGTTATAACACCTCAACAGACAATGAAACTTAGAGATTCTGAGCAACCAGGAACTCTCTGTTCTTCCTTCTCACAGACATGGAGTATCAACAGACTAGTTCAATTCTTATTTAAGAATGAAGAAGGGATCACTTTTTTTCAGGTAGACTCTTCCAGTTCTCTCTCTGTGACAATGATGGCCACCATATACTAGCAAAATGCCACAACGGGAAATCTGAGGTTTCTTCTTTCTGGAGTTCACTTCTCAGTTGATTCATGGACAAAAGGAAGGCCTTTTTTTTTGCCTCTTCAAAATCATACCCCTTGATATGAGTTAAACACTAAACTATGTTTTCACTGTCCAACAGAGATGGGCACCATTTTTAAGACAATAAGAAGAGATATATATTTTCTCTCTGAGAAAAACTGCCAAACCACTGCAGCTCTTCTGTGCAGATATTAAGCAGCTCACTTTAAATTCGAATTTTCTGTTTTATTAAGCAGTGGAAAATCCTGTGGCTTCCTAGTCCTTTGAACATGAGAGAGGAATTACTAAAACTAATCATAAGCATGCCAGGCTGGAAGAAAGAAAAAGAACTTTATCTGGTTGTCCGGTCAGTATTACTGCCTAAATAAACGCCATCTGACTAATGCTGTTCATCTGCACATAGTTTTGGGATGAAGAATGTTAAGCTTTAAAACAGCTGCTATTACTGAAAATAGTCTCTTAATAAGAAAAGCCTTGTGTCTATGAATGCAGTCAATCTGCCTCTCTCTAGAGAGAGTTCTCTTCCATTTAGCACACACAGAGTTAAAATGTAAGAAGAGCAGGTGAGAAATTCCACTGACCTCCCAGCAACACTTCAAACACAGTTTTTCATTAGCACCATTTCTAGAACTGTTAGCACTCCACCAGAGCATCTCTCAGCCACTTTTGGTACATCTTCAGAGCTCGAATTCACAGCCCAATCTGCCGATCTGGAGCTTCACCCTGCAGCCAGATAGGCTCTGACCCAGTCTGAACCTAAAGCTAGTTTGCTTCCAGTGCAACCAGCTTTTGCAGCAGAACCTGCACTGTTTATTCACTTTAGAAGTCACCCAAGCAAGGAAGGAGCTGAGAGATTTAGGCTACTGATACACTTGAAATGAAGCATATGTTTTTGTGTCCTGCTGAGGCAGAAGCTTGGGTCTGCTTTATTAACTCACCCCTCTCCCTTCCAAATAATTGGTTACATGGTAATATAATACAGAATTGTTAGTATTAAAAGTTTCTTTTTCCTCTGGTAAGGATCACAGAGGGAAGGAATAAGGGGAGCTTGTCAGGAAAGGTTGTAAACAGGAGTGGAAATGTGAAAATATTGTCACTGATTGAAGCAAAGGAAATGTCTCTCCATCACTCCTCTTACACTCACAGCAAGGTCAAACTATCTTTGTCAAAATCTAAACACACAAATAAAACATTTATCACACAATTTATCACTTGTGCTCCTCATGCTCTTCAGAGTTATTTTTAAGGAAATGCCTTGATTTTGTTGAGAAACAAAGTGACCTAGCTCAAAGTGTACCAGATGTCTTTGGCACACAAATTTCTTTATTAGGTCAAAATAAGTGTAACCAACTCGAAATGGAAGCTGTTCCCTCAAATTCACTGACAGCGTAAGAGGTGGCGTTAATACCCCACAGCTACTTTCAGGGCAACATTAAGCACTTTAGCCTACAAGTGTTGTAAATACTTCTCTGTGTCAAGATCAGCTTTAAATAAAATTTATTCCAATATTAACTAGAAAATGTGGAAACAATACAAGTTTTTGCACATTAGCAGCAGTTACTAGTTGTTTTGAATGTCATGTGCAGGAAAAACTATGCTGAGATATTTCCTCTATTTCTTCTGTACTTGCTGAAGTCAAAAGCTTCTCATAAAAGGCAAACGCCAAACTGTTTTAAATGACCTTGTGGACACACACATTTCCTGAGGAATTTGTGACCACTGAGGTTATATGCAAGTGGCCAGAAATCTCCAGGAAATGCCATCATAAGTATACATCTATATTTAATCTCAGAGCTTCAAAAAATCACCGCTTATTCCAGTAGCAGAATATTGGACACAGGCAACTATATTTTGCTTGTTTCTGCTGTGTATCACCAAAGCTTTTTGCAGAGTCCCAGCCTGCAAAGTTCACTCAATAGTAGTTCACATAAAGACAGACAAGTAGTACTACAGGGACATTCATCCATTCTGTGCCCCAAAGTCTGGGATGTGGGGTTCACACAGCTCTTCCAGACAGACAGCTGAGCACAATACTCCCTGCCCTATCCAATTCTGCTAAACTCTGTTTTGCAACACTCCTGTTATTCCTCTTCTGATGGTCTCCAAACATACAATGCCACCTGCCAAGGTCAGCAAGCAGAACTGTCTTTCAGTGAGGCAGTTATCCAGACACTGGAAACATCCATTGCCACAAAGACCTGGGAGCAGGAGCCATTATAATGCATAGCATGATTCAGAAGTAAACAAGGGGCCGGGTAGGTGAAGGAATTAGAAATGCAAAACAAACTGAACGGCTCTGAAGGAGATAGAAATGTTCAGAAATGACACTGAGGTGATTTCTACTGATGATGTAATAGCTGAATTTCTAATGACAGCATAACTGTACTTAAAAGTCTGTACAAACTCAGTGTGGACATTGACTTCAAAATAATTTATGTCACAGGATACTAAACAACAGGAACTAAACTTTTATTTAGGAGCTGAAAGCTGTATCCTCCTACCATGGAGGCTGGCCCCCTAACATACCAGTGCTGCAATTTTGTTTGAACTGCATTTCACATAGTTCTACAATCAGCAAACTTGAGATCTTAAGGATTCCTTCTCTTCTGATACAGAGAGAGAAGAATCTCCCTGCCCCTCTAAAGACAGGAGCTGGAAAGGGAGTTGAAAAGATAAAAGGTAAGCAAAGGAACACTACTACTGACAAGAGATATTCCACCTTCCAAAACAGTCCCACTATTTTGTGCATGTAGAATAGCAGAGATAGTCCACCGACCTGTTGCTCCTCTCAGCTCCCTTCTTCCACTGCAGGGACAGTGGAAGATAATCTCCCGCTTTTTAGCTGTGGGAATATTCAGAAAGCAATGTGAAATATTTGCAACTGCTTAGAGGAAGAAAGAGTGATAAAAAAACAAGGATGGAAGTGTGAAAAGGAGCAAAGAAACTAGTATGATGAAACTGTCAAGACAGAAGATTAAAAGAAGGGGGAAATCCGCATAGAAAGGAGGATGAAATGAAAAACTGCTGAGGAGTTAATGAGGGCATATGGCCTGAGTGAAAACAGGTGTGGTGGCAGAGGGCGAGTTCACGTGAGGGACTCCTCAAATGACTACAGGAATTAATTCACTTCCATGATACTCACATACATAAGCTCCAGAGTAAGACAGTTCAGCTCCAAATGTCAGATAAAAGATGGTCTGTCAATCTCAACATTTTCCCTGAGAAATGGACTTTCATGCATCGAAACACAGCTTGGTTAGATGAAAAGATCTTATCAAAAGGAAACCTTTACACACATTCCTAATACATAAAGCAAGGTTCCTATCTAAGCCCTCACTTTGGATGTCACTGTGTGTGATGGGGGTTTGTAGATTGAATGACTTTATTCATTTATTCACCACTCCTCTTGATCATTTGCTCATAGTTTTTTCAGTACTTTCTCAGGATGGTGTGTCTAAGGTAACCCACCTGTGACACAGAGTCTGATTAACTGACTTACTGCCTCTTCAGTAATCATGACATCGCACCTTTAAAAATGCATCTTCCCATGTTGGGGATGTTTTACAACCAGAACACAATGGAGAGATCAGCTCAGATTAGAAAGGACACAGTCATGGAGCCACCTGTGGGTGCAGTGCTCTGTCAGACACACTGCCTAAGGTTTCCAGCTCTCCTTCATCTGAGTTTTCCTCTCACATCCTGGTCTCCTCATAATTAATTGAGGTGCTGAAAAATACTGCCCCATGTGCATCAGTCCTTTCTCTATATACCCAAGAAATTTGACAATAAGTTTTTTATTGGCAATCCTAAATTGTGTGTTCTTGGAATTTGCAGTGAAAGGAACTAATGACAAAAATTATTAATGACCTACAAGCACAGGCAATAGAAAGGGACATACCAGTGTCCCTTAAGTGAAAGTTTACTCTTGTGACGGAGTTTCAAGGGGACAATGTTGAATTATTCCTCAAAGGCAAAAACAACTCCCTGCCCCACACAAAAAGAATGTTTTTTCTTGCTGTTATTGTTAAATACGGAATAGTATGATCCAGGGGTAACTTTTTAAAAATAATGTGATATAACTGTCTTAGGCAGCTCTGATTAAGTGATACTTCAACTATTTCATCTCAAGTGAGCGCTTTTCTCTAGGGAAAGAGGTCATGGTGAAAGATGTCAAAGACATAAACTGATTCTTGGTCTGCCATTCACAAAGGAGAGCTGTAAGAAAGGCATACCCTCTCTGTTTAAACTTAAACATGGTTAATTCACATTTTTACATCATCTAAAAGCCCCAGACTTTAAACTATGTACTATCTCAATTTTTCATCCTGGTCATTTAGTTTCTACAGTTTCTGGGTCATTTCTTTTACTTTACCCAGCACTTTTAATCTTACCCTACATACTGTAATCAAAGTTTAGGATGGGGTGTGGGGGGTAGGGTTCCTGTTCACATTCAATCCAAGCTACACAGGCACTATGCAGGTCAGACTGTATGCAAACACCAATCCCACATTTCCAAACCAGATCCCTTCAAAATGCTGTTTTAAGGAGGCACCATAAATTAATCTCCTTTCAGAAATACCACTGGTTATAAAGCAAATAAACCAGAGCTGTGTGACAGGAAGACAGTACTTGCTTTTCACTTTGTTTCCATCAAGTTCAAAGGGAGCAGGGACTATTACATTCCACCTGACAGGGCACAGCCGTGACCGACGTTCTCAACATAAATATGAGACAACAGCAACAGATGGCAGTTTGGGTTTTTTTTTTAATTTCACAGTTTTCTCTACATATAAACGTAAGGTATGATTAATAATGTTTAACAGTTAGAATTCTGCTTGTTTTGCTCATGTATGAATAGAACTACATTTTCTGCCAGAAATTACAGCGAGTTTTCTCTTCTCTGAATACATTTATGCACCTGGGTCTGCCTCCTCGATCCATTCCTCATGGCTGAACTCTGGGGGGAAAAAACTCTATCACTTATTCTGCAGAGACTCGACAGGAAATTTATGATGGGAATTCTGTAATACGGGGGAAGGGGGGAAGACAGAGCAGTTTTACATGAAGGAACATCGCTTTTTCATTGTTAGCGAACCTAAAACGTGCGCTGTGCCTTTTAACCGAAGCCCTTAGCACAGAGCCCGCTGGCAGCGCCCGCCCGGCCGAGCGCTCCCAGGGGAGCTCCCGACGGGGCGGCAGGGACCGGCAGGAAGCGGGAAGGAGCGTGGCCTCCGCCTGCACGCCAGCGGAGGGAGCACCGCCGGGGTCCGGGTCGCTGCCTGGCCCGCCGCGCTGCCGGGGGCTCGACCTTCACCATCGGCGCCGCGGCCGGGACGCGCCCCCGCGGGGGTGGGAGCGGCGCCGCCGGGCCGGGAATAGCCGGGCCGGGCCAGGACCCACAGCGCCCCGCCGGCTTCGGCAACGCGGTGGCGGCCGCCGCTCCTCCCCTCCCTGGCGGGCAGGGCGGGTGGCAGCGCCCGCCGGCGACCTGTACCTGTCCCGGAGGAGGAGCCGCAGCTGCGGAGCCGGAGGGGCAAAGTTAACTCCGGAAAGTTTGCCGCGGCTGGGAAGAGAAAGGCGGAGAGCGAAGGGGAAAGTTGCTCCCGGCCCGCTGGCCGCAGACGGGGACTACCCGAGGAGGAGGAGAGGGAGGAGGCGGCGGAGGAGGCGGCAGCAGCAGCAGCGGGGCTGCGGGGGACGCGGAGGAGCGGCAGCCGCCAGCGCTCCGCTCCCTTCACGGCGGGGCGGCCCCGCACTGGATCCTCCCGGAGGCCTGCTGAGCTGACCGGGACCGAGACCGGGGCACGGCCATCCTCCCTGCCCGCCTCCTGGCAGCTGCGGCGGGCAGGGCCGGGGTCCGGCACTCGGAGGAGCTCCCCTGGGCTGCAGGCGGGCCCCGAGCGCTGCGCTGTGCCCTCGGGGGAACGGAGGCTCCTCCGCCGCCCCCTCCGCCCGCACCCGTGCGCCTTCCTCGCCGCGGGCGGCGGCTGCCATGGCTCTGAGCAAAGGGCTGCGGCTGCTCTGGAAGCAGGAGCCGGGGCCGAGCGCTCTGCTGGAGGCGCGGTCCCGCCAGGACTGCCTGTTGCTGGAGGCCGGCACGGTGGCGGCGCTCAGTAAGTGCGGGAGGGGAGGCGGAGGTGCCGCGGGACGCGCCGTGTGCTGCGAAGGGGCGCCGGGCTGCGCTAGCAGCGGCCCCTGCCCAGGAGGTTTGGGGCGCTTCCCCCGGGGCGTGGAGACAGGAAAGGGACAGCGCAGCCCCGGGCGGGGGGACGCTGGCCGAGGGAAGTTCCTCGCTGTACCCCGGCCTCCAGCGCGGCCTTCCCACTTGCTGTCGCACTCGTGTGACCCTCGGTGCCCTGCCATGCGGGAGAGACGGCCAGCATCGCCTCCCGGGCCGTGTCCCACTGGCTCCGTCGCTGCTCTGGATGTCTTGAGGCTCCTCACCCCCAGTCAGGGTGGAAGAGCAGGAGAGGCCACACGCTTGCCTGGTGGTGGGGGTTCTTGGCGCAGGGCACCTTTGCTGTGCAGGGCTTGTCCCCTCTACAGCCTTGACGGCAGAGGAGGGTCCCGGTAAAGGGATGGGGCCCATTGCCTCTCGAAGTTTCTACTCAGCTACATCGGGTGTTAACCACCGGTGTGGACAGCCAGGTCACAGAAGACATTATTTTTACAAGACTGACTTGAGATTTGTGTCCCATAAAAAAACCCCTGTCTCCTTGCTGTGGTGCCAAACCTGCCCCTGTGATTTGCACCGTATATAGTTACTTGAGTGTCTGACTCCTACTGGAGGGGTCTTACCTTGTGTTTTGATACTTGTCACACGAGTGTGACATAATGCTAATGTTGAGGCAGACAAGAAAATGAGGTGACCGCGAATGTCAGGTGCGAAAAGCAACCCAGGGGAACTGGGTTGTACTGTTTCCTTAAATAGTTTTCTGTGCAATACTCACCTGTGCCTGCAGTCATGCTGGTGTTCACAGGGCGGTAGTAAGAGCTGAATGTGCATTGTGGTTTGTACAGTGTCAGTCACAGTGTCAGCTCAGGATCTGGATCCACTGAGCTCACTTGTCCACGATGTACAGCGGCAGGACATCCAGACTAAAATGCTTAATAGGTATTTAGCATTGGGTATTGGGAACTTCATGAATGAAGAAAGCTAGAAAGGTCTTCAGGTAGCAGCTGATTTTCATGAAAGTATTTCTGATAGTGGAAAAATTTTGACGTGTCACAAAAAAGATGTAATTCCCACTCCGTGGTGTTTCTATCTGTTTGTTAGTGGGAGTTTTTTTTGTATTTTGTTTTATTGGAGTTTTGTATTGTATAATACTTTGGAAGTTCAGTTCCTTCTTAAATTCTTTGGTAATAGTGGACATGAATGCATTATATTTTTCTAGTTAGTTTTTTTGTGGGGGAGTTTTCAGTGAACTGACAGTGAAAAATCTCCTAGTATCAAGCAGCACTTTACTCACTTTCCCTGATTCTAAAATCTGTTGACATTAAACCCTTATATTGGTATCAGCGGCTTGTGGTTTATATTTCATTATTCTGATACAAATCTAAAGCAGCTCCACTCCCTAAAACCAATGTGCATGAATAAAATGGAGAGACCAGCATTCACCTATCCAACCCTGAGGCATTTGTATGACCAGTGGTTGGAAAGATTTGCATCTCGCTAATTAAAGGAATCATTAACATAAAGTAGATTTTTCTCCCCCAGTGTTGCCATACTCTAAATGATTTAGTGGCTGGAAAGCTGCCCAGCGGAAAAGGACCTGGGGGTGCTGGTCAACATCCAGCTGAGCATGAGCCAGCAGCGTGCCCAGGTGAGCAAGAAGGCCAAGGGCATCCTGGACTGTATAAAAATAGTGTGGCCAGCAGGACCGGGGAAGTGATTTTTCCTCTTTACTCACGAGGCTGCATTTTGAATCCCGTGTTCAGTTTTGTGTCCCTCACTACAAGAACGCCATTGAGGTGCTGAAGCATGTCCAGGGAAGCTGGTGAAGGGTCTGTAGTACAGGTCTTATGAGGAGTGGCCAGGGGTAACTGGGGTTGTTTAGCCTGGAGAAGAGGAGGCTCAGGGGAGACCTTATCACTGTCTGCAACTACCTGAAAGGAGATTGTAGCCAAGTGGGGATGGATCTCTTCTCCCAGGTGAGAAGCAACAGGACAAGAGGAAATGGCCTCAAGTTGCACCAGGGAGGTTTAGACTGGATGTTAGGAAAAATTTCTTCGTGGGAAGGGTGGTCACGCATAATGGAACAGGCTGCCCAGGGAGGTGGTGGAATCACCATTGTTGGAAGTGATCCAATTGACGTGGAAGTTGGGAAACATGCTTTAATGATGAACACGGTGGGACTGGGTTAACATGGACTCAATAATCTTAGTGCTCTTTTCTAATCTTAATGTTTGTGATTCTTTGATTAGAGAATTTGTATAGTCTTTCTTAAAATGTGTGTTAGAAGAATTTTGAAGTAGTGATTTGTATGGTGCCTAGTGTAAGAACCTATTTGCCGTGCCTTTTGAAAGTCCAGAGTCACTTCTTGAGATAACTGTGATCATGCATGTGCTGGCATTCAGCCAGTTCCACGTTAACAACTTGGGCTTTTTATTTCATTTTGTTTCTCTGTTTCTTCCTGGGTCAGTTCCTGTATTATAAGAGAAGCTCGTTCATCCAGTGAAGCCTGTTCAGTTTATTTCTTCTGTTTAGTCAGCTCAGGACCAGTAAAGGAGGGAAAACCAGTAGTAGGTATTGTGATGGTAAATGTAGAAGAATTGTGAAGAGGAAGCTTCACAGCAGGGTGGTAACAGAACTAACATTAATTCTGTTTTGTTTGACTTGCGTTTACATTGTTACTAACACTACAGTGGGAGGTTAACATAAACTTTGCATGTGTATGGTTTCAGACATACTAGTCCTAGGATTGTGTTAGTTTTTACTTTTCTGTCTAATTTTCCGTTTCTAAAATAAAGTTAAAAAAAAATTGCATACCTGTGGTGAGGAGGATTATGCAACTGTTTCCTGTGCAAACCTTCACACTGAATAAAAGCAGATATGTATACCTGGAGCACTGAAGTTTTACAACAGTTTTGCAATAGCAGCCTCATGTCAATAGAATTGTACAGGGGAATAATCACAAATGGACAGTGAAAGCCTGAGAACAGATTTTAGTCAGAGTTCGTTATTTTTTTTCCGTAATTACAAAGTATCTCTGCCCTTGAACAGGCATGACATCAAAGTTTAATTGCTTCTATAATAATTTTGTACTAGAAGAAACAAATGTGGAATTTAACCTAGTTCAGGTGGCAGAAGGGAGGGAGAATCGTCCTAAAAGAAGTGGTGTTACAAAAAAAGAATTGTAAAAAGAACTCACACTTGTATAAACACAATGTCTACAGAGACCACAAACCTCTGGCAAGCTCGTAATTAAAACAAACACTTTCAAATATGTAATCTAACAATTTAATTCTGTCTTGTGAATGGATGACTTTCTACTTTTCCTTCTCTAAATATGTTATAAAGATTCTGATGACAATTCTAGTTGCAAATTGGTTATATTTCAGAATTTCCTTACTGCATATAGAGATTTAATACTTGAAAAATATTTGCACCTTTGATATCAGTAGTGGGAAAGTATTGTAGAGCTCTCTATTTGTCTGAGATGTCAGCAGTTTATAAAATGAGAACACTTGGCCTGTAATGGAAATCTAACATAAGAAACTTTCTGAAAAATCAAGGGGTCAAAAATCACTGCAGGAAACCTAGTTATATGTCCCCAAACCCATTAACTTAGTCTGTATAGTGATGTAATATCAACAGAACAAATTTCTGTTCTGTCATAAGGTAAATAGTATTTTTGAAGATGGGAGTTTTTCTTCTTCCTCTCATGATGTCACTGTAGGGTGGGGCTAAACCTCACTGTTTTGAACGTAATGATACATTTTGCAAGAGGCCTTTTTTTTTTTTTTGCCACTGGCAATCCTCAAGCTTTAGTCATCTCCAGAAGGATGGGTGACAGCCTGAAACAATTCTTCCAGGAATTCTCTGAACTAGAACATCAATAGATTTTGTGGCAGAAACCTAGAGTCATGAAGGATGAAGAAAAATTGTCATTGATTTAGAAGTTTTTGCTTGATGCAAGAGGTAATATAGACACAGATGATGTTCCTGCTTGAAACACATTACAGTTTGAGTGGCTTACAGATGAAGTGAACTGCACACGATAGTTCTGGACTGCTGTCAAGGCAGTGATGAAGTTAAATTCAGGCTATAGTGCTGAAAATATGGTTATTTAACTTTATTATAGCAGGTAATTTCAGTGAAAGGCTGTCAGAAGGAGTGCTCTGCCTTTGAAATGCAGCATAATACTGGTTTTTTTCAAAGGCAGAGCCAATGGGTGCACAGATTTATTTTTTTTCCTGCAAGCTCTTTGATTCTGCAGTTGTTTTTGTAAAGGATGTTACAACATGTGTTATGGTGGATCCTAAATGACTGTGGTGTTTTGAAAACACCGAACTTCAAAGCTGATACAGTGCATGTTTATGCAAATATGGCTGAAGTTTCTCCTCCAGACTTTGACCCACACTGAGAAGTTGGCCTTTAATAGAGACAAGCTTTATATATAGAGTTAAGGTGTGTGTACAATCTGTGGAGCAGCTCTGTGCCTCTGGAGCTTCAGTTGCAGTTGTGTGTGTGTGGTTCTCTGGTGTGGCTGAGTGAAATCAGGGTACAGTCTTGCAAAACCATGTGTATCTTTCTTTTTTTTTTTTTTTACAGAATGCAGTTTCTGTGCTATATGTACATTCACTGTTTACATTTAGATTTAGTTTTGTATTTATGTGGACAGCTATGCCACTGAGTGGGGTATGGTAATCAAGCACCAATACTTGTGTAAGCATGCTGTGAATGTATTCCAAAACAATGAGCCCTACAGCATGGCTCATTTCTACCCTGATGCCAGAATATTCATATAGCTAGTCCAAATTTTTGTGAAGTTTTCTGTAGTTTAGTGATGTTCAGATGCTTCCATTTGTGGATCCCTACAGGACTTGTAGTGGGCTGGCAGTGGGCACTTGGCAGCTGTGCTTTCTCATGCTGAAAGTCACTGCTATAGGTTATAGGGAAAAGTGTGTTACACTTCTTTCACTAGTCACAATGCAGAAGAAGGAAGATGTATTGGTGTAAAAGTAGAGTGTAGATTACGTGACTTGTTTTCAGTTGAAACTGGTGGTGGTTGTGAGGGGAAGATGTGGTGCAATATATGTCAGGAACCACATAAAGATAATGGCCAAGCTTCAGAGAAATAACTTAGAGGCTTTGCTTTTACTTTCGTTTTCTTGACTGCCTGTGGTCCACAAAGCTGGCCAGTAGAAACCTGGTGATTTTATGAATCCATTCTTTTTTTGTTTGTAAATAAATGTATTCATATATGCTCATGCAAGTATGAAAACACAATCTCTCACTGGAAGCAGAATGTTCTCAATCTAATATAGAGAACCAGTGAACTAATCTTCCCAAAATGCCACTTTGCTGTTTTGTTTGTTGTCTTTTCAACCAGAAATATCGCTTACTGGAAAATTGGTAAATACATTACTTACTGTTTTAGATGTTTGGACTCTGTAACTCTGACCACAGACTTCTTCCCAACTCTGTGTAGCTTGACCTGTATGGTGTTTCAGAATACGTTCTGACCTGCATAGTGCCTGTGTGGCTTGGATTGAATGTGAACAGGAAGATTTTAGTGAGGAAAGTTATTGAAAATATAACTTTAAATCTGTCTGTGGATGACAGAAAACACAAATTGGAGGCAATTTAATAGTCTAAACTCATATAATACCAGACACTGGATTTTAGGTAAGATGCTTATGGTAGTGTATATATGGTTTTGGTATGAAATTTCTGTTTGATTGTAGATTTCCCCTGTTTCTGTGGAAAATTCACACCTCTTTCCCCCCAAATGCTGTGTGACACAAGTAAAGTCACCCCATCCATCCAAACCTATCTTTCTAAAAGGACTTGGAAATATGCTTCAGATTATATACATATAGCAGTACCTACAGCTAAGCAGGTGTCTAGTTCCAGAATCAGGCTTAAGTATCACAGGAGAGATACACAATCTATAACCCAGTTCCAGACTCTTTATCAAGAGCTCTTTCTTCATTTTTAACTTTAAATTGTAGTTATTACTGTGTCTATCCCCAGTGTTGGACTTGGAACTTTCTACCCTCTTCCTCTGGTCACTGACCTTTCTGGGCTCTGTATGTGTGAGAGCTGTGCTGATTCCTGTTGAAGTCTGGAGAATCTGCCCTAAGGAGGAATTGAATAAATGAAACTGTGTATGTTTGGCCAGTTCCTGCTGGCTGTTAAATTGAATTTGCAGGTTTTACAAGCAGGAAGTTGCACTTGGATAAGACATATAGTATATAGAATCATAGAATCATAGAATCAGTTGGGTTGGAAAAGACCTCCGAGATCATCAAGTCCAACCCTTGGGCCAACTCCAGTCCATTTACCAGATCATGGCACTCAGTGCCACGTCCAATCTGCGTTTAAAAACCTCCAGGGATGGTGAATCCACCACCTCTCTGGGCAGCCCATTCCAATGCCTGAGCACTCTCTCTGCAAAGAATTTTTTTTCTGAAATCCAACTTAAATTTCCCCTGGCAGAGCTTGAGCCCGTGCCCCCTTGTCCTATTGCTGTATGTCTTTTCATGGTGTGGGGTTTTGTGTTTTTTTGGTTGGTTGGTTGGTTGGTTGGGGTTTTTTTTGTTCTGAAATATTTTATGCATGGAAAAAGTCACTTTTAATTGAGTTTATTGAAGCTTAGTTTCACTGAATTATTCTGTGCCTCTTGTTTTGCAAGCATTAAAATGTTGTTGCAACCTGTCAGATATTGGTATCTATTATGTCTGTTCATCATAATCGTTTAGAATTTCATAGTAATTTTTCCATTTAACTCTCTTCATCCAGCAAAGGCAGTAGCAACAGTTAGTTTTGTTCACTCTCTAGTTGTTCTCTTTCTGATTCTGGCTCTTGTGTCCTAACACTTCACAAATGCTCTAGGACATGTTTCAGACCAGGTTTTGATGACAGTTATTTGAGATATCAATAAGATTTTGAGATTTGTAAGTATTTCTTTTTAATAATAGGACATGAACCTGGCTCAAGCCCTCTGCAAATAATGCCCTTTTGAAGTTGCCCTTTAGTCACCTTGTCTATAGATTGCTTTTTATGATGGTTGTTGGGAATTCCTTCTCCCCCTCCCCAGTGCTGGAGGGTTGCTGCCTGTATCCTGGCTTGCACACTTGCGGGACATGGAGCAAGGCAGTGCCATGGAGGCTGGAGGCATGAGGGAATCGTGCTCATGCTCATGAGGACCCTTGTGGAGGAGGTGCAGCACATGGGAACTGCTGCCCAAAGCCCCCTCTCTCACCCATGCAAAGTGATGATGGTCACAGCGCATCTCAGGATTCTGTGCAACACGAGGAGTGTAAAAGCACAGGAGACTTCAAATTCCAGCAGTGTCATTAACAAATGAAATTTACACACCTATGCACACACCTCTCCCAAATTTCGTCCATATGCTCTAAAACATTCTGGCCTCTCCATTTGCTGTGTCTATTTGGCATGTGCCTTTCCTCTTGAACTAACCACAGGTGAAGTCTTGGTGCATGACCTGTCTTTAGAGTGCGTGGAGCTGTCAAGGGAAGATCACTTGGTCACTTCTTTGGTTTCTGAGTCTAAATTGCTTCAGGGAGCAAAATGAACTCTAGAAGAAATATCAGAATTTGCCATGTGGTAGAAGTTACTGGCAAGTTGTGAGCCAGCCAGGAACAGTGGCAATGCAGCGTGGAGCCGTCCTGGAGCTCTGTGCTGGGAGCCTGCTCCTCCCTTGCAGGCAGCTCTGCTGGTGCTGCAGCCCCGCCTGCTCCTCCTGTGCAGGCATATGTTCTCACAAATGGCCTGCCCAGAACAGCAACATGTTTCTGTCCCAGTACTGGCAAAACACAGCTATTTGTCTGCATGTTTGGAGAGGTCCTGTGCCAGGAGATGATGCAAGTGTGATGCCACTGGCTTGACCTGGGAAACTTCAGTGGCTTCTGTATGTGCCAGTGTTATGTGCTTCTTGTCAGTTGTGTGTTGCTTATGTCCACGCTGAGATAAATGCCATTCTCTTGGTCATGCTCTTACCAGACACTTTTAACAGCCAGCTCTCTAACTTGTAGTTCTATTTTGAGAAGTATTACCATGCTTTCAAGTTGACTTTTGAAATGCTTGCAGGTTGTACCTGGCCTGCATCACTCTGAGATCTGAATCTCTTGATATTTCTGTTGTTGTCTGTTTCTTCCTAAAGCTGGGATATTTGGAGGAATTTTGGTTTTGGTTTTCTCTTTTTATTTTAAAGGGTATGAAAACTAGCTTTTAAAGAAAGAACAGATTTAAGAAAAAAAGTCAGCATGTTGTTGCTTCTCTTTTCTACTTAGTAAAGATGCCATGGAAAGTGAAGCACCACTTTTTTGAGCTCCTTTTTTTTTTCCTTCTTAATACAAGGAAGTCTTGACAGGGAGTCTTTTTTCAAAAAATTGAACATTGTTATAGTCTATCAAAACTGGTTTTGTGAAGCTTTTTTCTGAAGTGCCTGAGAACTGAGCTTGTGGAGTCTTGGCTCTTAAGATGTGCTGTTACTAAATGTTTAATTTGATACTGTCCAGAGGTTTATGTTACCTGATAAAAAATCACTTTGTCCTCTGGTACTTATGTTTTGTTTCACTGGTGTGGGGCATCAACATTTTACAAGTTTCTCCTGATTTACTCAGTGTTCTAAGAAAGCAGAATAGATAAGCTGGGAAATTACGGTAGTAAAAACAAAATTATGGAAAAATTAACAAATCTTCCTTATTTGTCATGAATACAAAAATTGAGACAAACATGTTTTAATTTCATTTGGAGGTTGCTTCTGCTAAGGAATTTTGTGAGGGGAATTGTCCTTCCTTTCACTTCAAAATGTCAGTAATATATGGGATATTTATTTGTTTTCTGTGTTTCTCACTGAGCTCTGGACTCCTGGGATTTATAAAGAGAAGTCTCCTTTTCTGTTCTAGCATCCATTGCAAGTAGTTCAGTTTGTAGCTTTTATACCCAGAGGTTTCAGATTTTACTAACTGCTGAAGTTTATTAGGAGCATAAGATTGCAAATTATTAGCAAATCTCTAAAATTACCATGTTGCTGTTTGTCTGTAGTTCAAGAAGTAAGAAGGACATTGGAGGGTTACAGGCTGTTTTCCTGGGAAATGTACACAAAATGCAGACTTACTCATTCAGAAAGTATGCTGGTTTGTCATGAAAGCAGCCAGTGACAAGTTTGATGTGTGTTCTGCCTTAATATCTAAATGTCCAGTGTGTGCCCATTGAAGCCACTTGTTGCAGAAATACACAAATATAACATCAGTATCTGACTCTTTAATGAATTAACTAATTCTTACCTCACTAAAATATGTTTAATTCCTCTTGAAATCAACATCTGATGTTGTGCTAGGTGGGGGTTGGTCTCTTCTCCCAGGCACTCAGCAATAGGACAAGGGGGCACGGGCCCAAGCTCTGCCAGGGGAAATTTAAGTTGGACATCAGAAAAAAATTCTTTCCAGACAGAGTCATCAGGCATTGGAATGGCCTGCCCAGAGAGGGGGTGGATTCACCATCCCTGGAGGTTTTTCAACTGAGATTGGACATGGCACTGAGTGCCATGATCTGATAAATGGACTGGAGTTGGCCCAAGGGTTGGACTTGATGATCTCGGAGGTCTTTTTCAACACAGTCGATTCTGTGATTCTATGTTTAAATCAAATTACGTTATCTTGTATAAAAATTTCCAGCTCTGTCTGAAATTAGACTGAGAATCTGGAAGTATAAACTCTCTCCTTTTATACTTCAGGATAAGATAGTATATATTTTAGCTTATGGTGAGACAAATTGTTATTTTTGTTCTTATTTTAGAACCGTGTAAAGTTCACATGTGCCTATGTATTTCTTTACTTATTCTGGAACTGATGGAGAATACGGATGTTGTTTGAAAATGTAGTGAGTGCTCTTCTTTCTTCTGGTGTGGTGTGTGGAGGGGCTGTGCATTTCTATCCCATCACTTACTAATTTTTGTGTTTTTACGGCATTTTAATCCTACCTTTGTACTGAGTAAAATCAGCTCTGGAAAGCATTGATGTAGGCAATAGCAATCTGAAAATTTTATAGAGATTGGGCAACTAAGTTTTCTGCCTTTTTGTTTCTCAGCTGTTTTGTTTCTCTTTTGTTTTGTTTCTCAGCTCCAGAAGAAAAGGATGCAATTAAAGGACAATATGAAAAGCTCATAGAGGCTTATGGCTGCTTAGGAGAGCTCCAGCTTAAATGTGGTAAGTGGCCATCTGTATGAAAGAGATTATAAAATGCCCAGATGATGATAAATGACAAATGGCTAAAGTTGTCCAGTTCCTGAAATTGTGAAAGCTTATTGCACCTTGTCATGTACAGTCTGGGAAAGATCTGTTTCTTTTTCTATTCTGTGTCACAAGCGTATCACTTAATGATAGTCTAAGAATTTTGGATTCTTTCTTCATTTGTTTTGGCTAACATTCTTAGCTGCCTGAAGATAATTGCCATTCTTTTTTTTCCCCTACCACATCTGTCCAAGGCAAGCTATGAGTTCTTACTTTTTCTTTACTTTAGGGATCATGTTTAGACCTTGGTTGTCATGGTCATCTGGGACTACAGGAGCACAAATTGCCAGTTCTTGCTATAGTGCTCAATTGCCTTTAATTGGGTAATTCACATGGATAAAAGATCTCCAGAAGCATGCTTTTAGCTGCAGTTAGTATGGTTGAGGAATATTTATTGTCATTGGTGTAAATTTCTGTACAGTTTGGGAATCTTGATCTAGCAAAGGCCTTGCTATTGCACTGCCTACAGGAATGTTAATGGAAATAACATGCTGGAAGAACAGAACTGTAGTGATTGATTTCACCTTACACAGTACTTAAAAAATCACTGAATTAGATGCATAAATAAAAAAGCACTATATGTCATTCCCAAGGTCTTCTTACAGTAACCTTTAATTTTCCCTTGGAGGAATGACAAGACTTTTCCATATAACCTGATACTTGGTCAAGGAATTTACCAAAAGCAGTGGTGGTGTGAGCACTGATGTATTTAGGCCAATAGTGTGTGTTTTTATAGCCTGGTTACCATTTTGCAGCCTGAGAAATATGACTTGAGATTGATCTGAAGAGGCAACTGCAATCTGAAGGATGTCTGTGTCATAATTAAAAACTGTAGGTCCATCTGTCTTTTAACATGAATGTGTACTTTTTGTTTGTTTTGTTTCTTGTGGAGTTAGTTAGGCATTTCTCTTGAGATTTATATTAATTTGTTAATGTAGTTAAAAACAGAGAGCTTGTGACACTTGGAACTGTTTTTCTTCATAGAAGTGTAGTGAATCCTGTTGTAGTAATAAAGGAATGTAGCTATTGAATTTAAGCTCTTCAAGCTAAAGAAAATGGTTGTTTCTTCTTGTATATGATGGGAACCAAGGATATCCAAGTATATTAAAAAGTGAATTATTTCAAATGGGGTGTGAAATATTCTCAGTCTTACTTTTTCTCATGCTCTTATTTCTTCCTGAACAACTTCTGCTTAACTTCAGTGCCCTTAAAGTGTAAGCTTTCTCCATTCTGAGCTTTATCACTACTCTTCTGTCTTGTTCTGAATTACAAGTTCTGGTACAGGACTTCCTTTGGAAAGTATTGTTAAAATTTTGCCAGTAATCAGGTAATAAAATTAACTACTAGAGGCAGACTTCTAATTACGATTGTGTGAAAAGTCAGAGGGTCATGCTGCAATTGTAAGCAAAGGTAAGCAAACGTTTTCTGCTACTAAACATGTTAAAAAAAGTGAAGATGACTGCATGTCTGCTACCTCACCACTCAAGGTGTAGCCCTAGGTTTTTGTCACAGTTTCATTTAGATCTTCCCTCTTGCACATTAGTAAGTTCCATCCCTTTAACTGTTGCTTACATAAAAGATCAGCACAGCAAAGGAATCGTAGGCAAGGTTTTGATAATGTGAGGGGTACAGGTGTGGCTTCTGTGAGGAGCTGCCAGAAGCTTCCCCTGTGTCTGATGGAGCCAATGCCAGCAGGCTCAAGGATGGACCCTGTGCTGGCCGAGGCCAAACCCATCAGTGATGGTGGTAGCTTTTAGTAGTTTAAGAAGAGGGGAAAAAAACCCTATGCAACTGAAGCTGGAGAAGAACAGAGTGACAGTATGTGAGAGAAACAACTCTGCACACCAATCTCAGTGAGGAAGGAGCGGGAGGAGATGCTCCAGGTGCTGGAGCAGAGATTCCCCTGTAGCCCCTGGGGGTCCATGGTGGAGCAGAGGTCTGCTTGCAGCTAGTGGAGGACCCCATGCTGGAGCAAGTGGATGCCCAAAGGCAGCTGTGACACTGTGGGAAGTCTGCACTGGAGCAGGCTCCTGGCAGGACCTGTGGCCCTGGGGAGAGAGGAGCCCAAACTGGAGCAGGTTTACTGGCAGGACTTGTGGGCCTGGGCGGGTCTCAGGCTGGAGCTGTCTGTTCCTGAAGGACTGCACCCTAAGAAAGACGTCCATGCTGGAGCAGTTACTGATAAACTGCACCCCATGGAAAGGACTCACATTGGAGAAGTTTGTGGAGGACTGTTTCCCATAAGAGGAACCCCATGCTGAAGCATGGTATGAGTGTGAAGAGTCCTCCCCCTGAGGAGAAAGGAGCAACAGTGTGTGATGCCACCATGCCCCATTCCCCGTGTGCTGTGGGGGAGGAGAGAGAGAAAACTGGGAGTACATTTAAGTCCAGGAAGAAGGGAGAGGTGGACAAAGGTGTTTTTAGAATTTGGTTTTATTTCTCATTGTTCACCAAGTTGGGAGGGAGTGTCGACCTGCTGGAAGGCAGGAGGGCACTGCAGAGGGATCTGGATAGACTTGAGAGATGGGCTGATT
>VWZD01002799.1:0-97337 GCA_013396695.1 Sakesphorus luctuosus | reverse complement strand
TTGTTTGTTTGTTTGTTTGTGGGGTGGGTGGGTGGGTGTAGTAAACCAAGAGTGCAACTTCATGGATTCTTTTATGAGATTTACTGGATAATAAAAATTAGTATTTTAGGAACTAAAAGAATTTTTCAGTAAATTCTTGTCAGCTAAAAATGTTATTTTCCATGCAGTGACTGAACAATTGCCAAATAACATAGTATTTGATTTTTTTTAGAATGGAGAAGGTTGATTTTAATTATGCTTTTTATAAAAATTACTTGTTCCAGTAGCAGCATACATCCTGATGGAAGTAATTTGAGTAATTTCTACCCTTAAATTTAAGTGCATTGAGGTTGTGGTTGATACAGCTGTTTTCACATTACATATCTATTTTCAACAGGAAAGATTATGGCTTGTTAAATCTTATGTAACAGAAAAGAAACCACAGTGACTTTTTAAAGTTTAAATTGAGAAGTAAATGGCCTGAATTTTTTTCTTTTTTTTTTTCCTTCTTTAGTAAGTTCATAAAAATCAGACTTTTGGGAACTGGCAGATGAGCAGAAACATTTTTCCTGTGGCTGGAAATGTTAAGTTTCTGCCTTATTACAGAATCAGAATGACAGAATATGCTGAGTTGGAAGGGACCCAGAAGAACCATCAAATCCAACTCTTCGCCCAGCACAGGACCATCCCCAAGAGTCACACCATGTGCCTGAGAGTACCATCCAANTTGTTGTCCTCTTTTGGACACTCTCTAATAGGTTAATCTTTTTAATATTGTGGCACCCAAAACTGCACCCAATATTCAAGGTGAGGCCACCCCAGAGCAGAGCAGAGAGGGACAATCTTCTCCTTTGCTTGGCTGTCGATGCTGTGCCTGATGCCCCCCAGGACATGGTTGGCCCTCCTGGCTGCCAGGGCACTGCTGACTCACATTCAACTTGCCATCAACCAGGCTTTCCATGGCACTGATTTCCAGCATCTCATTCCACAGTGTATACAAACATCCAGGGCTGCCCCATCCCAGGTGCAGAATCCAGCACTTTCCCTTGTTGAACTTCATACGGTTGGTGACTGCCCACTCCTCTGATTTGCTAGGGTCAGTCTGGAGGGCCCCCTGCCTTCGAGGGAGTCAACAGCTCCTCCCAGTTTTGTGTCATCTGCAAACTTGCTTTCATATCTGCAATATGAAAAAAATGCCTTAGTGAAAGCATGAGTGGAGATAGTGCAGTTATAATTTCCATTACAAACTTGTTCAGTGTATTTATCAATATATATAAAAATATTGGCAACCTGGGCATAGGGAAAACTGAGAATAAAGGTTTGGAATTGAAAGAAGAGATTCCCAGGCATAAACTAATGTTGCAGATAAAGAAGGGAAGACAATGAAAACTTTCTCTGTGTGTAACTGTATAGCTTAGTGGTGAGGAATTTCTTACACTTTAATGGAGACATGATTAAAAGATGAATAGTGGAGTAGTGTTTTGGTAGCATTAGTTCTGCTGTGTGAGTTCCTAAAAGGGTGAAATGCTGACAGGAGCTGTACCTTTGCTCAGAACCCCATGGCTACATCTGTCTGTGAATCAAAAGGGGCAGGACACAGGCCCTGAGCACTGTCATTAGGATATTGTGACTAGCTTGTTCCCTGTGCAAAGAGCAGCAGGAGCATCAGGGAAGGATCTTCCTCCCGCAGTCTGTGCTGTGATAGCCCGGAGCTACTTCCCAGGAACACTGTCCAAATACTACATTGAATGAAAGTGATGTTAGAGGATGAGGCTTGGAACTTTTTTCTCTGGTGCAAAGTCAGAGAGATTTTTGTTAAGCTGGGGCTCCAGTGTTGTGGGGTTTCTGCATTCTGGCTGGTTTTGTAGCATATCCTGAGTGATTTAGGCAAGTAAGAGAGGTTAGAGGTGGAAGACCACCTCAGCTCACAGAGCAGCCTGGGAGGACAGAGTGGGAAAGCAGGCTAACTTTATCACACCTGAAATCTATTTGTCTTTTTTCATCCTTTTTCTCCAGTTTTCTGAGCCATAAGTGTGAACTCCCTTGCCAGCCTGTCTCTGTTCAAAGGTATCATGAGAAGTGCATGACAGCTGCTCTGTAATTTGTAGCACCCTAAAGAGCCTTGCTCTCTCTATGTATAGAATTGTAGAATGGCTTGGGTTGGAAGAGACCTTTAAAGACCATCTACTTCCACCACTCCTGCCATAGGCAGGGACACCTTCCAGTAGACCATGTTGCTCAAAGCCCCATCCAACCTGGCCTTGAACACTTCCAGAGATGGGGCATTCACAGCTTCTCTGGGCAATCTGTTCCAGTGTTTCACCACTCTCATTGTGGAAGATATTTGCCTTATATGCAATCTAAACCTGTCCTCTTAAAACTGTTGTCCCTTGTCCTATCACTATAAGCCCTTGTAAAAGCTCTCCATATTTTGTTATAGGCTCCCCTTTATATGCTGAAAGGTTGCAGTAAGGTGTCCCAGAGCCTTCTTTTCTCCAGGCTGAACAACCTCAGCTCTTTCATGTGGGGTTTTCTGCACAGTGGCAGAAAAGTATTACAGCTTCAGAAAACCAATCTTCTGATGCTTCAGGGATGATTCAATAGCTTCCTAGCTGTTATTGATGGTTTTGAGCTTATTAGCTGGTGATTTGGGGGAGTCAAGATGATGTACCTTTGAATGTGTGGATGTGTATCCCATTTGGTGGGTGAGTGGTTGAGTGGAGGAGGTAGTAAAAAGAGTCTATAGTCTCTGCTAAGCAATAGCAAGTTTCTAGGTAAGGCAAAACAATACTGTTGATTGGCTTTTCTGTCATGCTTTCTTCCTACTTACTGCCTTCTTAAACTGGAGGATTGCTCTGTTTAGATTCAGTTATTTTCCACTGGTTACAAGCTCCTCAAAGGACAGAACAACAGATAAGAAGCTCATTATTATTAAAGTTTTGTTTTCATTGGCTGTTTTAGTGTTGACTTTGATCTCTTCTGAACTGTCTAGGAAAGTTTAAGGTCACTGAAGGCATTGAAAGTACTGGTACTCTCTGTCTCAACATCCCAGCCAGACAGCCCTCTAAGTCCATCACTACTGGATTTTTTTGTCCCTGAAGCTAACTGATAGTAAGGAATATTCCCAAATTCTCCTGAGTGAAGTTTACTTTGAGCGGATCAGTTTTGCCTGGTTTCAGCTAAGTCACAGCAGCTATTTGCTATCCCCAGAGACAGCTAGCTCCTCCTAACCCTTTCTGGAGGCTTCAAGGCAGTATCTAGTCAGTTATGAACTAGATGGTGATAACTGATGTGTCTCCTACTCTTAAGACATTTTGGTTATGCACAGTCATGTGCAAAGGAGGAATAAACTGTCAGGTTTTCTGTATTTCTAGCCCTCTGCTGTGGTGTAAAAGGCACAGAAGACAAACTTCTTGAAAGCATTTGTGAAGGAAAACACAGCACTCCCTTGTTACAGAAAGAAATGTGATGAACAGAGCTTTTTAGTAAATACCACCTACACTGGCCTTTACACAAAACTGGAGTCAGCAGAACAAAATGAATAAGATCTAATCTCCCACCTTGTTCTGCCATTCCAGTCCTATGTGCCTACACAAATATTCTGGCCCTGCTGAACACCACCCCTAACTCAAGTTTCTGTATCCAGCCTGTGCTCTGGAAGCAAAGACTCCCCTGCTGGTGTTTCAGAAAAAGAATTGTGTGAGAGCTGGTCTGTGTTTTCAGATGGTGAGTCACCCTGGAGGATTGAGGAGTGATCCTACAAAGTGTTCCCTTTTGCTGTCTGAGGCCATCCTGTCCCAGATTGTTACTGTGCCCTTAGCTAATTAACTTGCTCTTGGCAGGTCAGCTGTTGGTCCTGCTATGCTAAATTTATAAATCTTGGCTCATTTCCACCTTTTCTTACTAACTAGAGTGAATGTGATAACATTGTCTCCATTACAGGCCAATTTAAATGAATCAAACAGTTTCTTCCTAGCAAAAGCAGTGTTGTCAGAACACTTGTTCTGCTGTTTCTCAATGGTCATTTGAGAGAGAATGAGCAGAGGTTGTGGACAAGAGATCAGATTTACAGTGGTGTTCTCAAACTTAAGAATTTAGTTTTTTAGTTTTGGGGCCCTGAAGTTCAGCTGCTTCATGATTTCACACTGCTTCACAGCCATGGCAGCTGTAATTCTTCTAGTGATAACTGAGATCGTCATCTAATCATGTACATTCTTTTGTGACATAAAAAACCCCATATTTCAAGAATTGATAATACTGAAACTTTCTGAATGGCTGAATACATCCAGCTTCAGCTGAAGCCAGTAAAAAATCTAAATGCTGTTTGTTCTCTAGGGTAGAGAAATTTGATTTTTTTAGTAATATCCCAGCAGCAAGCACATTGCTCTTTATAAGGTCAGTGGAAAAAACACACTCTAATGCAGCGAAGTATGTGGATGGATAAGTACTGTGGAATATTGTGCAACTGCAGTCACTTACCTGCGGTTAAGAGGAATTTAGAAATGTAGAGAGCACAGCCTGCGTGCCTGTGGTTTGCCTTTATCTTGTGAAGCAAAGACGCTGGCCTCTGCTGGAGCCTTGGCAGCATTGCATGTGACAGCACGGATGAGAAACTCTGTCTGCCTGTAAGTAACCCCTTTGTAACTCTCTGTCCCCTTCTAGGTAACACTCGGCTGCACTTTCTGGTTCTGGTAACAGGCTGCACGTCGGTAGGAAAAATCCTGGATGCTGAAATTTATAAAATTACTGGAACAGATTTCTGTCCTCTCCAGGAAGAAACTAAGGAAGACGAGCGCGTTAGTGCCTTGAAGAAAATACTGAACTCTGGGATGTTCTATTTCTCATGGCCTAATGCAGGCTCCAACTTTGACCTGACTCTGCGGGCTCAGAAGCAGGGTGATAACCACTATGAATCTGGTAACTCGTTCTTCTGGTTAGTACTGCATGTTATACCAGAGTCTTCTGTGGTCGCCACCTGTGTCTTAGTGGTCAGACATTCTCAGAGGGAGATGAACATGTGCATTTCAGGTGCAAATTCTTTCAATTCATTGGTGTGTCATTGCAGAGGCCACGTGGCCTTACTGGATTCATCTTAAATCTGGGTCAAACAAATAACTTCTATTTTAAAATAATCTGATAGTGAAAAGCAATTATAAAGTGATGATTTATGCTTCAAAGAAGGAAACACAAGCTGTATTGCTCACACTACAGAAACATGTCTCTATATGTCATGAACAGTTTCCTCTGTAGTTCTTTTTCATAATTTGCTTTAAAGTTACCTAATAGAAACGTGCACTTGACCTTTTCATAAATCCCTTTCTGTAAGTCTGGGCTGAAGTATCTTCTTTTTCCAAAAAGTGTGTGTTGAAAGTCTGTAGCTTAATGTTTCAGTAATGTGCCCTAGTTTTTATGTTGAAAACATCAATATTAATATGTTTACAGCTCAGTACAAGTGTGTGTTGCGCGGAAGGAACTCCTGCGATACACTGCTCTGTGCTTTTTACTTTCTCGTGCTTATAAAGCAGAGAAAAAGTATTTTGTATTGTGGTAAGTATTGGTTGAGGGGAAAGGAGAAAACACAATGCTGGGTTTTGTTTTCCCTAGGTGGGTTTGTGATTGATGAAATTTGGTTTGTTTGCTTTACAAATTTTGGCAGAATGCTTGAATTTCTGTACTTTTTTTTTTTAAGTGAAAGATAGTCACACAGGAGGCATAGCTGTACTGGAAATAAATGAGGGTTTGATGTAGGTGGAAAATAACTGGCAGGGTTAAATGTGGGTGTGCTGCTCGAATGTGTGATAAGTCATGTGGCCCAAAGTAGGTGAATATTAAATAAGTTAAAAAGTTCGTAATGGGTGATAAATTAACAGGGGAGAGCGGTTCAGTTCGGCTAAATAATCTTTCTAGCTATGATGTGATTTTGCCAGGTAAGATCTAGTGGTTTGAATTTATCTCCAAAGAGAGATACATAATATTTGCTTTCAACTGTGCTAATTATGCATCCCTCTCAAAAAGCACACCAAATATAACAAGTCAGACACATGGCAGAAATGAGCTGTGTTCCAATGATGAGATTCCTAAGTTGGCAGGATGCCTTAATAAAGAAACAGCCTTTAAAGCAACTTTTTTCTCTGTGCTGTCTTTTGAAACTTTTCCTCTTGGGAAATAAGTATATTTGAATTTTCCTTCTTTGCTGCTTCTGGCTAATCTAGAAGTAGAGCTTGAAGAGGTTCCATTCTTTTGTGTGTTTTAGAACAGGTATGAATGGTGACAACAGCACGTTTAGGGCAAAAAAGTGTCACAAAGGGAATTTATCTTCAGGTAATTAGCTGATCTGGGAAGTTTGAGACCAAACAGTAGATTCTTGAGAAAAGTAAACAATGAGATAAATAGTTGCACAATGAAAAGTGTTGGAGGACCTTAGTTATAAGCAACACAAACTGCTTGTTAAATGAACTGCAACCAGAAAAAAGTTCTACTTGAATTTGTCTAAGGAGTTCCTTTGTGAGTAGAACTAGGTGAAAGAGAGCGCAAAAATTGGTTTAGGGCAGCTTTTTCAGTTCCATATTTAGATTAAAAATGTAAAGATGAGTTGCGCCTTTTTCAGAGAAATGCTGTACTCTAAAAGAACAATTCTTCAGGAGTTTTGCTAGATGCAATAACTCTTGTACAGATCCGATCTTGAACAGCAAAGCATCATAAATGGGATTTTCTTTGCCCTCGTGTGTGACAAAAGGCACACTTTCAAAAATGAAGTTAGGAAAAATACCATAGTAAAAGAGACCATCATCAATGTAAGCCAGGCATGATAGGTTTCTAGAGTTGTTGATCTTAAAATAAACTGAAGGTTAGAACAGATGTTCCTTAATTTCAGTAGCACTTTTTGCAGTATCTTACTGACTTCCAATTTCTACTTGGAAATTTTTTTCAGAAAATCCATGTGGATTTTGAACTGGTAGTTCATCCTGTAGCAAGTGCTAAGGTCCAGGCAGTACTGTTCAAAAAAGGTCATTAGCTTAATAACATTGTAATTTTTCAAAAAGATTACTGAAAATAGATGTATTTCTGGAGCTAAAAGAAGTGACATTTGTATCTGAATTTAAATTACAGGTACCAGATATGAAGGTAGCACCTTGGTGGGAGTTGTGCTGTTAAAATTTGCTATGTTAAGTTCACTGTAGTAGTTCACAAGGGTTTCTTTCTGATATTTCCTGGTTTTGGATAAAGGAAAGGTACAACAGAAAAGGGGCCACAAAACCTTAATTGAATTAAATTAGTGGTTGTTGTGGGGTGGGACCCATGCCTGCCTGGTTATTTTTTTCAGTAATGTGTCTGTATGTTGTTGAACCTTTCAGGAACCAGCTATTGCATGTGCCCTTCAAACACTACCAGGTGAACTGCTCTGACTGGTTGCTGAAAGTGATCTGTGGCGTGGTGGACATTCGCACGCTTTATGCTTCCCACAAGAAGGCCAAAGCCTGCCTCATCTCTCGCATCAGCTGCGAGCGAGCCAGTGTCCGCTTCCACGTTCGAGGAGTCAACGATGATGGACACGTGTCTAATTTTGTTGAGACAGAGCAGGTAAGTGGATGTATCCCATGGCTTTAAATAATTTAGTCTGCTCGTGTTTAATTGGGGCAGAATTACCAACAAGAATTAAAGAAGCTCAGGAGATGTTTCTTCTGAGCATATTTAAAATACCACTGCATGGCAGATCTATTTGTTCTTGCCCATTAAGCATTTCTTTGTGACCTGCTCTTTTTCTGTGTTTCTGACTTTTTCACTCACACAATTTTCACTAATATTTTTGATTTTTTTTTTTCCTGAATATGAAAGTCTGGCCATTTGATACTGTAGTGAAATACAGACATGGGCTTTTTAACCATTCAGGAAGCTGTCCAGCAAAGGTGCTGTGTTTGCTGGAAAATTGTGTTTGCCTAGTAAAAGTTCACTGTCCAATTATCTTTTGCTAGTAAAGAAAATGTGGAAAAAATAACGTCATCTCAGAGTCAGTCATATTCCAGTTCAACTCATTTTGGAATAGATTGCTTTATATTCCCCTTTGATTTATGGGGGATTCTCTCCAGTGAGAGGTGGTATGACAGCTTTTATGCATATATGGTAAAAGCCTCGTTTCCAGCTGATGCAGAGACAAAATATGTGTGTGAAATGCATTCAGCAGGCTCCCTTGATTGGCACAGCCAAACAAAATAAGAGAGGCAGTTGGTTTTATTACACATGGTTTAGCTTACTACCTGGAAAGTCAGTAAAAAGCATTGGACCCTGAAGAATCTGAAGTCCTCTGTGCCAGCTGAAATGAGTGCTTGCTTATTCAAGTACAATCACCTTTTTGAACAGAAGTAGTAATTACTAGCAGTCAGAACCATCATACAGAAATGGATGACTTTATAAACAGAATAGATAAATGGCTGTTAGTTTTCAACAAAAGACAAGGATTCACTCCTAAAATTTGGTTGTTGTTAGCATCTTCTGGGCAGATCTACACAACTGCATATGTAGTGTAAATTGTTTTATATGTGTATGTCTGTGTCTGTACATACAATGAAAGCAGATTGCTCATGTGATGCTTATAAGGGAGCATGACACAGTGAGTGTAGCATAGAGATACTTCAGCCAACTGTGTCATTGCTTGTTCCAGAAGAGTTGAAGCTGTGTCATTGCAGGACTGTGCCTAATGGCTAAGGGTGGCATCCCCTCCTGAAGGTGCCCATACTTCATTGCTACTGATATTACCTCATGGCAGTACATGAATGTAGCAGCTCACACCTGGTTCGGTCCTTATTGTTATCCCACTGCATGACGCAGACATGCCTTCAGGCACCCGTTGGTCCAAAATCCAGCAGTGTTTGGACACTTCCCAAATTTCCTCTAAGATGTTGCCTTCATGGTACATCTTAACCTTTTCATCTGGTTCTGCCTAAAGGCTCAAGTAGAACTACCTTAGATTTGACAGTGCTTTGTTCCTCAGTAAAGTGCCTGTGCCTGGAGCAGTTGCAGACTGGTATTCCCCAGCCTGCTGGTGAGGATTGATTCCTGAGACTTGCTCAAAGCATGCACAGTGTTACACGTGTGACTTTCTGCCCACTGGTCAGAGTTCTCATGGGCATGTCCGTGACATGCTCACGTCCCTTCTTTTCCTTGTTTGCCTGCATTTTCAGTTTGGCTGAAAGCTTTCCACTTAGTGTTCAGCCTTCCGGTTCTGCTTGTTGGATGCCAAACTCTTCCCCTGCAGTGCTTGGGTCTCTTATGCAGCCTCTGAATCCTCTGCTCCAAGGCAACTAAGGTCAAGTCCTGCAGCATCTACATCTTTCTAGAAAGACTGTCAGTGCACTGGGTGATGCAGATGGGTCTGCTTACTGAAAAGAGGAATATTCACCTGAAGCATGCGAACAGAAGAAGGGAGACACGCCATTTTAAGTAATAACTTGGTACATTCTGCTGTTTTAGTTGAGTATCTTCTCATGAGCGTTACTGCAGAGCGTGTTACTCAGGATTTGAAGAATATTCTCCCACTGAAATGCAGAGGAAAGAAAATGCAAGAAGAGTTGTTAGCTTTCTTTCAGATATTTGTGACATTGAACTTAGCAGTTGTCTAATTATGGAAAATACTTCTACTATCCTGCTCACTATTTCCGTCAGAAGTAACTCATTCTATTTAATTATATTCCTGGACTACATCATATTGCAAATGGTTAGCATGAAAAATAAGATCGTCCTTGCATTCCAGCAGAAAATCTGAGGATTGGCTCCTGGTGAGTGGCAAAACAGTGTCTGATTGCTAATGCTTCCCTTAGCTGGGGCTGGGTCAGGCTCTTCATGGGAACTGCTGTGTTTTGTTCCCACTCAGCCAGAGGCTGAAGAGGGAGGACTGAGGGCTTTTGAGTGTTTTTTTTTCAACTGGGTAAGCAAAAGCACAGGAGTGAAGTGATACTAGAGTGAAAGGTTCATGTAGTTTCAGAATTATAGCGAGGGTTTGCAGTTTTAAAGGATTGTGTGTTTTTCTTCAGTTTTTGTTTTAAAAGAAGAAAAGAAGGTTGCTGTTGCTAATGGTGCCAAACGCTAGTTCTACCAAGCTGCATGTCCTAAGAAAGTAAAGTTGGGCTAACCACTGGGATGCCTGAGGTCCAGTCCCGGCTGGCATCCTCCTGCCATTAGGAAGGAAGAGTCCTAGAATAAACTCCTACTTTCATAGTAGACTACTGACTAATCTCCTATGAGATAATACCTTGGCTGAATAACATTTTGTTTCCATTTGCTGCAGCGTGTACAGTATCATGGCATGCTGGCTATGTGCTTTCATGGATAAATAGCACCCTAGGATTCTGAAAACGCAGGGCTTTTCGCCTCTTTGTAGGAATTGCTTCTAACATTTTTCTGGTTTTAGAAGAGGGAGAAACAATTAATCTTATCTCCAGGCAGCTCTTTTATGCATAGATGATATGCTTTTGTCTCCCACTGAGTTAGCCTTGTGGCATTTTAGCTCTGTAATGAGTCATTTTTTTGTGGGCTCACTTAACTACTGTGACTCACAGTGTTTGAGAAGAAGAGGGGAAAAGTTAAATATCTTACTTCACTTTTGCTTTTCAAAAAGAAAAAAAAGCTAGTAGTAGATCTTTCAGATATTTGATCATTTAGCTTGCATCTTTACAAAGAAAGAAGAAACAAAAACTTAGAGGAAACACTTACGGAAAAGCAAAATGAAGGGAGGAGAAAAGAGGGCAGTCTATCTAATGCATGCATCCAGTTTTGCTGACAGTATTTGGAAATGGGGTGGTAGCCTGCCTGCTTGCAGTGTTGCAGTTAATCCTCAAGTAGTTTTAAAATCAGACTTTGTTTCTCAATTGTAGTTTAACTGTTTCCCTTCACCTTTTCTTCCTCCTGAAGCTGAGACTGTGTTGCATTCTTTGAATTCTTTTCTGCTGATAGCTTTGAGCTATCTATGCTTTCTTCATGCTTTCTTCACTTAGGTTGTGTGCCTGTTACTGTTTACATTTTGGCTGCTCCCGCAGTTATTCTTCAGAGTCATGCTACACTCTTAATGTCTTAGTGTGTAACTTAGAGGGAACAATCTAATTAACCAAAGATGAACGAATGGTTTCAGTTGTTTTTCCCTTCATGGAACTATTCAGTAAAGAAAATGGAAACCTTGATAAAACATTAAAGGGAAATAGTATGAATTTGGATTAATCTTCCCTTTCTTCCAATTTAAGAAAAAAAAAAAGTCAGGCATGGATTAAAGAAAATTATCCTGATTTCACAATAACTCCTAGATCATTTGGGGAATCTCTCTAAGGGAGGAATGGATGCAATCATGTGGTTAATTTATTTTCTGGACCAAGTTTTAGTATGACCCCAGGCAAGGCAAAAAGGATTATTTTGGCAAGTATATCCTTGGCTCCTGCAATCTGAGCTAAAGGGACATGCAGAGTGGTATGTTTAGGCCATCTGTTGTCCATGCTCTTTGTGGGTTGTGTGGCAGAGCTAGGGATCCCAGAATAAACCATCTGAGTATCAGTTTTGTCATGGACTGTCTCTCTGTGTGCTCCCTGAGTCTGTAATGAATTTTACCAGTCGAAGTTGTGACTGAATGATTATTTCTTCTAAGGAAGCTGAGTGATGGAGATTAGTGAATAAATTATCCCAAGCAATGAATGGACACAGTATTCTGGGATTAGAACCAGCTGGTTGACATAGTTGTTTGCTTCTTGCCCAGGAGCTTACTAGCAGTACCTGTGTGTGAAACCTGTGTTACTAGGAAGGATCCTTGGATCCCACAAGGGCAAGGTCTGGCCCTACGCAACAGAAGAGAAAGATTGAAAAATGTCCTATTGAACTGTCAGTACTATCACCCTTGATCCTGGAGCTGGAGAGATCACAAAGAGAGTCTAAGACAACAGGAGTTGCAATAAAAACATGGCAGATTCTAACACCAGAGGTTAAAGGATGAGTAATCTGTTATTAAAGCAAAGAGGTCTTCCACATGGGTTAAGTGTCCAGTTGCTACTATGATGTCCGATGGGAAACTGCAGGAGATCTGTCTGAAATTCATGTAGCTGGCTGGATTGGATTGTACTATGGGCCAGACCCTTTGGGATTAATGAAGTAGTCCTCAAGTGTTTTGAGTTTTAATAGGAATGAACATTCCCCCTGAGGTACGTAGGCAACAACTTGCTGTTATTTTGGATCTAAGACAAGAGATAAGACTCCTCAATAGTTCATGAAGCCCGAAGACAGAGATTTAGCAGTATGTATCAGTCCTAATAACAAAATGTTGTCCAAAAAGTAACTGGTTGTTTTTGAACTTCTAGAGGAAAACCACTATGATCTTCTTGGATGTATTTCTTGTCCATGAGTTAAGGGAAACAGATGATAGGAAAATTCTGGGCATAAAATGCTGTTTCCTTTTATTTAAGTTCCTTTTCTTAAAGAACTGTTCTTTTGTCTAGTACCTTCGAATAAGGAAAATGGATCTGCTAGAGGACAGGGTAATAAAGTAAAAAATAGAATGACAAAAAGTGGGACAGATATGTGCTGTAGAAAATGTGTGATTGTGCACAAAGAATGATCAAGTCTGTGAAGAATATGAGAAAAGAAATTCTCCACTTGTCCATGCATAAGCAACAAAGTAGGAATCTTTTATTTATGAGTAAAATTTTAACTTGAATGTATTATTAGTGCTTATTTAAGATTTTAACAAATAGGGTTTCTTACAGTGGATATGAGTGTTAAGAATATGTCCATTCCTGATCAGAAAAGTTCTCTTAGTTTCAGTCTTGAACCTGCTCTCTTAACAAATCTGGTGGTAGGAAGTCTTTTGCCACTAATGTTATAAGGTCAAGGGAACATACATACTAAAAGGTAATATTAAGATCAGGGTAATGTTCCTTGGAGTGGTGAATGAAGGTATTACTGAAATTAAGGGAAGAAGATTTGCACAGCTGTAAAGCTTAATGAAATGGTTACAGGCTGCATAGGAAGGAAGGACTGGCAGAAAAGTCATTTTAATAAGTCTCCCACTCATTAAAAATACTAGGTCTTTTTCCAACTCACTGGCAACTTGGAAAAAAATAATGTTGGATTCATCTGGGTCATGAGAATGAGGTGAAAGTATTGCAAAAGACCAGAGAATTGCTTCAGAGAACAGAATGATGGGCCCTGTAAGTGAATGGGGGGGGGGCAGGGAAAAGGTGCTAATGTGGAGTACTTTCTTATTAATGACTGTGTTGGAGAGGCTATGCTCCCAGTTCACAAGCTTCATCTAATTTCTAAAAGCTACATGGACACATCCATAAAACGTCAGTTTCTTTAAAATGCTCTATCATCATCGGGAGGTCCATATTGTATCAGATCTCAGCTCAACAGAGGATCCCCCAGCCTATCGCCTGAAGGTTTAGGCATCCTGTTTAGGTCACAGGAGTGTTCCCCAAGTAGTTTGAGTGTTTTGGTTGTTGTTCGTTTCTCCAAATGACATCTTAAAAGAGAAGAAAATAGAAGAGATCAAAAGCAGTGAACAGAAAACGTGAGTGATAGTAGTAACAAACATCTGTTAACTCACTAGTAAGTGGAAACAGAGCATCGGTTAATGCAGAAGGCAGAAATGTTTGGTCAGTACTTTTCTTCTGTATTTGGCATGAAGAAGGTTATATATTCATAGTCTGTAACTGATGAAATACTTTCCATTTAAACTGTAGCTCAGGAAGGTGTCAAACTGCAGGTATTAAATTAGGATTATTATCTGTTAATCAGTGGGTCTAGAGAATTTGCAGCTAGATGTTTAGAAGAGCAGGTCAAAGAGACACTTGAGCTGTCAGTTTTGCAGTTAGGGTTGGAAACAGGGGCATTCCAGAAAACTGATCTTCTGTAGCAAGCTGTTGGAGCGGCCAAATTGTAATTTAGGTAAAGCTTTGTATTTGTCATCATTAGATATTTCATTCACTGACAAGGTGATGATTGTTGTCAGTTTTTTAGGTGAGCCATTCCTGAGTCTTTTTTTGTGTAGATTCAGGGCCTGCTCTTCATTTACTATTAATCAGGATAGTGCTGGGCCTGTCATTAATGCTGTTAATTTGCTTTACCTTGGAATGAGCTCTTCTGGGCTCATGACTGTACGTGAAAAGATGATTCAGTGTGTAGAAGTCATTGACTCATTTTGGCATAACCTGTGTCAGGGAGAATGTGATCAAGAGGAATAAGGTGGGCCTGCTTATTCCTCTTGTGGTCCAGCTGCAGGAGGAATGAACTCTTCTGAGCAAGAAAGTGGAAAGATGTACCATGTGTTGCCATGGTAATTGGTTCCTGCACTCAGATACCAGCAATGTTCAGAAAACTTCAATGGGAGAACAGGTTAGAGCTACATTACTAAAACTGTGAGACTGCCTTTGCAAGAAAGCTTCTCTGACTCAGTGTTGCAGGGGATTGTGCTGGGATGCAGTGCATCAAAGAAAAGGGTTCTTAATTCGTTAGTGAGAGGTTAAAAAATTCAAAACATAGTTTTGCACTACGTCTGGACAGGCCATCATTCTAACACTGACATTGTGTCCATGAAGAAGCCACTTAAATCTTTCACCCTAGTGAAATGGAGACAGTTTTAATGCTCTGTAAAAATATGGTAAATATTACTTAAATATTCTGTCACCAGTTTTATCTAAATACTTACTTCTCTGGTGTAGCTATACTTCTTTTCACATATGTAGTTCTAACAGTTGTATATTGATAGTGCTTATAAAGATGAGAGGTGAAGGTTGGGTGCTTTCCCTGAGCCACCTGTTTGCTACATCTGGTGGCAAATCCAAAAGGACAAGCCACATTAAAGCTGTAGAGGAGCCCATTTTCATGTTCTATTCTGTTCTCAGAGCTACTAGGCAGCTGGCAGCAGTTGTGCTAAGTGATACGATGTGGTCAGGGAGCAACTACCTGGATAACCTGGATACCATCCCTCTGAAGGGCTGCCAAACACTCATTGTCATGCATGGGATAACAGAGACATGTATCATGTGTATCACGTATCCCCCGTGGAAAACGGCCAGGATTCCACTGCTAAGTATAGGCCAGGGGAGCGAGCTGGACTTCGCACAGTTGCTACTGTGGCCACTGTGGTCATATTGAATCTGAAGATAGTACCTTTTGTGCCAAGTTAACATAAAATGTAACGCTGTGGTTGGGGGCTGGTGGAGGGGGAAGGGAAATCAGTCTTTGTATAGATTTGACTCAAAATCACCTTGTTAACAGTGATCATAAGAACACATATAAAGGGAGAATTTGAGGTCTGGTTAGGGAAGGAGAGATGGAGTTTGAAGCCTCTTGCTGTAAGCCTCCTGGAAAAGAAGTAGATTGCGTGCTGGTCACTGTATCTCTGAATGGGAGTGGCAGAGCTGCTGGTTTCAGAGTTCTGTTTGGACTCTCTGACAAGGCACAACATGCAGTGCAATAAGAAATAGTAAATACAGCAGGAGATAAGCTTATCCTACACCTGACGTTAGCCATCATCGGTCACAAGGCGCAATGACATTTTGCACAGCTAGGTTTTGTGAGAGACAGTGGGAGAGTAGCTGGCCTTTGAGTGTAGAGTAGATCAAATCCATCTTCACTGTGGATGAAAGATTCCTTCTTTCTTGCCAGTGGCAGTGTTTTAAATTTTCTCTTGTTTATGGTGAGTAGTAAATTGAATCTGCAGTGGTGACATGAAAACAAATATGCTGTGCTTTGTTCCACTGCCTGTGACACTATGGAAAAGGGGCTGAGCAGTAAGTGGATACAGGGAGATACATGGTTTACTTTTTTTACCCTTTGAGTTCAGTGTCTTTAGCTGTCACCTGATGAAGGGGTCACAGACGGATAGGTCTAACTGTGGAACTCCTTTCCTTTATTTTCACAGACAATTTACTTGGATGATGACGTCTCTTCTTTTGTGCAGATCAGAGGTTCTGTTCCACTGTTTTGGGAGCAAACGAGGCTTCAGGTAAACAAATAATCAAAAACCCTACCTTGCTTGTCTGTCTGTTGCTACTTATAATTTAGAATTAACATAAAACTTAATTTATTTATATTTCTTTAAATGAGCTGCAAAGCTCATTCTGTGAAAATGCTGAGCTTTTTCATTTCAGGTTTACCTTGTGAGAAGTTCTGTGTGTTTAGATAAACAGAATGACACCAGACAGATGGCTATAGGAAACTGAATTTAACATTTTTGTGTGTCCGAGTGCCTCTACAGGGAACTGTTTGTAAGGGACTGAAGCTTACAGCAATATCTTTATAACAGTTTTAGTTCAATTTGGAATAACCTATTCTTCTGAAAAGCCTAGTTGGCTTGATGGTACTGACCTCCACAATCATACAGAAGTATCTAGGGATACCTGCAGCTCTGTAGGAGCATGCTACCTTGAAACAAAGTAAAATAGCAGGATTGCGTGTTTTCTAGATTTCTGTCAAAAGGGTGATAATGATGTGATCTGATCTTCTGCAAGGCAGAGGTGGAGGATTTCACTGGGAGATAATTCTGTCAAATTTAACGGGTTACATATGGTCTGTGACTTGCAGTTTATACACAGTTATAAACACAAATAAGAATCACCCTACCACTCTTTGCATTCTCTTAACAGAGGGATAAGCAACTGAAACGAGTGTGCACATATATGCCTATATGTTAGTAGGAAATGCATCATATAACTGGGGATTTTTAGATGCTTTAAAAGTGATTTGATACTTTCTTTTAATTATTAAATCTAGCACTGTATTATTCAGAGCTACTGGATTTAGCACAAAAGGAAGTGACTAAAGGATCTTTGTTGCTGTGCGTTACCACTATCCAGTGCAATACTTGTTTTTTTAATAAGGCAAGTCTGTATGTGTGATTGTGCATACCCTGCCCATGGTGTGGCTGTATACAGCACTGTTTTTCTGTGTGTTATGAAGCCACTGAGCTGTTACTCAAGTATTTTTGGCTAGTGGGCAATATCTCCAGTTAAACAGAATTTTCAACTTTTTAGTACATCTGTTTTTTGCCTATTCTGGATTACATTATGTACTCTTACTCCTTGGATGTGAATGCGCTGGCAGTGGTGTTAGAGAGAATTGCAGAAACCAACCTCATGAAAAACAAAGAAAGATGACGAAGTACAGCAAACAATGCATGATCCTATAAATATTTAGTAGTGTAGTTTTTTAGAGAGAAAAGAGACACTGCATACTTTACTAACAGTAGCTAGTATTCAAAAGGAGCTTGAGGCTACTGTTGTTGACATCTGTATTAAAAGTCCTATTAGTTTGCTGGCACAGGATTTTAGCTGTTATATGTTTGAATGACTGTTCTGATACTTTTGAAAGAACTCAGGACATACAACCCATGGACACACAGCCTTTTATACCAAGGCAGGAGCAGTAGGAATGCTGGGCAAGCAGTACACTCGTGAGGCAGTGTGTGCTATTTGCAAGAGGAAGCTGACAAAGAAATGTGATTTGTTTGGCCATAAAAAGATGTGTAGGTATCCCCTCCCCTTGCTTAATGCTAATAGTGTTTTCGTTTGTAATTGTAAATGTTGTCGAATAAAAGCTGGGGCTTTTGTATAAAGGATATTATGTGTGGGAGTGGTTGGAGTTAGAGGTATCTAGTGCTGTTAAAAAAGATGTTTTTCTCTGAAGGGAAAAGGAGGCATATAGTGATTTAGGAGTCTAGAAGTTTAAGAAGTTATATCTTTTTCTTCTAATATTTTATTTTAGGTTGGTTCCCGTCATCTAAGGCTTAACAGAGGTCTGGAAGCTAATGCACCTGCCTTTGACAGGTAGGTTTTGATCCACTTTGGCAGTAACACAGCAGCCTGGCATTTCACCAAGATTCCACAACTTTATGTCTTCCTAGAAAATCCTGAAATAATGTGAAACATCTCTCAGATGATGTGACGAATCCCCCTGGTGTTGCAGATTATCAAGTTGGTTTATTTAATTTAGTCACTTGGTTTTGTGCCTTTTCCTTCTTGTTTTCAGTGATAATTGAATTAATGCAGTCTCCTGGTTTGTTTCTGCAAAAGCTTAGAATTACTAAGCGATACACAAAAGAAGGGTTTTTGGAACCCTTTATGAGCCCACAAATGTGAATGTACACTTAAGGTACACACAAAGTGTGTGCTTTTCTGCTGTAACCCAGGTAATTAAAGAGTAAACATTGCTTCCATTCAATTCTGGATTTGTTTTTCTCCTCATTGTTTTACTCCTATACAGAAATAGTGGTGCCTTATTCTATGACCAATGTTGTATGATGCTGTTAATGCTGATGGTTTACTATTTTGGTGAAGAACAGACTTATAAACCTTTTTAAGGCATTAAGACTGTTGGTCAGCTGGAAACTGTAGGAAAAGTCATGCATTAGCTTGATTTCTGTGGATGTCTGACTATGAAGTGGTATCCTTTAAGGGCATATATCCACTGATATCCATGGAACAGTGCCTGAAAATAAGGAATTTAGTCTGTGGGAAATTTTCACCTTGGAAGTGCCAGGTCATGGAGATTAATTTCTATTTTGGTTTGGGTTTGGGAGATCAGAGTGTATGTTGATTTTGAGTAAGGCCTCTTAATTACTTGATTTCATGTACCACAACCGTTAGCAAACAGGACATTAGTGACTCTTAATGGTTTCGCAGCACAGAAAACCCCAAATCAAGGATGAGAATCTAAAGGGACCGTGTGCCATAGCAGTCCCTGTTCCAAAGGTTCTTGGCCTACATTCTTCAAACTTTTAAGGTGCTTACATTGTACTGAATTCAAGTGCCTTTGAGACTCATGGTCTCATGGCCATCTGGTGCCATAATTTCTTGCCCTGCCAGTGTCCCTGCAGTTCCATCTTAGAGGTTTGCCTTCCACAGCAGAAGTATTTCATATAAGAAGAAAACAATAACTTATTTGTCATCCTCTTGTACTGCCCATGAAATTAAGAGTACCTCAGGAAGGAACAACTCCCTACGACCATTTAGGCCTGACCCCAGCGCAACTGGTGAATAGCTTTTCTGTAAAAAACATGAACATAGGGATCAACTTGCACTTAGTACTTCTTCCTCTTGTGCCTCTGGGTTAGATGAAGTTAGAGATATCGCTGCTTACCAATCTGCAAAAGGCAGTCCTTTGAAAATGGACAATGAATTAAGTGACTGCTTATATGGAAAAATACATTGGAATTTAACAACCTGCTACAGTGTTTCTGAGATTGTTAGAGTGCATTTAGCCTGTCACATTTAACCATCTGATAGGTTATTGTGCTGAGAAGGCACTGTGAGATGCAAATGGTAGTATTGTTAGTGGATATTTTTTCTTCCTCTCTCCCTGAGAAATCCTCAGGAAACTTTGCTTACAGTACTCAAACAGCTGATTTGAGCTTCAGTAGTTTTGTTGTGAGGAAGCAACACTGACAGAGAGGTAGGATCTTGATGCTGGGATCCAAGGAGTGCAAGTGTGTGGGAGGAATTGGCATACAGAGAACTGGTTGCAGAATGAAGAACATAAATGCACTAGAAAATATGTGTAGTTGTGTTTCTTGAAGACAATGCTGGTAACTTCTTTCTTTGCTCCCCTTCCATGGTATTCTGTGTGACTTATTTCTGGTTAAAGGATTTAAAGGTTCATACCAGAAGATGTGTGCTTGCTGTTTTTCTGACACTTTGCCATTACATGTAATTTTGCAGCACGTAATAACTTTTCATTTGTATGACTGTTTATTTTATTTTTCTTGTGTATTTCTATCCAGCTTCCTCTTAACTATTACTGCAGTGTTGTTTGTATGTGATGGTCAGGTTTAAGACTTAGTTGTTTCTTGATGGGCCAGCACAGCTTCTGTAGCACATGCATGCCAACTTGAAAAACATGTGTTGAGGAGAGAATGGGTGTCTCTGCAACTGGATAAAAGCTCTTGATCTGGGAGTCCCTAAATGTCAGCTTTGAGAGTTTGGTGACATAGACCAAAAACCCACCCCACTTTCTGCTTGTCCTATTTTGTATTTTTCCTGAAGAATCTGGGCCAGACAACTTTGCTAAAAGAACCTTTGGTTTGATTCAGTGCAGCAGTTCTTATGATTACTAACCTTCCTGCTTGATTTCATTGAGAGTGAGTGTCTCCATGTTGTAGTAACTTAGAGATGTTTGATCTATGACATGTTTGTGCCTCTCTGGCCTTGGCACTGGAGTCCTAGGCCCCACTGGTGCTGCTGCCTCTTAGTAGCCTCAGCCTTTGCAAGATGCTAGACAGTTCCTGTTGAATTGTAATAATTTTCCTCTCCTCTTGTCTTTCCTATGTAGTTCCCAGGCTGATAGCCAAGAGGTGGCAGTGTACAAGTGGCAATGTCAAAGCTAACAGTGACATAAAAGATCCAGGGCCTATTTCCTAAGATGTTTCTTTCTCTAAGTTCAGTTCAACATACTGTAATCATTAATTGCATACTTTCAGTGATTACACTTTAGTAATTGATTGCAAGGAAACTGAGGGAGATGTCTGTAGATAGTGTTGCTGAAACTTTCTGCTGGATGAAACAATCGGTGATCTCTACTTCTGTATTTTGAAAATGGTAGTAGGCAACATAACATGGTTTTGTTTAGTTCCTGTTATGGTTACTTTTGCTATAGGCATATGATGCTTCTGAAAGAGCAGTATGGAAAACAAGTGATCGTTAACCTGTTGGGAAGCAGAGGAGGAGAGGAGGTGCTCAACAGAGCTTTTAAGGTAAAAGCAATACTTTTCTTTTAACTGCTGATCTCCCTTGAGCCTCCATATTCTTCTGTTTCCCTTCTGGCCCAGGAGGTGATGAATAGTATATCTAAAGAAATTATGCTAACTCTTTACTACATGTTACAGACTGAGGGAACAGTGCTTCTTAGTCTCATGGCTTAATTTCCAGCACTTTCTGCCTACTTCTTCATGTATATTCTCTTTAACCAGACTATAAAAGAAGTTGCCCTAATACTCCTAATGAATCATGGTCAGCTTTGACATAGTATGCAGTCAGATGCCTCATGGATTTGCCAGAACTGCTTAGGGGCCAGGCCATGAGCCTTACTCACTGAGCATAGTGACTTGGCATCACTAAGTATCTTGCTCTGACAGTAATGGGAAGTAGCTATCTTCCACTGAGTCTGCTGGGAATTGGCTGCTTGAGCACCAGATGACAGTTTGGTGGATGAAGAGAGATTGTCCTGGCCCCTAAATGTCCCTAGGTACATCTAATACCTGAAAGCAAGGAGAAAAGCCTTGTGGAATAAAAACTGTGCTGAGTTCTAGTGTAGTATTCTCATGGCTAGATTTTTAAAACAAATGCAAACTGGAAACCACAGATTGGCACTGAGCGGGATTTGCAGCAGTGCAGTAGCTGCCTGAATGTGGCTGGAGGCTGACAGAAATCTGCCTCCTGGTGCCTGTTGCTTTAGCAATCTGACATAGATACTTTGAACTATATGTTCCTAAAACTAATCATAACTATGCACCTGTGCTAACTGCTGTGTTTTTATCATTGGTAAAGAATGGTACCAGCAGTTCTGGGTTGAATTGCTTACTGTGTAAAACTGAGCAAAATAAAAATTTAGTTAAATAGTAGCCTGATTTCTTTCCCTATCTGTTAGAATAATGTACTTGAGACGAGGAATGTGGAGGGTTTGTGTCAGTTTTTCTAAGTGACCATTTCGTCCTCCCACAAAATAGCTGGGAAGGACTATCTGCTTCCCCAGGGGGAAAAGTCTCCCCCTGTACAGAATATGCCCAGAGAAAGTGATTATGACTAAAGCTTGCAAGGCAATGAGGAAGGTACAGAAGTGAAGTCTAGTCCTGGCTTCTGTTGTCAGCTTCTTACTAAATTTCTGCATGACACGGCTAAGCCTCTGTAATATTTTGTTTTCCCTCCCTTTAAAACAGTTTTTCTAATTTGTATTGCACAACTCACTGAAATCTAAGGGTAAGAGGTAATAGCTTCTGAAGGAGGACACAAATATGACATTTCTTGTGAATTTAATACTGATGTTTTCTCAAACCCGGCATCCTTGAAGGCCATGTTCTGACCAGTATCATGCAACCAGAAAATAGATGAGAAACAGGTCATCTCAGAATAAAGGCCTTGCATTTGTTAATTTAATTTAAATAAAGACCTGTTTTGTTTAAATTGTTGAACTTTTTGCCTGTTTAAGAAATAAATAGCTTCTGAAAGTACCTTGTGAGCTGAAAGAATTTAGACTGACAACACTGAAAACTGAAGTTTTGTACTCATTCAAAATTACTCCCTTGTGGTCATTTACCTTTGTGTTTTAAGAAATGGATGTTATGAAAGAATATAGATTTATTTTTTGCTCTGTTGATTTTAAGGGGCTTGAATTAAAGGGGTTTTGTACGGATATGATTAGGAGTGCAAGCTTGTCTTTTCTGTCATTAGATTATTTCTTTGTTTCTCTACCTTTCTTTTGCTTCTATTCCTTCCTCTTCTCTCAACTCTTGCTTCAACCCCAGTAGTTCTTATCAGTGTTGGCTCAAAATGTTCTTGTAATTACTGCTGCTGGGTTCTCTTGATCAGAATGGCACCACTACCATTCATTTATGCAACATCTGTTACCTGAATCAGCAGTTACCTGACCAAAAATCAATATTGTTCCCAGTAATGCTGTTCTTCCCAGAAGAATTCCCTATTACAGATGTAATGATGTTCACAGTAAAAGCAATGCTGTAATGTAGAGGTGCAAATACTCTGACAATGATTTACACTGTGGGTGAATGTCATCCTCAAGTGCATCGCTAGTGCCAGCAGCTGTAAGGGCAGGTTGAGGTGTCAACAGTGATAGTCTAATGAAATACATTTTACACATCTCTTTCCAAACATTGCCTTTAAATTTGCTTCTTCAGGGCAGGCTTAATGGCCTGCTTGATACAATTATGCTGGTAACTGCTGGATGTACACTGTTAATGTAATATTAGATTTGTTTTGTCCAGTGTGTGTCACAGTCTAAGTGCAGATAAACATCCCTCTGTTGAGATGAGAACATGCAGGAGGGAAGGGAATAGACAAAGGTTTGCATAGTTAGAGTTAATGTAATGGTTCTCTCTGGCATGTGGAGAACAGGATGTATGGCTGTTGTATCTATTAGAGATACCTTAATGAAATTTGTGGTGATTATGGAAATACGTGTGAGGTTGTTGGAATTGGACATGGAATGATGAGGCTATTTGTGCCTCTTGTTTTACTTTTGCAGTTTACCAGAAACATTTGATAGTATGTTTCCTGGGATGTAATTCCTCTGTTACTTCCTCTCCCTGAGCCTGCCTAGAGCATCACTGTTGCTGTACACCCTCAGCACAGAGATAGCAGGTCACTGCTGCAGGGCTGCCACTAGCCAAGGCATGATCCTGGTGTTTACTTTGCCATTACAGTTTGAGTTCTCCTGCAGAAAAACTGGGGACTAACAACCAAGTTTTCTTCTGGGAAGAAAACAAACAGGGAATTCAGTTCTTTTTTCATGTCTGGCCTTTCAAAATTCCCTATGAATTATGTGAGCAATGTTCAGGGTTTAATAATGATAAAAACATACTGGTATCAATCCTTACATGTGACTTGAGCAGGATTTGTTTTCCTTCATTCTCTATCTAAACAGCATCTGCTATGGGCCTCTTCCCATGCACAAGACACTCCCATGATAAACTTTGACTTCCACCAGTTTGCAAAAGGTGGGAAAGCTGAGAAATTGGAAAATTTGCTGAGACCTCAGCTGAAATTGCACTGGGAAGACTTTGGGATCTTCACAAAGGGCAAGCATGTAAGTCCACGGTGAGTGTCACTGCCCCTCTGTCCCAGCATAGCCAGGCACTGTTTGTCATGGTCTTCACAGGTGTTTTGCACCGTGTCAATAAATTACCATCTTGAAATACAATTTTAAGGCAAAGTGTAGTCTTGGTGCTAAACCAGTTGTTTGGCTTAACTGCATCTCTGTTGTTTCAAATCTGCAAATTTACCAGTGCATGGATTTGCTAATACAGTGTTGCAGGTGCAGTCAAGTAATTAGATGTGTTAATGGAATACATTGTGCACAGTGTGCTCATACCATGTGAATGGGTATATGCAGGCTGAATATTTGATAATCTTGTTCAATCAACACATGATGAGATGTTATTTTAAAATATACCATTTTTTCCTTCCTCCTCTTGTGTTTGGTTACCAAAGTCTGCAGGCAGGTACTTTTCGAACTAATTGTTTGGACTGCGTGGATCGTACTAATAGTGTACAGTCCTTCATTGCACTGGAGGTGAGTTTGTGAGAGGACCTTCTGGGGGATACCTGTACTCCATACATTTTTCCATGGGAAAGACAGGAAAGAGGGCATAAGTCTCATTATGTAAGTCTGTCTTGCCAGCTTTATGATACAGGATGGTGCTGGCTAGAATACTTAAACTGAGGATAAAAAGCAAAACACATTAAAGAACAGTGTCGTTTGGTAGTTTGTTTATTTTTTTTTTGTCTCCTGCACCTAATCCAGATACTGCTTGCTCAATTAGAAAGCCTTGGTTTGAACTCTAAATCTATAACTGAGCGCTTTGTGGAATCCTACAAGGAGATGTGGACTTTCAATGGTCAAAATCTGAGCAGAGTATTTAGTGGCAGTCGTGCCCTTGAGGGGAAGAACAAGGTAAAGCAAAAAGACATCCCTCTTTACTTGTGAATAAACAGTATTGCCATATTTACTCTTCAGTGTCACTTGCACTGATGATTCCTGTCTGATGTAGGTTGGGAAGCTCAAGGATGGTGCTCGCTCTGTGTCTCGCACCATTCAGTCAAATTTCTTTGATGCAGTAAAGCAGGAAGCTATTGAGTTGCTACTCATGGGTGACTTCTTCAGTGAGGAATATGCAGACAAAGGCAAGATGCTTATGGACCAGACTGCACTACTGGGTAAGGCCAGTGTAAATCCTTCACTTTTCTTTTTGTGGCTTTTTAGCTGTCAGATATAAGCAATTGTACGCTTTTGGGGGGAAAAAAAAAGCTACTTTCCCACAAATGTGTTGTTTAAAACACTGGTTTCAAGTGAAAACTTGAACAACTCTGTATATTATAATTCCACTGTGCTTATTTCTCGTATTTTGTTTTGAACTTCTGAGCATGTTTTGTCTGCTCTTTGATAGTGATATTCTCTGACAGTTTAGAGAAGTTGGACTGGAGGGAAGGATTTTAGGGCTATATGCCCAGTCTGGTCCTGTTGTAGTTTGTCTTGAGGAATTCTCCTGAGTTCAGCCTTTTTGTCTCCTAATTTTTGTCCTTGCTATTTGCACATGCTTTTAGCCATTTGGATCTTTAAAAGCACATTTCTGTTGTTATTTTGGTTCATTCTCTGCTTTACTCTAGGCCTCTGATAGACACATTTGTTTACACCCATCTAGAATAAATGCAACTCCCTCTGAGACGGTAGATAACATACAAAATACAGATAGTTTCACAAGCAGTATTGGGTGGTCAGTTTACTACAGAGCATCATTCAGCATCATTCTCTACACCTGACTGCTAGTGCAAGTCAGATAGTTATAGAATAAGTTTACTCCAGTTGCTTAAACAACAAATACACACTGCTAATTTTCTGTACTCATTAAAAATAAGTGAATATAACAGTTTCCTGTGAGGATGTCTGACCAGCCTAGAGAGCCATGACAGTGCTAGATTTGGACTGAGGTGAGACTCTGCGCTATTCTCTGCCTTTCTTTCATGTTCTAAACTTCTCAGGGCTTCAGTTTAAGTTATAATTTGTGATGTGCTTGATTGCTTGTCCTGTTTTCAGGAATAAAGTTCAGTGTCTTTCTAGTATCTGGTATAGTGTTGTGTTTTGGATTTAATACAAGACTAATGACTGAGCAGGTGAGTATGTGGTACTTAGTTGCCGGCTGGGATTAAACCATGGCATGTTGGTAACACAGTGTTGTTTTCAGTTGTTGCTAAGTGGTGTATATACTTCCCATTCAGAAGGCTAGAGGGCTGCAAAAAGTTGGGAGAGAACATAAGCAGGACAGTCGACCTCAACTGGCCAAAGGAATATTCCACACCATATGATGTCATGTTTAGTATATAAACTGAGGGGGAAAGCTGACTGGGGCACACTGCTTTGGAACTGGCTGAGCATTGGTTCGGGATCAGAAAACAGTTGCATTGTACATCACTTGTTTTGTATATTCTAATTCTATTATCATTATAATTATTTTTTCCCTTTTCTGTCCCATTAAGTTGTCTTTATCTCAAGCCATGAGTTTTCTCACTTTTATGATTCCCCATTTCACTGTGGGGACAGGGAGTGAGTGAGTGGCTGGGATAAGCGCTACTAAGCCCTGACATTGCTGTAGACTAAACTGCTGACATTGCTGTAGACTAAGCTAAAGAGATTATGGGAGATAGAAGAATTTTTTTTTAATTACTTGAAGGAGTACAGAAAAATGTAAAAGTGAGTTACCAGCCCTTCACAAGCTTTCAAAGGGTGCCTGTTTTCTGGAAGAGAAATTGCTGACATCGACCCCAGTTATCTTGTTGCTATCGCCATTGGAGTTATTCCCTAGCTTTTGTGTTGTTGCTGCTAGGGTAATGTCATTATTTCACAGTGACTGTGCTGCTGCTGTCTGTATGGTTTCTGTCCTTTCACAGCACATTCTTCTTTTACACACCCTCTTTTCTCTCCCCTCTTCTGTCAGTAACTCCAAGTATTTTGAAGGCCATGTCGGAGCGTCAGTTTGAGTTCACAAGCTTCAAGCGTGTTCGTGTTGCCACGGGGACCTGGAATGTGAATGGGGGAAAGCAATTTCGAAGCAACATCCTTGGTACCAGTGAGCTGACAGACTGGCTGCTGGATTCTCCCAAGCTCTCAGGAGTTTCAGAGTTTCAAGGTAAGATTTCACAGTCAAAATGTGTAAGCAATATTTCCTGGCATCTCTAGAGACAGTGAGTCAGAACACAAGATTTGACCAGCCTTTCAAAGGCAGTACATCTTGAAGGGCATTTTCTCTCAGTTCTTGTGGGAATAATCACCTGGTCTGCTTGTGCTGCCTCCCTGCAGAAGTGGATTTGTGAGTGAAGGGCTCCTGTGACAGTCAGAGTAACTCCTGACTCTGTACCGTGGGACTGTTTTGAACCTTCAGCAGATCAGAATAAAGAGCTCTCTTTTATGCAACCATGGGATGTATCTGCTTATTCTGCACCCTGTATTTAATTTTCTTCTTCCATACCTCTGTTCTTTATTCTTTGTCATGAGAGGGAGCTGCATGCATAGGTGCCATACCTGTATAATCTGGAATCTGAGCTTGTCTGGAAATGTTACTGTCAAAGCCTTCAGACAAAAAGATTTATGATGATGAAGGCGACTTCTGGGGTTTTTTTAAGAAGTATAGAAAATTGTTGGGCTTGTGTCCTGCTGAAATTGGCTGCCTAGTTTCTTATTTATTCAACAAGGTCAGGTATTGTAATTGATTTATGGATTTTTATTAAGATAAATGAAAAGTATCACTTCAAAATTGAGTGGTTACAAAACTGTAAACCCTGTGCTTTTGTTGTTGCAGTGGAGCATTTAGCTTCCTGCAGGCCTCACTGGGATAATTCTGTACCTAACCTTGAAGCTCAGGATTTCATTCCTCAAATCCTTAGCTACTTAGACAAGTTGTCTAGTTTGACCCTTTAGTACTTGAGTGATATGTGATTAGGTTCAGACCACTGTACTCTGAGCAGCTTAGGTAGGTGATTGGTCCAGTCTGTTTCAAAAACATTAGATGTGTTAGCACATGACTATGGCCATGATATTAAAATTAATTGAGAACCTGTCATGTGTTAGCCTTGCCAGGCCTTCCCATGAGAGAACCAGAGGAGCCAGACAACATGGTATGGGCAGCCATAGCATGGTAGGTCTGAACAGCTTCTGGAAGAGAAGTGAGTTCTGAATGGGTAGAGTTAGGGTATGACCGTGCAAATGTCTGTATTTGTGTTATTGTCAGTGCAATGCCTACACAAATGTGTAAGTGTGCAAAGACAAACACCCCAAATTATTAATGGGAAATACACGTGTGACAGTGTCTGTCATGTTAAGCCAGCTAGCTGTCATTGTGCTAGTTTCAGCCTTGTGTCTACAGAGAGGTGCTGTATAGATCACTGTTCTTTCCATTCATGCTTTCTGAGTCAGATCTGATTTAGATTCCAGTGTTTATCTACTATTTATTTAAGTCTTTGTGTTGAATGAAGTTACTGTCATTGTGGTCATATGACAGTTTAAAAAAAATAAAAACCCTTTAGGCAATGGACAGACCTGATGCGTGAACAGATTTCCTTCACTCTATTATATGAGAGCATTTGATCTTTGGTGTTTCCCTGGGGTAACATCCACAGGCCTGGGCTAGGGAAGGAGTGTCTCTGTGCTCTAGAGTGACCTGATCTTAAGTGCAGATGATCTGAAAAGGACTTGGAAGAAAGAAGACAAGAAGAAACTTCAAAGGCTTCTTTAAACTAGTAGATAAACTTCGTAAAGGCACTGAGATGGAAGTGACATACTGGTGTGTGGACCATTAATTTCAGTTACACAGGAATCAGTGTCAAAAAGGAAGAGCGGGTTGGATAAAATGACAAGCAGGTGAAAGATGGTGGGTAGTGAGATGTGGCTTTAGTGATGAGTGGGGTGAGGGAGAGAAAACATTGAATATTTTCCCATCTTAACATTGCTACAACGTAATGTTCTGTTCTGAACTGCTTCCTGCAAGAGAGATGGAGACCAACTGGTGGGAGAAAAGCAGGAAAAAATTTCAGAGAAACTGCAGGGGTTGTTTTGTGAGATTAGATTAAAGGAGCTATGAATATGTATAGCTTGGCAGGGGATGCACAAGATAAAACTACAGGAAGGATCTCTGACAGAAATTAGAATACAAGTCGTTAGAAGAAATAACAAAATAGTAATTCTGGTATGACTTTTCCCTCTTGCCAACAGATGATGATAACTGCCCTCCTGACATATTTGCAGTGGGATTTGAAGAGATGGTTGAGTTAAGTGCAGGCAATATTGTAAATGCCAGGTAGGTAAAACAAACAAACAAAACCCCAAACCAGCCAAACAAAAAAACCAACCAAACAATCCCCCTTCTTCCCACAACTCGAACCAAACCAACCAACCAAAACCCCAATAAAAGGAGCACCATCTTCCCCAAAGGAACCTGCCATGTTCTTTTTTATGGTCAGGTGTATAGAATATTTCCTTCCAAGTGTGTTGCTTGTAATCATAGCTGGAAATACGTTTCCCATTTAAAAATATTACTGGGATGGTGTTGAAAGGGATCTTTCTCTGTGAACTTCTATACAATAGAATACACTTTATGTTAGCAGAGAAGAATTCTGGTAGTTGACATTGATTTCACACTTGTCCTTAAACCCCTATCTGATGTTGGCAAAATGTGCTTAGTGACTGCAAACACAATTGGCATTCATGTGGAAATTCTGAAATTCATGAAATGTCTCTGTGACTTAATTGTATTTGTGAAAATTATGGCTAGAAAAGGAGTTAAAGGCAAAGCCTGAGCTCAGCATGTCAGCATGTACAGTCGGCTGTTCTGTGTACTTGCTCTTTTGAATATGAATGGGAGGGAACACCGAGGATAATGTTTCCAATGCTAATTCATCAGGCTGGCCAGTTAGTTGTCTGTTTTGGGAAGGACAAGTTACAGCAGTGCTTAGCATGGCTGCTGGGCTGGAGGTGTATCTGCATGGATCAGTTGACCTTGGAGAGAAGAAAATCTAAGTCTACAGTTGTGAAGGTATAGTGCACCCCCTCACAAACCTTCAGCTTAAAACAGCCAAAAGTTGTGGGTAGCCACTCATCTTCCAATAAAAAAAAAGTCCAGGGAAGATCTCCTTTTCTCTGCGAGCACTAGAAATCTTACAAGTCATGAGATTGATAAGAATATTTGCTTTTACAGTTATGGTTGCTATAATCAGCTTCCAGTTATTTCCTGTGAATAGGTGTATCAAATATCTTGTGAGCATTGGTCTTTTTAACCCTAGTAAACAAAATCCCTGACATATCCTGGAGCAGGATAACTGTATTTGTGTGCTGTGCCTGGGCTAACTGACCCTACTAACTCTGGGCTAGCTTAGAAGGAGGTGTTAGCTGTCTCTGCTGTGCATCCTACAGCACTTCAAGTCCTACAGCCTAATGGGATGTCTGTAAAAACCTAAGGCACAGTTAATCTATTCATTTTATTGACTGTTGTAGTTTGTTTAGATTCCATTAAATGATTTTATGTTTGTTCCAGTACAACGAATAGAAAAATGTGGGGAGAGCAACTTCAAAAAGCTATTTCCAGGACTCATCGCTACATTCAGCTGACGTCAGCACAGCTTGTTGGTGTTTGTCTTTTCATCTTTGTACGACCATATCACGTCCCTTTCATCAGGTAAGAAAAGAGCAAAACCAAACCTAACAAACAACTTCTCCCCCCACCCTCCCTCCTCCTGCAAAAAAAAAACCCCTCAACCTGTGTCTTCAGTAACATCTGCTGTAGGAGTGTGTGGCCAGAGAGCATGAGAGGGATTTTTCAGCTTGGTGAGAGTCATGCAAACCTGGATTCTGGAGCCCATCACCAGGCATGCTCCAGGTGGGCAATCAGGGTGGAGAACCTTGTTTGGGTGCTGTCTTTCTGGAGAAGGAATGACCTGGACTAGTAAGTCCAAGAATGTTTGGTGCACCAAATGAGGACTAGTGCCTTCCTCTGCCTGAAGGGCAGATTTTACCTTTGAACCCTCTCCTTTTACTGTTTCCTTATGGAAACAGGGTTAGTTCCAGACCTGAAAAGAATGGTGGAAAAGGTGGAAAGGGAGATGGGGGAAAGAGACCTAATTTTGCCCCCTGACATTTTATAGAATCGAGAGCTAAGAATGTTTGTCTTGAGAGCTATTAATTGTTTGTCTCCCAGATGCCACAGAGAATCAGAACTGTGTGCCTTGTCAGGAGGCTGCAGAGCTGTAGATCCTCATTTTACCAGCACAGATGTCCCTGGAGAGTGACCAAATTCCTCCTAGAAGATTACTCAGCTACAGGGATATCTGCATTAAAATGCCTTTGCCTTGGGCAAGAATTATGCAGGCTACGTGTAAATGGTTAGGAAATGAATAATTATCCAAAACTATCTTTGGGCATCTGTCTGACCTTAAAGCCCAGAATGATTCAAACAGTCCCCTCTACTCTATATTAGGGGCATGGACTGGCAACTGCATTTTGTGATTAAAATATCAAAAGCTGTGTCTTTCTTCCCTCTGATCTTGTATCTACTGAAAAGGTCAGAACAGAGCCTGTTCAACATCAAGTGCTGTAGGCCAGGCAGAGGAATCCAATCTGGGTAACTGATGGTCTTGCATTGCTGCCTTCCCAGTAATCTGTCTTCAACATGATTTTAAAAAATTACTTTTTTTCTGCTGTGAAGCAGTCCAGAGGAGAAGTGTTTCTCTCAGTTTTTGACTTTTCACCTGGCTTACAAAAAGTTTGAGAACCCAGGAGGAAGTGCATAGTTTAAATGGAGATCAAAGCAGAACAGCACAGTGGCTCTGACACAGTTGTCAAACAGCTAGAAGTTGGATGTAGTCTTTTGGAACTCAGGAGGAAAAGGGAAGAGTTTTATTTCAGTGACCAAGTTTCACCATTTAACGCAAATGTGCTGTTACGTGTTATGTGAGCATAATCAAACCTAAGCTGAATGCTTGCACAGTTTTTCACCTACCTAGAAAAAGAAAAAAAAATGATCAGAAGTGCAAAAAAAGTTTCTGTACTCAAAGATATTGAAGAGATTTAGCCAGAAGATAGAGAATAGAGAAATAAAATGAGACAATAGCTGAAGTTTATACAGCAGTGAAAAGATTGGTGAAAGACAAGCAGTTGAATTTACAGTGGGTTGTCTCTGCATAACCTTTGCCATGAATGCAAATCAGATGAATATCAAACAGGAGTTGGGTAGGCAGGCGGCAGGAAGGGAGAACTCTTTAGAGTGAAAAGACTGAACATGTGCTTCTTTCAGAGTGCTTAAACCCCATTGTTTCATGGAAAACTTTGATGTTCTTCCATTGCCTTTCTTAGGGTGTCTTCTGGTGGTGTCCTGCTGTGCGGAAAAGACAGGAAATTAAAGAGGGGGGAAAAAAATACAAAAGATGGGAGAGGAAGAGGGTGGGGAAAGAGGACCTGTAACATCCAGCATCATTTAGGTCATGAATTTCTGAGAATACCTCAAATGAGATTTAGCATTTGTCTGCATTCACCTTCTTGAAATCACTAATATTCTAGCCCAGATCTGCTTGACTTCTCTCTGGAAAGCAAAATTTTTTCCCTGGGAAGTACATGCATGGTGCTGGGGTTGGTTACAACAATGATCTCATCATATACTTATCTGATCAGACAGCCATGCTTTGCTCTTGGGGAAGTCTGGCTATCTTGGAGAAATTATTCTGAGAGCAGGTGGTCTGCTTTACCAAGTTACCTTTCTGTAGTAAAGTGTATGCTAATCATGACATTGAAATGCTAAGTAATTAACAACACAGAGTACAGAACTCATTTAGGAGTTAGATATAAAGAGTTGTATCCAATAATCATTGATTTTGCCACATCTGATTTAATAAACTTTGGGTTGTGATCTGTTGCTCTTTAATTGAATGAAAAATCCATCACAAATTGTGAAGTTGGGTTTTAACACATATGAACACTAATTAAATTAACTGTCTGAAAAGCAGATTCCCATATGTTCAAAAGTAAAAGGAAAGATAATACTAAATTCAGTTATACTCATTATTTTAAGGATCATGGTAAATTTGAAAAGTATATTCTGTAGAAATTCCCCATATTTCAGAAATAAGGTCTTGCTGATCTGTTTGGAAGGGACAAGGAGTAAAATCTTTTCTAATAGTTTTATTTCTGTACTATTGTATTATACTTAATTTGAAACATAAGTACATGAACATCATCAAGAAACTAGATGTGCCTAAAAGCAGCAAGCTTCCTGGAAGGGAAAAGACATGGCATTATAAACTGGCTTTTCCTTTATGTTGCAGTCAAAGTTAATTGAATGTTTGTCACTGTAGTCCTTTACTCTGTTCTCTATTTTTTTTTAATACAGGGATGTAGCAATAGACACCGTGAAGACAGGAATGGGAGGGAAAGCTGGAAATAAAGGGGCAGTGAGCATTCGTTTTCAGTTCTATAGTACCAGTTTCTGCTTTATATGCAGTCACTTAACTGCTGGACAGACTCAGGTGAAAGAGAGGAATGAAGATTATAAAGAAATCACACAGAAACTCAGCTTCCCAATGGTAAGTGGAGATGTATGTATGCTAAAAACAACAGAGATAAAGGTGGTATCTTTACATTATGGAAGCTGGCCTCAGGCTGTCTTTAAGTGACAGGTCATCAAAGAAGTCATCTCAGTGCAATGGAGAATGGACATAAAAGAAAATGGTAAAGAAAATGTTAAAAAGAAATAAGGAACTGTGTTTCACAGGAGACTAGATACTACCCAGTATAGCACTTGCTCTAAAAAAGTATTACTCCTTCCAAAAATTTGAATTGCTGCAGTGCTTGACAAGTCTTTGGCTATGCACAGTTTTCAAGTCAGTCTTTCAGAGTGCAATTTAATTGACAAATCTGTAAGGTGTCATGGATAAGATCTTGGTGACTGGTGTTAGAGCTGGAGAGCATGATATTGATAGCTCTTGCTGACACTCATGATGATGGCCAGGCTTTGTGAATGAAGATTTGGGAAGGGCTCTCCCCACGTGGGTGTGCCCTTCCAGCCTGCGCACCACCCTTTAACTGCTGAGGTTCATCTGCCACGGCTGAGCGAGCTTGGACGATGACAGTGAATTCCTCAGGACTAGAACCTACAGCCCCTGGTATTCCCAGGAGGTCTCCCATCCAATTACTAACTGGGGCTGACCCTGCTGAGCTTCTGAGATCTGACGGGATCAGGTGTCAGGGTGGCATTTAACTGCCTTTGCTGGCACTAGTTAGTGAGAATTCCTGGAAGACCATCCATGCTATTCAGTACACCAGTGCTTTAGCTGCTGCTGTTCCAGTGTGATGTGTCCGTTCTTGGTCACTGACATGGTGCTTTCCGTTGCCTTCATTTTTGTCCGTGTGAATGTGTCAGTGTCAAGGGACTGCCACCTTTTCTCTGAGTGTGGCAAGTAGGCACTATTGGTCTATATGAATAACTTTTCCCCTAAATCAATCACCCTAGTATTTTAATTCCAGTTTGTCTCCTCAGGCCAGTAGATAACCCATGGGATTTGATAGCACTGCTCCTCTGCTTCCCTTAATGTTGATTGCCTTGATTTCCACAATACTTCTTTTCTTGGACCTCTGCAGAGAGGTCCTAAGCTGGGGAGGGGTTGGACAAGTTTGTGTATTCTGGTTAGTCAGCAGAAAATGGCATTTAGGTTACAAAGCATAAAATTTTAACTTCCTGTTGTTTGCAAGGTTTAGAGGTTTGGCACATGCAGCACATCAATCAGTTGTTTTATGTAGGAGCTGATACTGACAGACTGGACGTCCTGCATAGGAGACCTGTTCCAAATGGCCATAAAGTTGTGTTAATGATAGTTTTTCCTTTTAATACCATATTAACTATTTGATGTCCTTTACACTTACAATAGCTAAATGAACCTTGTATGTATAATGCATATAAAGAGTGCCCTCTAGTGCTATGACAGTAAGAGCTCTGGAATGTTTCCCTAATAAATCTCTCGGGTTTAGAGGTTTGTAGTTTAACTGTGCAGAAAAAAGAAAAAAGACTGATTAGAGGACAGGATACTAAATTTACAGCTGAAGTGAATTTTCATTGACGTTTATTTCAATACATTTACAAAACTGTGATGTGCACATAAGATCAAATTTGGAGCTTGTTCTTACTCAGGGGCTTTGTTGCTCAATGTGCCTTGGTAGCAGAACCACATTTTGTGTTATATTTAGAATATGTAAATACATTCATGTGGAATGTGTTAGGGAAACAAACATATATTTTGAATATTCATGACAGCCAGACTGTGAATATAAAGGTGTGTTCCAGCTTTGCCATACATTCAGGAAAGAGGAATCAAAGTCTGACACTCTTGTTTACAAAATTCAGCTCAGCAGGATGCCAAAGAGATGAAGGAACCATTCTATTTTAGAACAAGATGAATTTTAATTAATAGAATGTGATGAGTAGTTCCACTATTTAGTAATTCAGAGAGACTGAATTGTATGTTTCAATGCTTTTTAAAGGTATTTTCATGAATGTAATTTAACATTAACAGTATTCTGTACCTCTGACCTAGGGGCAGAGCTTGTTCTCACATGACTATGTCTTCTGGTGTGGTGATTTTAACTATCGCATTGATCTAACATATGAAGAAGTCTTTTATTTTCTCAAACGTCAAGATTGGAAGACACTTTTGGAATTTGATCAGCTGCAACAGCAAAAATCCAGTGGAAAAGTAAGGCAGTGTGTCTCATTGTTTTGAATACCTGCATGTTGGCTTGATCTTGTTCCTTGAGAGAGTGAAGAAGTTGCGTTTTCAGACCCTTGTTTGTAGCACATGAATGTAACAATCTGTGTAAAAGTCAGGACGTTGTTGGTTTGCAAAGAAGTTGAGTTGATACATCACAATGGGACCTGCCTCATCTGTAACTTAATGAAAGATATGTTATTTATTTTAATAGATATTTAAAGACTTCCATGAAGGGACTATTAATTTTGGACCAACATATAAATATGACGTTGGCTCAGAGGCTTATGATACGAGTGATAAATGCAGGACCCCAGCATGGACTGACAGAGTGCTTTGGTGGAGAAAAAAATTGCCTTTTGAAAAAACAGGTAAGTAGGATCTTTCCTTCTTTATCTGATTGTCCTGCTCTGCCCTGCACTGATGTGGCCTCACCTTGAATATTGTGTGCAGCTTTGGGCACCACAGGATAAGAAAGATATTAAACTATTGGAGAGTGTCCAAAGGAGGGCAACAAAGATGGTGAATGGCCTTGAGGAGAGGCCATATGAGGAGCAGGATGAGATTACTTGGTCTGTTCAGCCTGGAGAAGAGGAGACTGAGGGGTCAACTCATTGCAGTTACAACTTCCTTGTGAGGGGAAGAAGAGGGGCAGGCACTGATCTCTTCTCTGTGGTAACCAGGAACAGGATGCGAGTGAATGGCCTGAAGTTGTGTTAAGGGAGGTTTAGGCTTAGGCTGGATATTAGAAAAAGGTTTTTCAACCAGAGAGTGGTCGGGACTGGCATAGGCTTCCCAGGGAAGTGGTCACAGCACCAAGCCTGACAGAGTTCAAGAAGCATTTGGGTGATACTCTCAGGCACATGGTGTGATGCTTTGAGATTGTCCTGTGCAGGGCTAAGAGTTGGACTTGATGATCCTTGTGGATCCCTTCCAACTCATCATATGCTGTGACTTTGTGTTATAGCATTCATCCAGAACCCAGGGGAATTTAATCTATTGAATGGTGCTTTACTCAAGCAGATGTTCTTTCTGCTTCACTGGATTAACTTGCAGAGATAGAAAAAGCCCTTTCTTCTTGATTGTGAGAACAAAAGCTTCACGCTACACATCAAAAAGGTGCTGGGAGCTCACTGAGGAACTGAAAACAAATCAGCTGTAGCAGTAGAGAAATTATTGTGTTGTTTTTCAACAGAATCATTAGTCCACATAAAGTTCCTGTGTTATAATGGCTATATTGTTATAACTGCTGTCCTCAGTAGATGTATAAGCAGTTTTCTGTAATTTCTTCTGTCTTGGTAATTCTTAGGAATATTTCTGCTGAGAATTGGAGGAGATTTCATTAATTAGTCCTTATAAAGTACTTTGAGATCGCAAGTGGCCAGCACCACAGAAGGGCTGTTTTCACTTGTTACTCAAAAGTTACAGTTACAAAATAAAAAGTATTTCTGATGTGTATCCAGGGACAGTTTTCATAACCATTCTCTCAGTCTGCAGAAACATCTATCCTCCAGTGTTTCTCAGTTTGAATAAATTCATATTGAAAGTGTAATCTCTGGAGACTTAATTTGGTCTGCCTCTGCAGATGTGATTTTTCACATGCCTGGAAACTTCTGCTTGGAATTTAAGTCATACCATGATTGTTAAGTGTAAAAACTACAAAGCAAAACTAGGGCAATCAGAGAGTACATGTTAGTGTGATACAGTTATTCACTCTTATTTACTTTTAAGGAGTGAAAAACAAAGTAAAATGAGGAGCTTAAGCCATTGATAAAGATGCAATTTGGAAAAGAAAAGCTGTGTGAGATATAATAAGGAAGTTAAGACAGCCCTCTTGTGCTGACTTTGTTCATTTTAGGAGAAAGAACACCCTTCAGCATTTTCAATGCACGTTCCTTATTTTGCATGGCAAGGCTTGCCCCTGGAGAACTTTAGTATTTGGTGTACACACAGAACGTAGGATCTGACTAGATGGTCTGCAAGAGTCAAGGCAGGTTCCTTTCTTTAGAGCTTGTAGGACTCTCACAGCTATCTCACATGGGTATATAACTGACCCCTTGTCTGTTTACCCAACTTCTCAGCCCTGCAAAGCTTTTCTTAGTTCACTACTAGAATTTCTCTTCTTTACTGCTGGTGGCAAGGCTCTTCTGCCTCTCAGCTCTAATTGTTTTGTGTTGCTTCTTATTATTGTTACAGGCTAAAGGACTACTCACTTTCTGAGAAGAAAGTGTAGCCCCAGTGTGAGTGATTTGGCAGAAATGCCATATTCCATATGAACTTGTTTTCAGCTCCACAGAAAAGAGATAGTTATCCATTTGCCCAAACAGTGACCTAAAACCTTTCCTGTTATTAACAGTACCTCACTCTAGCATAAGGTCTGGGCACTTTCTGTCACCTTAATGCATTGCAAAACAGGTATTTGAAGATTGGATGGGCATGGGTTTGCTTTCTCTCCTCTCTTGTGCATTATTTCTTTAATCCCTGTGAATATTCAGATTCACAATGTAATTTCCAAGTACAGTGTCTGTTTCTATGCTAAGTCATGGGAGAGGAGGCAAAGTATTTATATGGCTCTATCAACCTGAGTTGTACAGGTATGAATTGTGTGGCATTCAGGTCAACCATTTTGCAGATGCCTAATTCTAGTGATCAGCTGCCTTGGTGGCACTCCCAGTCCTTTCTGTATCTTTTTTCTAGTCCATAATTTGTAAATCTTTCAGGGTACAAGCTCTTCCTTGAATGGTATATGCAAGAACAGAAAAACCCCACCTCCTGCTACTGGGGTCTGTGAAGAGTATCCTAATAAAATAGGGTTTAACTGTTAGTTAAACTAGCTTTGAGTGAGTTTTAAATCATGTTTTGTGCTGCATAGCTGGAGAGATCAATCTTCTAGACAGTGATCTGAATGCCGATACCAAAGTCAGGCACACCTGGACCCCTGGAGCCTTGATGTATTATGGGAGAGCGGAGCTGCAAGCGTCTGACCACAGGTAAAGTCCTACACAAACAATCAGAGGCAAGACCGCCACATTAGAATGTGTCATACTGAATTACACCTTCAGAGTGGGGGACCAAGTCTAATTATAACAGGAATTACACCCCTATTCTTTGTTCAGTATATGTGTGGTGGGTTTTTTCCCCTGCATAGTGGGTTTTATACCAGGGTGGAAAATATTTACAGTCACGTATTTATTTTTGCTGCACTGTGATCTCAGCAAACACTGGATAAGTTGCAGCAACAGGTGCAGAAAGCAGGGCTTTCTGTTGCTTGGTTTTGAAAAGCTCTGACACCTAAGGAAGCTGCTCTGATGGACTTCCATGCAGCTTGCTGTGGGAGAGGAGGAGGTCGGGACTGCATGGCACGAAGAGGTGTAAGCCAGGTCACACAGGGCCAGGTTTGACCTCTTCACAGTAGTCTTCTGCACCTCCTTTAAAAGTGGAGATGGGAGAAGGAAGAAGAATCAAAGGCCAGTGGTTCGAGTTGATCCATATAATTAACTTCACTTCAGGGATATGATTGACCTTTCTTTGTTAAACTTCCTCTGCTTCACTTCTGAGAAACAAATTCTGTAATAAATACACTTTGAAAGGTCCCTTGCATTCAGAATAATATTTGTCTCACCCCTTGCATGCCCTGTGGAAATGCTACAGTACTGTTCCTCCTGGCAGCACTCAGTGACCCCCAGTAGCTGTCTCTGTGCTTCTCATGGTGCTCTTGCCTGCAAGAACTATTCTGTATTCCTCCAGCAATGGAAGAATATGCCTCTTGCAATCAATTTCTCTGTGTCAAGGCTCTGACATTGCTGTGTTCCAAAAAGCACAGTGGAGCTGCTGCACTCATTATATAGGACCCTGAGGATGCAATCTGTGAAACATGGCTGTTATACATGGCTTTCTGTTTCAGCAAACTTGACTGCAAAAACTGCTTTTTAATTACAGTCAGCAGGTTTGCTTTCCCAAAGTTTGTGCTAGAGAAAGGGCATAGCTATATCTTGGTGACACACAGGAATGCATTATGATTCACAGTGCTTCAGGAAATAGTTAATGCTGCCCATACGTTTTTCCACTTTACTATCCCTTTCTCGCTTTGCTGTTGTTGCTTTCATATGCTCTGGTAATGCATATTCAAGAGCAGGTCTGTTACAAGTAGGAGGCAGCAATTTTGACATAGTTATAAGAGCAGCCACCCCAGTTACTGCTCTGTGTGTACGTGCAGGAAAAGTCTGAGAATGTGGGTTGCACCCACTGAGATGATTTTCACTCTTTCAGGCGGCTCTCTCAATTTTGTTCAGTTCTAACACACACAGACGTAATTTGTAAGAAATGGCTCAAGAAACAAGTTTGTAGCCCTAGCTGCTTATAATGTGATGGATTGACATGTATTTGTTACATAAAATATTATACACTGAGAGTATCTTGTCCTTAATTTTTGGAAGAAGATATCTTTATGTGGCCTTGTCTGACAGAAAATAGCATATTTTCATCCTGATCTTTAGATGTTTTGGGACACAGCTGTTTGATAATGAGTGAAGTATCCTGGTATTTTCAGTCTGCAGGTTTGCCAAAAGTGCTACATACAATTGTTATTTAAATTCCTTTATGGTGTGTCCTCATTGTTACATTCAGCTAATGCAGGAGTGGGAATACAATTAATAGTGCTCAAGGCATGATCTTGACCACTGCAGGATAAAATGAAGCTTACCTGTCCTACTTCTTGACATAGATTTTAGTTTTATATAAGCATTTCTTATTTTTAAATAAGCATTTTCCCTTTGTTTCCTGTAGGCCAGTGTTAGCTATCGTAGAGGTGGAAGTCCAGGAAGTTAATGAAGCTGCCCGTGAGAGTGTTTTCCGGGAAGTGTCATCTTTCCAGGGACCACTGGATGCCACAGTAGTGGTAAATCTGCTATCACCAACACCTGAAGAGAAAAATGAATTTCCCGAGGACTTGCGTACAGAGCTTATGCAAATGTTTGAGGTTTATGGCACTGTTGTTCTGGTCAGGTAAGTCTGGGATCTGAAATGGTGTGTCATCTATTAAACACATGGACTAAAAAATAATCCCTTTTGTCCCTACAGAGTTAACTTTGTATTGGAAGGTACTCTGTTGAATTCCTTTACTGCGTGTTGAATCCTTCATTAGAAATTTAATACAAATGTTTTGAATATCTTATACCTCATGACAACCTGTTAAAGAGATAGTCTAACAGCTATCTTGGCTGAGTGGAAGAGAATTTTAGTCAGGACAGCATCATAAAGCAGAGACTTGGGTGTAAATAATCACCTTTAGATTCAGGCCTTCCTTCCATGCATTGCTGCTTCTGGTGGGTCCTCAGGCCCTGCTTCACTTCCTCTGAGGAGGTCTGCTCTCTTCCACCACTCTTTCACACTCAGCAGGATTTCCTGCTGGCTCTCCTTTCTGCTGGGGGTCTGTTGTTGGTTTGTTAATAGTACAACTTCTCGCAGAGCTGTCACCTGCTGGGTTTGAGAGGGAGAGTGTGATACCTTCTGGCAGAGCAGCTTGATTTCATTCTGATTGATTCTGTGCAGGGCTCCAGTACAGCTGTGTTTTGAGAAATACAGGCAAGAGACCTAACAGCTGACCTCTGGGAAACACCACCAGAAACTTGTTTATGTTGTATTTGATCTATTTATTAATGGAGAAAGCTGTTGAAAGGTGACCTGTTGTATAGTTTTATGAAGTACAAATATAAGGTATGAATTCAAAAGCAGCCCTGCAGGAATAGCAGCCTCACCTTGCCTGTGAAGAAAAGGAGCAAGAAAAGAACATGTTTTGGTGGTTTTAGTTTGGTTTGGTTTTAATTGCATTAGGTCTTGGTGGGATCCTAGTCTTTGGAAACATCACATGTTGTCTGAGGTGAAGGATGTGCGGAGCCATGGAAGTTAGTACAGAAGGAGTGTGGACATTAGGCTGGGTACCTGCTGAGATATTTGTACTGCTGCTCCAGGGGCAATCCAGTAAAGGACAGGGTGCTGGGGTCACACAAGGGAGGATGGGGGAGGAGCCCGGCTGGGATTTATAGATCACCTACTCCTACCCAAAAAATAGAATTGTGAAGGAAAATACAACTAAAGCCTAATACATAGCTATATATGTATCATATATAAAGCTATATATGATAGAAAACTGTCATGCTTACCTTTAAGTGATTTTATTCAACGGTGGAGTAAAATGCACTGTTTTTTTCTCCTCTGCCATTTTTCCCCTAGGATCAATGGAGGCCAAATGCTGGTGACTTTTGCAGACAGCAAGTCAGCTCTTCATGTTATGGATATAGACGGTGTCAAAGTAAGATTCTCTCAAACCTATAACAATAATTTTATAAGAAATTTCATAAAAGTGGTTGCTTAGCTGAGTTTCTAGATAAATAAAGTAGCATTATTTCAAAGACAGTTATTGCTCACAAAGTCGTCCTTAGCTTTCACCACTGTGAGGCTTTTAATGCAGTATTTCAGTGTCAGGATGGCATGTGGTGACTTTTCATGGAGTTCCTAAGCAGTGCTTAGGATCTGGGCTCTGATAGCACTGCAGAATACATGGACTTGGTCATTGTTCTGGCATTTGAAGCAGTTCTCCTGAGACTCTGTGTGACTTTATGCTGTTGCCAAAGAATCCTCATGATTGTGGTTTGGAGATTTTTTGTTTCTCTTAATTGTATCAAATAAACTCCTTCTACCAAGCTGGAACAACATGACTCATTGGCCTCCATGGTGAATTCAGCATTAGCAGCAGGTGTTTACCTTCCCATCTCCTGCTCTTCCTTCTCATGCATGTACTCTCTACCATTCATCATCCCCTCATTTGTGCTGACAAAACTGTTTGTGGGGCTGCCCTATAAACTCAACACTGAAGTAATGGATTTAACTCTCATTCTTCCTTAATATTTGCAGCTTTGTCTTTTAATTTGTCTCATGCCATTGATGTAATTTTTGGCATGGACTGAAACACAATTATATATGCAGTGTGTGATGGTTCTAGGAACCTGGACTGGGAACTTTTCAAACTAATTTCCCTGTCAAAGCTGCTCATTCAAATACATTTCACCCCAAATGTCATAGAGCAACATATATAAACAGCTGCAGTCCTTATCTATTGAATAATATACTTTTGCTTAGACATCAACCATCATATATGAGATTTTTTGGTCAGAGTCTCCTTACAGATGGCAGCAGCAGGCAACAAACTCTTTTGTGTTTTAAACCTGCTGACTCAAAAATTGAACCCACCCACACCAATATTACCATCGCAGTATCCATTTGATTGTTTGATGTTTCACCTGTTTCTCCAATATTTCCCAAATGCAGCAGCAGTGCTTTTGAGCTGTGAAGCTCATTTTCTTTCAAGAATATTGTTACAGTCTGAAAATGGGGTTATTTATCTTCTGAAGTGAAGCATTAGTTGCATCAATTTCTGAAGCAGTTGTATAACAGACAGTACTTGCTTATTCTCTTAGGATGTTCTCATTTGGTGAAGTTGGTTGGTGAAGGGAAACAATTTGGTTTTTTTGCACTAGGTTAAAGGCAGAACAGTGAAGATCCAGCCCAAGACTAAAGACTGGCTAAAGGGCCTTCATGAGGAAATTGCTCGAAAACGGGACAGTTTTGTCCCCATGTCCCCCACAGCAAATTCCCATCTTCTGGAAGAAAATTTTGACTTCTTAAGTCTGGACTATGACTCAGAAGGTAAGCAACAGGTTTCTAAGCTAACTTGTGAGAAATTGCTTCACTGACTTTGGTTGCACAGGAAAGGTACACTGTGAGTGTCAGTGATATCTTAATTTGTAACCAAGCCATGTTTCTTAAAGAGAGGATTGTAACTACAGCCGTGACCTGGCACTGTGCCTGGGCAGAGAACTTACCTAGATCATCCTGTCAATTTAGTGTTATATATTAGCAAATTCAGTGTATGGTACAGTTGTCTGTATAGAGACACACTGTCATGAAACACATGGGTTGATTACACAAGAATCTTGCCCAGCCTATATATTAAATTAACTGATAGTACAGGTTAAGTAGTTGGTGCTATATAGAGACAGAGAATGCATTTGCTCACCAATTCTGTGTTATATAATATTTTAATGCAGGTGATATAGAGGATGAAGATGATTATTTAGATGATGCTTTGGATCAAAACCTAGTAGCAGACCTAACAGAAGAGATGTCTGAGGGCTCCAGGCATTGTGCATCCATAGCTCTTTCAAACAAAGCTGGACAAAACCCACAGCTGTATAAAGGTAAAGTATCACCTTCCTTAAAGTAAGACCTGAAGGTTTGTTGTTTGTTCTCCCGTTGTCTGTATTTTCATGTTCATTTATATTTTCATTCTAGGTCCTCCTGTAGTACCTATTCATGCTCAATTCCCTTTGAGTTAGTGACTTATCTGAGGCCCTCGGGCATAACAGCAATAAAGCTTAGATTCTCCTTCTCTCTAGCTCGGGGCAAGACAAGAGTGCTGAAAAATGCTGTTTTTCTTTAATAGGCATAAGAAACTAAGTCTTTTTATCAATTTGACGGTTTTTGGCACCAGAGCATATGAAAAAAAATTGTATGTTATTTTATTTTCTTAGGACCGGTGCAAAATCAAACCAAACAAATCCTGTTAATTCAGTGATGGGCTCAACTCTGTCCTTTCAGTAGTAGCAGTGGCAGAGCAGTCAGGTATAAGCTCGGAAGTTGTTTTCTTTGAATTACTTCAGAGGCCTAAAGTTTCTCCTTTGTTTCCATTTGATAAGAAATTGAGGTTCACAGAACATACATATTCATTCTTGTAGTACTTCATAAGTGTGTTACCTTTTTTCTTGGTCACGTGGCTTGTTTTCACATTATTGTGACTCAACTTGGTAAAGAGAAGGTAAAGCTGTGAAGAGAATACTGACAAAAACTGCAGCAAGAACTCACCAAGGCAGTGGTGGTCTTACACTGGGGTGTGATCCGGACACGCTTCGGTGGCCAAGCATGGACAGACTGGGTTATGTGTTAAACACCTCATTGTGACGGCAAGTGATTCAGTAGCTGTCATTCTGCACTCTCTCAGAAGTGCTTTGTCTTCTGACATAACAGTAAAAACTTTAATACCTCCAAAGGTTGAGTCAGAAGCAGAGTTCAAAAAGATTAAATGAAATCCGTACGTTTGCACAGACAGCTTTTCCAAACAGAGTGATTTATGGCTTTCTTGCCCACCTTGAGTCATGGGCTGGGTGCAGTGTGGCCAGACCCAGAAACCTAGCCTGGAGTCAAGGAGTCATTATTAAATACTGTGAAGCCAATCACTTTTATTATAGGGTGCCTTGCTCTCCAAGCACCTCTGGCCTACTATGTGATGATTCATTAAGCCACAGAGACCTGCAGTGATTCTTGTCACCCACACTAACTCTTCTCCACAAAAAATATCATAAAGTAAAGAGAGATTATGGAGTATAGTTGGAAGGAGGTCAAGTTTGGGTCATGATCTCACACAACTCAAAATATGATATATTCAGTTCATCTTAAAGTGTCTGCAATTTCAGATGCCTCTATCAGCTTCCAATTCTGCCTGAGTAACTCCTAATTGAAGGTGTGATGATTGTGTAGCTGGTGTAGACACAGCTGGAAACCAGTGACAGGCACAACAGTGTGTAGGTGTGTTTCTGAGGTCAGAGAAGGGCATAGCCTCAAGAAATTGATGTCTCTGCCAGCAGCCTTTTGGGGGAAAGTATTGGGTGGTGCTGGCTGGTTTTTGTCCTGTTTGGCTTCACTGTCAGAACTTCAAACGAAGTTTCTAGGTGCCTGCATGACTCCTTGGATCCTACTGATCAGCCTGTATCTGCAGCTTAAAAGTGCAGAAAATGCATGGAAGAGGGAGAGTATGCTGAGCAGACCACAGGCTGTGGCTGCCATCCGCTGCTGAGTGGGAATAGGAGGCTATGAGACAGCTCAGTATTCCCTGCAGAACACAGCTTTCTGAAAAACAACTTGTTTAAAAATGCCCAAAATACGAGTGACTTCTGCTACACAATTTCTTCCCCATCTCCAAACCACGGGGACAAAACTAAACCCAGTGGATCTTGGAGCCCTAAAGAACAGAGCTGCATGGCTCGGCAGCCATGGCAGGGTGAGAGGACTGAAGTGAAAACCTTCACTATGGCAGACAGGGAGAATAAAGCAATCCCTCCTCTCCTCTCCAGCTGTCAGACAGGCTTAATGAGATGAAAGACTGAGTAATTACTTAGTGATGTAAGGTGCAGCCAAGGTCTAGATTGAGGCAGGTCTACCTGTTAAGAGATGTTGCTGGAAAGCAGAGATGTGATGAGTGAGCCATTCAGACAGATTTTTCTCTGGCATAGAAAGAGTTCTCCTGAGCAAGGAAAGGTGTCTAATTCTCAGATGGAATTCCTGTGTTTAGAATGAAAGAGCAAGGAACTGGCCATGACTAGCCATGACAGTTTGAATGAGAACAGGTTGCCACCAAGTCTGGCTGTAAAAATCTCAGAATCTAACAAGGTGACTAGTAACCCTGCAGTCAGATGCAGGCAGTCTTTGTGTCGGCACAAACTGCTAATAAATGGTGGAAAAGGAGAGAGAGAGAGAGAAGCATTTGTCAAAAGGGTAGGTGTTTCCTGCAGTGGGAGCAGGCAGACACTGGGGGAGAGCAAAGCACTATGAAAGGAGCCATGTCGTGTTGGTGAGATACCTGGCTGAGGTGTGCCAGTCACAGTCACCTCTCTCCTGACCACTCGGATTCGGTGTATCTCACCCAGTGAGTATCTAATACAAACACCTCCAAAATTTTCCATAGATGATGCAGACCTGGCTGATCTGAAGCAGGAGCTGGAGGCAAGTGGGGAATGCCACCGTCGGATTCCAAGCACGTCTCTGTCCATTCCTACCAGGCCTCGGCCACTTCAGCCACCACAGAGGCCTCCCCCTCCTGGTGAGTTTAACTTTCTTTAATGCTGTGTTGGCCCCAGCTGGGCAGGTTTGGCCTGCAGTTTCTTGGTGATAAAGAAAGTAATACCCTGTTCTGAAATGTCAGGCTGTTGAGGTACTTGTACTAGTTGGTACTTGCTTCCCAGCCTGTCTCAGCTTGAGTATGGCTCCTGTTTGTAACGGGAGAAGTTTGTCTTTATGATGACAGATACTCCACAAAAAAAATGCCTTTGGTAAGGATAAAATGGCCTGTATGTTTCACACTTACTTATCACTCAGGTTAGCGAGTTGAGCAGCCACTTTGTGGCAGTAAAATTATCGGTATTTATGCCTGCTGACTTCCAAAATCACTGAGTGTTTTCTTACAGTTTCTTGGTTTCACAATTAATTGTAATCATACTTTTAAAAAGGTTTGACAAAATACTTGTTCTGGACAGTTTTTGTCCCTTCCTGCTTTGCAAGCAATTCTTGCTTTTGTTTTTATGAAAGAAATACAAAGTGTCTTATGATTTTCAGTGAGGCACAAAGGGGAAGTGATGCTCTTTATCTAAGCTCTGCCCTTCTGAGATGCCATCAGTGCTGTGCCGCTCTTGTTTTTGTCGCTACTTCTGGATGAATGCTGATCACTAGATCAGCATAATCATCTTTGCTTTTTGTATTAGACAAGCTATACATCCCATTTTTCTTGCAGCCCAAAAATCTCTCTTTTGTGTACATTTTCCAGTCTTAAATTAAATGTTCTGTCAGGCTTATCATTGTAGATGAGTTCTTCAGGATTATTCCCACGCATTTCTGAGTCTGTTGCACAGAAGTGCCAACACTGGTATCTGTATTTCTGTGCCTAGAATGCCGTGTTAATGCTCAGCTGAGGTTATCTAATTAATTAGATGAAAGCAAGGTTAACTAGGAAACTGCTTCCTTCAACAGTTCAAGATTTCAGCATTTTACTCCATGTTGATGGGTTTTTTCACCTTAGATTAGACCAGTGGCTGTTCAGCACATCACTCTGCCTAGATTAAACCCATGCAGAAGGACTCAAGGTCCTCAGTGTCCTACAGGAAGGTGTTGCCTAATATGTCTGTCCCTTGATGAGCAGGGAAGGTGACAGCACATCTTCACCTCTTCTATTTATCACAGTTTCCAAGCACATTGGTTTTGCTCCATTGCAGATAAAATGTTGCACCACCTCTTAAATGTTTATTCCTCTTTCAGCCGGAACATCAGGCAAAAAGTCCCCCTCAGACGGTTCTCCAGGAAGCCATTCCACCTGCTCCATCCTGGCAACAGCAAAGCTGCTACCTGGTGCTCCGCAGCAGCCAGTGAGTCCTCCTGCTCAGCACAGCTTCGTGGCATTGTCCCCATCTCTTCCATCTATGCTGACACTGAGCATCACATACAGGATGCACCTGTCATACAAGGAAGGAAGTCCATCACATGTCTGAGCTGAAAATGCTGATAGCTTCTAGTGCTGTAATATCAGACTGCAGGCCCTGCTAGACAGCAGAAAAATGTTAATAAAGTGCCAGGAACCAGGATGGCCAAAGAGGGAGGGAGAGAGAGAATTAATGGTGCAAGACCAGGGCATTGTTGGCTTATTCCATGTACTGCTTTCTGATGGAAGCTAACTTGAATTTTCAGCACCATCATAATATGTTTTAATTGTTTTCTCACCTCCATTTTGATGGGCCATGACAGTGTCTCTAAGGAGATCAAGACCAGAATGTAGAAACACCTTCCCAATCCTGTCTTGCTGGATGAGAACCCTAATACATTGAACAAGGGTTCCTGACAACCCTAAAGCCATTGAACACTGGCTAAGGGATGAGCTGTGGCAGTCAGGCATTGGCCTGTCTGTCAGCTGGTAGCAAAGATGGAGCATTTGCCAAAAGATTCTTCTACATTCTGGATAGCCACTGGCAAGAACAGAATTTTACAGGTGTATGATCTTAGCTGTAAAATTAAAGGTATACACAAAAAATCCATTATCTCAAGATTACTAATTCTCATATTGTTTTTAAAGCCTAAAGTCCGGACTGGAATAAGCAAACCTTACAATGTCAAGCAGATCAAAACCACCACAGCTGAGGAAGCAGAAGAAGCTATTAGATGTCTTATGGAAGCCAAAGGAGGTGAGCACAGCTTTCTTATTGACTTCTAAAAATCTTTAAATAAAGAAAACTGTAGGTGTATTCATCCATCTTATCATAGCCCAGGTGCACATATTTCTATTCAAAATTTCACATGAACACATTCTTGCAAAATTGTACGTGGTATTCTCTGTCAGTTCTGATAATACTAACCTTTTTTGAAGATGATTAATGTTTTATATTTTGTTGTAGAACTGGCTACTAGGAGCACCTTAGGTTATTTATATCCAGATTTAGTCAGAAAAGTTAGATGGGATCTTACTAAACTCATGATGCTGTGCTAGCTCAGAGATGCAGAAAAGATATTTGCTGCTCTATTTAGTGAATGCTCACTATTCCAAGCAGAACTACAGAGCAAATACAGCTGCAGGAGAAATAACCTGGATTCTCTTCACATTTAGACAGCAAGTATAGTTGTAACCTAGATAGAAGCTTGCACCACTTCAGCTTGAATAGCTAAGCTAAAAGGCTACTCTGTGTTTAGTCTCTCTATGCAGTCCCTGGAGAAGAGAGCCTCTTGCAAAGGCAAGTTAAAGAGGAAAGTAGCTTAGGTACTGTGAATGTACCCTCCAGGTTTGCGTGCAACCTTTCTGCTGATGCTGTATAAGTGAGAATGGCTACCTGAGTTTGCAAGGCTCTCAGCTTAGGAGAAAAACATCCCTTTTTCATTTATAAATAGAACAAATGCAGTCTGGACTAATTTAATTTATTTAGAAATATCATAAAGGCATCTTTAAGTTTGTTCCTCAGTGCTGTTCATTTAATTTTGAAATCAGCTTTACTTCTCATGAATTTTGAAATTCACATTAAGCATTTCTCTTGATGTGGGTGAGAAAACTAGTCTGGTCAGCATCACTGTCAAACCCTTGTGTTGTACCACCAGTTGGCATTTACAATTCTTCCCAAAGTACTCTACAAGACATGCTTGGTATCATTATCTTGATTTTCCAGATAAGGGCAAAAGGAGAGTAGTCCTGAACCCTCCACCAGTATTTTATTCCACTTGGCCAAATGGTGGCACAGCACTGGTAGTTTGGCACGGAATTATTTTGGACAGGGGAGTTTTTCCCTAACAACCTCTAAAAAATGTGACAGGATTGCAAAGGTCTGTGCTTATTTCTGAAACCTTTCTTAGCCTGAGTGAGCCCCTTAGGCCTGAACATTTTGGGAAACATGATTGTGAAAGAAAATATCTGGAAGCTACATTCTGATCAGGCTCAAATGCATATTTGGTTTTGCTTTTCAGGACTACAGGAAGATACAGGAAAGCCTGTTCCAACCAGAAACCAAACTTCCACCAAACCTGAGCCTCTTCCCAGCATCCCAAAGTCAGCATCGTTTCAAGGGTCGCAGGCAGGACCAGTGCCTGTGCCTCACCGTCCGCCACCCAAAGTTCCAACCCCAAAGAAACCAGTCCCCCTGCAAAGGACCGGCGTCAAGGTGGAAAATGTAAGACAGTTGCAGCAAAATGCATCCAGCCTCCATTACACAGTGCAAACAATGGCAGGAGGGGCGGTCTGTTAAACAGTTTGTATGAAGTCCTGCCATGTCAGCAGGCACTGAAATGATTTTGCATAAAATATTAAGAAAGATCAGAAAGGAAAGAGAGCCATGTTCAGCCTTTCTATTTGTCAGTCCATTCTCTTAGACTTTGTTACTTTTTTCTGGTTTGTCTAAACCTTCTCAGAACTTAAGACTCATCTCTTCTTCATCACAGTGTTTACTTTGGACTTTGGACCGTGAGTTGTCTGCTCTGTAACGATGGGAGGCAGCCTCTTCATCAGTTCTGTATCTCATGTCCTTGCTTTTCTTGCACACCTTATAAGGGGATTCAGCCTTTAAATTTGAATTCCGAAGTCTACTCAAGAGTTCAGGTTCTTAAAAATACAAATCTGTAGGTGTTCAGGTTTTAATCTCTGTCAGGTCTCTAAAATGAAGATAATAGTTCACCTCTAGAGCTGCTAAAATGATTATTTAATGTTGAAAGCAATTTAAGTACCAGAGAAAGACAAATATAACCTTTTATATTCTTCCTCTGGCAGAACCTCTGCTGAGGAAGCTCTGTTTTAAGTTGTTAGGGCTCCTGCCTTACCTTCCTTTGTTAAAGGCATTCACCTGTTCTCTGTAATGGACTTTGTGCCATCTTTACTTAGCAGATTCACATAAAAAAAACAAACAAAAACCACAGACAGCACAGTCCAGGCCAAGTCCTGATCGGTTTGTTTATGTTGTTGCCATTCCCAGGTCACTCCTGAAAGGTGCTGAGAGGGATTGCTATTTTGGTCTTAGTTATGTGAGAGCTTCCGCAGGAATAGATCTATTTCAGTTTGACTCTGCTTTGGAGTTCCACTCCTTCCTACATCTTAGGGAGGTCAGATGGGAGTTGTGTACTTGAAACCTTCTACCCAATCCATCTCACTAAAGGACCATGCAGTCAAATTTAGGCAACTTGACAACAGCATAAAGACAGAAGTGGCAGGGTTAGGTAAGTCCCTCAAGAAATACAGACTACATATTTTGCCTGCATTAAAAAGCCTGTATATTATCTTTTACTAGTATGCCAGAGTAATAAGGAATTTAAATGATTTCATTGACTCATACCAAGCCTGAGAAATCTGAAGCAGCCCTTGCCATCTTAGACTGAGCGGGGCTCATTACTTATATATTTTTAAATGGTGGATATATGCTAGACTGTACTTTGAGAGCTTACTTTTATCTTCAGTTCCTAGCATCAGTGAGACAGGACAGAGCCATTAATGCATTTATTGGGATAGCATAAGCTAATTGTCCTTCAGTCTTATCAGGATGTACCCAAAGGCATCTGCCCATTAATTTAGGCCTCCTCATGCATTCTTGCTTAAATAACATTAGTCAGCAGAGAGCTGTCACAAATAAATAACTCTTCACAGAACTGTGCTAATTTGGCCCAGAGCAAAATCCTAATGTGAAAGGGAGATGGTCAGAAAGAGATTTATTTCCCATGTGGGAAGTGAACAGGCTGTATGGTCCCGGTCCTCAAATAGCTCTGTAAATGAATACAGGTGCAAGGCACATTGCATGAGCAGAGCCCAGCAGGTACAGTGTGGAACTGTGCTGTCAAGCCTCCTCTTTGTGTTGCTTTTTTTTCTTCCAGGACTGTCAGCTTTTCTTAGTAATGCCATCAGTAAGACTTGCACCAGTAATGACTCAGAGTTTAAGGTACCTGCTTTATTCTCAAATTTCTGCTTCCTTTCCCCCCTCAGGCCACGTCTACAGAAGAGCAGTTTGACCAACAGACAGTACAGTCTCCTTTTGGCTTGCTAGAGCCCCATCTAGATGACAGAGCTATTCTTTGTCCAACCAAGATTACTCCAGTCCCTAAACCCAGAACGCCACAAGCTGGGAAGCCTCAGGAGAGCCGGGGAAGCAGTGAAAGGCAGTCCCTCTCAGCAAGCACAGCTGAAGCCATTGTGCTGCCTCCCCAGAGTGCTCCCTTTGCCCCAAGGGTGCCACCACGAAGAAAGAAGTCAGCTCCTGCAGCTTTTCATCTGCAAGTTCTCCAGAGCAGCGAGAGCCCACTTTTTGGTGGGTCACTGTTAAACTCCAACAACAACAACCCTCGGTCCTGCCCCCAGACTGATGTCCCTGCTCTCTCACCTCCTATAGCCTCTGCCAGCCTGGAAAACAGCACAACCAAGCTGTTGGCACTAAATCCTGCAGAACTGATGGCTAATCTCCAGGGCCCTCCTGTACCAGCAGGCCAGCATCCTCAGTGCTTGGACACCAGCTCTCTTCCAGAGAACACCAATCTTTTGGACCTGGACATGCATTCTTCCTGCCCTCTTTCCATGCAGGCAACATCAGCTACATCTCGAGCACACACTTCAGAGAATTTAGAACACCCCAACCTGAAAGATTTCAGTCACTGGGTTACATTTAGTGATGATGAAGACAGTAATGCATTGTCAGAAGGGTTAAACAAACTGCTTCTCTCAGAACAAAACAAAAATACCTTGATGAAGACAAATACTGATTTAGAGTTGTAGAATTTTGCCTTCTTAGTGTTCCTACATAAATCATAATTATGATGCAAAATAAAAAATAATCTTTTTTATTTAATGAAATAGATCATCTGTCCATGCCACATTTCATTTTCATGTTTAAAGATAAAGATACTGCCCCTGGAGGGAAGTATATAGAGTACATACAGCCTAACATTATCTACAGCTTGTTTGAAAAACTCTTTTATTCTAAGTTATTTCTTTTTATTAATTCATCTTAAGATGTTTTATTTCATTTTGGGTACAAATCATATGTAAGAATATGTAATGATGTATGGGAAAAAAAGACATTGAGAAAAACATTTTCCTGTGGAATTCATATATTTTAATCAGTTGTTTGAAATAAAACAACCTTACCTCGAATAGTTAGACTGCCACAGTTATTCTGGAATGGACATCCAAAAGGGGAATGTGCATCAGTGTAACGGCAGCAGTAACACTGGTATTGCTCTGCTGCTTCAGTTTCTGCTGTGGAAACAATGCTCAGACATACCTTCTTGTAGATCTTTACCAGTGGCTGTGTTGGCAGCACTTACCTCGTTAGACTCATTCCTCCTTAGAAATAAGACGCATGTACTACTTCCTGGATGTAAAGCAGAACCATGAGAGGTGGTGCCTGGCATCAGCAGGAAATGCCTGGGTTTTTGCCAGATCAGGAAAGTGACACCCTGTATTACAACAGACATAAGTGCTGTGCTGTTCATGACACTGTATGGCTATGCCAGAAGGCCTGGGCTGCCTCTTCAAACATTGCTGTAACCTACAGAACTCAAAAGCAGCCCTAGCTGGTCTGCCAGCACAATTCCAAAACTCACCATGTTTTTTGTTCACAAGCCCATGTCCAACAACATATTTTGCAGTGAAATAGCACTTGGACAAAGGCAGTCCCTTTTGGAAGAAATGCTACAGTCTGCTTGTATATTATCTATGCAAATCCTGAAGAAATACGGGGAGCAGCTGAGACCAGCCAATGACACAGGTCAGTGACTTATTGATGTCTTATGCTAAAAGCAGTTTAGCAATTCCGTAGTTGTGTCCCTGTTCCCAGTCTGTGTCTTCATAAGCAAATGCCAGTCAGTCTTTCAAATTTCCACAGTGCAGATGAGGAGAGAGCTGATCCTGGAAGCTAAATGTGTCCTGCTCTAGCTGTGCAGGCATTTGCCTTGCCTGTGGGGTAAAACTGCACATGGTAGATACCATTTGTGCAAAGCAGGCACTAAAAACAATAAACAGATTGCAACTTGTCATGGTAACTTGTTAAGAGAAGCATCAACATCCTTTATTATTAAAGGAAGGAGAATGGTTTTAAGCCGTTGGTGAAGCTGTTTTCAAAATTTTTTTTCAGAAAATGTGTTTAAAAGTTACAGGGTTTTTTTTCCTGGTAGGAAAATTAATTAGCTTGTTTTCAGCTTCCTAGACACTGGGAATTCAGCCATTTTCTTCCTTGTAATGCCTACCTGTTTCACTGCCACTGCCAAGTTTTGAACTCAAGGCATCCTCTCAGAGAGGATGCTGCCTTTGTCCGAGTACCTGTTATCCTCCCCTGCTCCCTCATTTGCCAACACTTAAAAAATGTCCAAAACCTTCAAAGGCCAAGCCCATAAAACCCAGTGCTAAGCTTCTTATGTGAGTGTCAGTTTAACATGGTAGCAGGCTGGTGAACTGCTAAAGCAAGATAGCTGTTTCCCTGCAAGATGACACCGAGCCTTTGCCTCTTTGTCCTCCTTTAAAAAAAAAAAATACAGTGAATATTTATGGGCACATCTCAATATAAAACATTAGGAGCAGTAAAAAAGAAAGAGTATGTTATATGACCATATCCAACATTTTCTGCAAAGATAATTAACAGCTCTAGGACAGCTAATTTACATGTTAATGAAAGTGTTAGCAGGAAAGCCAATTAAAGTGGATTTATACAAGTCAAATAAAATCTGCTTTATTACTCTCCTTGAATAAGAGACGGATGTGGCCTTTAGCATTATATCTTATATCTCTGTATGTGGCGAGCTGCCCATTAAAGTATGAGTCCCGGCAGCGAGCTGGTTTATGCTGTCAGTGACAGCATATACTGTTCAATCGCAGCAAATCAGGGGAAAGGGACAGACAGTCCAGATGAAAAGGTTACAGCTCAGAATGAGGAATCTCCTGTCTCAATAAATTACCTTCCACACGGGTGCCCAGCATCCCAGCCAAGTGTTTGCTCAGAGGCAGGTGCTTGTGACCTGGGCTCTAATTTCAATGGTCAGGGAAAGCAAAGCAGGGCCAGACTTGCTCTGCGTTTGGGCAACCACTACAGCAAACCAGACTGCAGGAGGCAGCGATTCTTTCCTTCTCATTCAGTATCAAGCCAGGCCTCACCATGTGAAAGGAGGCCAAGTAACCCGAGCCATCGTTACCTGATGTCCACAACTACCCTCAGCTCTGCTGCTCATCCTCATTCACACATTACCAAAGGAAAGCCCCATTCTCAGTGACAGCTGTCAGTCTTCAAGGCCATGTAATAGGTAGTAAGGAATGGCTATCCTACATTTCTCATGTGAACCCAGCACTTGGGGAATCTTAAAGTTGTTGACAGTGGCTGTGAAGCCAGGTATGAATAATTTAGCAGATGCAAGTATACAAGTGTCTTCATGCTTATTTAATGTGAGAGATTTTGGAAAGAGGAGACTAACACCACATGAGCTTGCCCAGGTCCCTGTAGTGCTGCAGCTTGAAGTTACAGCAGGCATCCTGCTTGCTCTGCTGCATTTACGTTTGGGCGGGGAAAGTGCTTCTCCTTGGTACAGCAACTGCCTGATTTAGCTTATTTAGGTGGGTGACCACTGAAACAAGCAAAAAGGAAGAGAACCAAAACCAAAACACTGGTTGGAATTTTCACTCGGACCAAACAACAGTTTTGCTTTTCCCTTTTTGTCCAGAATTGCCATTTTCACCAGATGGAAAATTTCTCATTTCTTGCCAGCTGCTCTGCCTGGCACCACAAAGCACAAATCACAGTGAAAGCCAGTTCACACTACTGTAATCACAGCCATTAAAAACTCTATGACTATTGCTACTAGAAATACCAGTAAAGTTGTACAAGAGTGCTGGACAACACCTGCAAGAGGACTGACCAGCCTCCATTAGCCCTCTCTTCCTGTCTTGCTGTTTCACTCTTGGAGGCCACAATGTGGATGAAACACCATCTCCTCAGACAACTCACACATACCTGCTAACCACACCTGCAGGTGGGGCCCAGGCTAGGCAGGATTAAGGATATAGTTTGAGACCCAGGAGTTTACATAAAGAGTTTACACTGTTCTCAATTAATGCAACACCAGGAAGCAAAATGCATCAAGTTCTTAATGGGAAGCAGACATGAATGTATCCAACAGACCTGCTGTCCCTTGAGCCAGTGGCTGTACATGCTTTAGGAGGCACTGCTGCAAATTCCAAAAGCAAAACTGAAAACCTGTTCAGTTTGGCAAAGCATTAGTGACTAGCTGCCCCCCAGTACTGTGCCTCTCACTGAACATGAACGTTACATTGTTCCACCACGACACAACCACTAAAAAATAATGCAGATCTTTAACAAAAGTGAACATGATCCAGCACATTCATTTTACAGATCATCAACCTTTAATACACTTTGTGATGTATCTGAGACATTTTTTAAATCACATTTTATTACTATCTTAAAAAAACCAAACAAACAAAAAACCCAAACCCAACAAGTGCCCTGACAAATATTAGTTTTAAAAGTTACACATATATAAATAGTTACAAAAAGCAAAACATTGCCTTAGGAATTCCAGTTCCAGTAACAAAACATAGATGCATTTGCTAAGATTAATGTTTAACGTCATTGATCTGAATCCTTGTACGCCAAAAAAGTCTATTAAAATCAATAGATTTGTCACACTAAACAAGCGTTCAGTTATTAGAAGTCTTGTCTATTCACAATGAATTACACATACTCTCTACTTTGTGAATACAAAGTGTGCTAATATATTTACGCTCTCAAGTCAAACCACAGTGTAGAAAGAACAAAGCTCTTCCAAAATTACGACAGTTCTGTTACATTTTCTATATGAAACACTGCCATGCAGTGTTCTTACCTACAGTTAGGTTGGGGGGAAATGCTCTTTTTGCCAGTGTAGTGCTGTACATTCTCTGTACTGCTCTTGTGAATTTTACCATGTGACTCCCTCAGGTCAAGGCTCAACTTCTAGAAGTGTATTTTAAGATGTAGTGTCTTCCTGGGCTGGAGTGCTCTGAAGTGGGAACAGCCAAGGTGGCCTCAGGCCCTGGTAGGACTGCAGTGCCCACTGGCACTGGAACCAAGCCTGTGCAGAACTGTGAGGGGCATCCCACCTCTCTGGTGGCTTTCATAGCCATAATTTTAAGACCAGCAGTATTAGACTCATCTCATGTTAGGAGACATCCCAGGCCTGTCATCAGTATAGGGCTCATTTAACAAATGGTTCAGCAAAGGCAGCACAGCCTTATCAAAGCCTGTATTTGTTTTCAGAGAAGGCTGGGGGTGGAAAGCAAGGAAGGAAAGAGACCACAGTTAGATTAGGCTGCTTTTAACTACAGTGCAAACTCTAAGACTTCAAAAAATGACTGTTCACTGCCATTTTTTGTCTAAAAATACTGATTTCTCATCAGTACTATTAAGGTACCCTAAACATAAACATAAATAAAGACAACACTGCTGTTTTTCTCTGTATCTACACCAATAAACATACTTGGGCCCCAAGAAACCAAAATATCTGTGGTGATCTGCATCTCCAGTGGGGCCTTATGATCACCCAAATTTTTTCCTGCTTTACTTTCTCTACTAAAGCATTAGCTTTTTTGTCAGGGACTACTTTTGTCTTCCTCCACCTGAGGATTTTCAATGCTCTTCTTTAAATCAACTAAAGAAAAGGTTCTATATGAGAAGCATAAACCAGGGACTTGAATGTACCATCTTCTTGGGATGTCCCAAGAGAAAAGCCGAAGAGCTAAGCCTCTGTTCTGTATCTTCCATGTGAACAAGGACAGAACTGCCCTGTGTCTGACCAGAGACACACTGTCCTAAAGAAAGCAATCTCACAAGTTGGTAAGATTAGGAGAGAAGCATACAAGAAGGTGAATATTTCTTTTCTTTTGTTTTCATTAATACAAACAAGATCAAACCCATGACAGTTGTCTAAGCAAGACAACCTACCAACCCATCTCTTTCTCATGCAGCAAACAGATGCCATATTTGCTGACAGATCTGGGTGGTCTATTAAATGACAGGGAAAATGACAAAACCTCCTGTAACTGGGTCACTAGACCAAAATGCTGCCTTCACTTGGATATTATTTCTGCAGGCTCCAGTCAGGCTACTTAACATGGACAGTAAACCACAACTTTGTGGCAGCTTCCTTACCTTTTTGACACAACAAAATAACCACCTCAGTTAATTGTTTCTGATTCTCTCTATAAGACTTTGTCAAAGATGTATATTTACCTTACGTATATTTAACTGCCTCCAAAGCAAGCTTGGCTTTTTTTGCTAATAGAAAATATCCTGGGTATACATTTTCTTTTTTGCCAAGTCTGTATTTGTTTTGAATGTATTTTAGAAATAAACTGGAGAGGTGTCTAAGTTGGAGATGTACTGAAAATTATTTAGCAGCAGATACTATTGACAGAGCACCCTTGTAGTTCTGCAGATCCCCTAACAAGTAAGAACTTTCTGTGTCACACCAAATGGAGGGCATAAGTAGCCAAGGACAGCAAATGCTCAATCTCCAGGTTCTTGGGCTAAGACATCTTGAATGAACTTCAGTGTACGCTGGTACAGGAAAGCATCCTTCTTCTTTGGCTTACAAATATTTAAATGATTAACATCCACTGGAATAAGGTCTCCAATTCCTATGTCTGGGAGAGGGGAAAAAAAGAAGAAAAAACTACCAAAGTTCATAAGATGACCTAGACTGAAAAGCACATCTTGCATTAGCAATTTATGTCTCAAAAGCAGCTTCTGTCTTCAGTGTAACTGTTTGGTCCTCATTATTTTTTAATGTGCTAGAAGCATCAATACACGCTGCCCTGGTCAGACAGAGCTATACATTGCCACAAATCCCACACTGATAAACCATTAGGCCAGAGTTCTACTATCTCCATTTGATATACATGTATGTACATTTTTCATATTGACAACTGACCTTGAAGTTAAGCTATTGGATTTAGTTTGTGGAAAGCCTAATATGAAACCCAACAAAGCAACAGTTTCTGTTCAAGGCCTTACAGATACCTTGGGCAGTGCAAAAGAAGGTTTTGCTTCATGAAAACACAAAAATATAAGACATAACTCTAGGTTGAGCACCCATACAAAAAAAGCAAGGGGAAAAACTGTCTGGTTTTCCTCCCTTGTACAAAAAGCAAAAAGATGGAGGGAACTCTTCAGGATGCAAATTCTAATGCTTGAGTATCCAAAATATGGAAGGCAAAGGATTTTTAACACTGAATACAGCTCTGTGAATTTTACTCTCTGTTAACAGTTCACTAATTTTCTTTCTTATTTTCTTAAAGGAGAAAGTAGCTAGAATTTGTAGAAGCATCTGAAATACTATTCAGCTTACCTATACAAAGATAAACCACAATCAGTCATAACTCCAAAGGAAAGGACTCCAACAGTGTAACGACCAAGGTCTACCCAGCTTTTTCAACAAGCAAATGTTACTTGGATTTAGAAAACCCAAAACAAACAACTGCTATTCTAAGATCTAAATGTAGCTTGCTTCTGATCTCAGCAGGAAGACTGTAGTTTAAACTCAGCCAAAAGTTTAAACAAAAAACTGCACAACATAACAAACACATTTTTTCTAAGTCTTTCTACCACAACATTTATAACCCTTCGTCATTACTGATGCCTACATGAATATATACAAAATTTAAGAAGTTAAATGACAATTTTACTTACCTGCTGATTCCAAAGGTACAACATGCAGTTTTAACATGCTGCCTATGTGTGTTGGTAAGGTTTCTGCAAAACTCAGCACGGAAAATTTCTTGTCTTTGGCAAAAGACAAGAAGTCATCATTAAGCTCTTTAAGTGCAGGAGAATCTGAGGAAGAGCAACATAATTTTTGCACTGTTAGCTGGAACATAGGATTATAGCATTTGCCTGGCAAGACTGCATTGCTAAAGAAAGGGGTTTTTTTAAATTAATATGACAGTAAAAGGAGCAGCATTTTCTAGTTATCATATGCAACAATTCTTTAATTCTGCATAGCGTGGAACTAGTTTAGAAGATAAGAGTCTGACGTACAGCACACATTAAGTTATTACACTGCTGAATGGCCAAAACTACTCTTTAAACTTGTTCTGACTCTCCCTTTTCCCTTCACCTCTGCAATCAAATGAAACAGCTATTTAGAATTACTTGCAATAATTCAACACACAACTCAAAACATAAAAAGCGTTTTTTTTGTTTTTACCCATCCTTTTCTGACAGCACCATGGAAAAACAAAGCCTCATGAACAGATTAGCAGAGTTCCCTGTTGTTAAATGGTAGCAAAGTGAACGTACCCTTGCTGAGTTCTTTAACCTCCACAGACGGAAAGAGAAGATATCTGGCATTTATAGAGTACTCAGCCAACTGGGAACCATGGTGAGGTACACTATAAAATATGATTCCTCTGGTGTTGTTCACAATTTTATCCATTTCTGGATTCTTGGAAGCATCCACCAGCATCTTTTTGACTAGAAGACCTGGCAACAGAAACTGAATTAATGCAGGCATTTCAACCACTGTGAAAATAATGATCATGCTATATTATCCATGAAACAACTAACAATATTCTTGCCTCATTGGTTAGTCCTTATATTGTCAAATACATAAGATTAAGTTGAAGAAAAACCAAACCAAACCTGAGGAGGCATTAATATAATGTCAATGAACGGTGCAAATCCAATTTTGGTTTGCTTTAAGTGTTGCTAATGACATTTACCACATGCCTGATCATGGGGAAAATTTTGCCTCTGGATTTCAACTTACATGAATTTCAACTCAATGAGTTTTTAAATCAACATTGTAAAAAATAACAGAAATAAAAATCCTTTCAAAATGTATATGCTATTGAATATAATGCATTAAGAAGGTAGAAATCTGTTTTTCATTTTTAGATCTTTGCAAAATTTTTAAATAAACCATTCTGAATAATTGTATTTCAATTTTAATTTAACAGCTTATTCTGAAATACCATGGCAAAGAAATCCTTCATATCAAACAGGCAACATGCTTACCACCCATGCTATGGGATACCCACACCAGAGGTCTGTCTCCAATCCCTGCAGCTTTGAGCTTGTCAAGCAGCTCACTGCTCCTGTACGCAATAGACTTCCTGCAAAGAAAAATGGAACACAGGCATAATGAAGTGTGATAGGTTAAAAGGCAATGTTAAAACACAATGAATTTTCAGTGTTCTGCATTTATGAAAGTGAATTAGGTACAAAAGCATTAATTATTTAATTATTGTCGCTAGATTGAAAAATGCCAAAACTTTTGTAAGGTTGGCTTCACAAGGACAACAGGGATTGAGCTAAATTCAGTTTCTTGGTCTTAAAACAAAGTTGTGTTTTTATTTCACTCCCCAATCATTTCCCTTAGCTTTAGAAATTGTTTTATGGAGTTTTGGATAGTTTCATTTACACACTATAACAAAATGTTTTCATTTCATTTTATAAAAGCAACATCGACACAACGAACTTTATCCCCTGCACCATCAACATACTTATGTCTGACAAAAATGTATTTTGCTAAACAATGCTCAAAATGAGGAGCAATGTAGAGAAACTTAATAACTACGTGCTTGATCAACCAACACGTTAAAAAAATCACAGCTAATGTCTGTTACACTTTTCAGACAATAATCTTCAAATGCTTTGTACTGGAATAGCATGAAAATACAATAATCTCCACTTTATAAATGGAAAGACTGAGCTCTAGAAAGGATAAGCCACACATTAGAGGTTGAAAATGAATCTGTGGTACAACCAAAACAAAACCAAGCCCAACTCCCAATCCAAGCTTGAAAGTGCAACATCATTATTCCTTGCAGTGTAAAAAGAATCAAACACAGAAAGCCCTTGCATAATGAAAGCATCAGGATATCGAGGCAACCACTGTGCAAAATAATTCACTTCATCTCTTTTGGTTTCAGCATTGTCACTAGAAATTGCTTTATAACACATATGAAAAGGATACTCAAATGTGTCTTTTCAGCTGAACAATAGGCTTTAGGCTAGCAGAGACACATAGAAATTCATTTGAAACACTGAATGAGACCATACACTTAAGAGCACCCCAAGGTTGTGATTCTACTGCCTCATCTTTGTTCCTGCTAGTTCAAAATACCTTGAATATCTTTCATTTATTATTAACCATATAAAATTACAAATAATCCAATAGTATGTTTGGGTGACCTTAAATAGCAGGTAATGTAATTTTCCATTTTGAAAGGAAAAATACATTAATCTTAGAGAAAGAAATGTATGTGTATTTCTTTTAACATATTTACTCCAGACAGACACAGAAAAAGAGTTTTCTTAGAATCATAGAATCATTTAGGTAGAAAAAGACCCTTAAGATCATTGAGTCAAACTATTAACCCAGCACTGCCAAGTCTACCACAAAAGCATGTCTCTAAGGCCATATCTACACTTCTTTGTATCACCTCCAGAGATGGAGATTCAACCACCTCCCTGGTAGCCTCTTCCAGGGTTTGACAACCCTTTCAGTGAAGAATATTTTCCTAATATCCAATCTAAACCTTCCCTGGTGCAACTTAAAGCCATTTCCAGTCTTCTTTGAACCTGTAATAGCAACCACTCCCATGCTTCTTACTGTAATTTTTCTGTCTCATTTCAAATACACACACGAACAGTCATGTCTTCCTTATTTTTTCCCTGTTAATGTCTTCTTTAATGCAATAGTTGCATTGAGCTTTCGTGCAGCCAGAGGGAGGAGGGAATGAACAAGTACCAAGTTCCCAGTCTACTACACACATGCTGAGTATTTTTTCCCTGCACAAAACATAACACGTTTTCAGATTCCTAAACTGTAATCAGTCACGCACACACCTCCACTGAAGTACAGAAGTTGAATCTACAGTACTAGTTACATGCTCATGTATCTGCATAAGTGTTTGAAGGACTTAGGGTATGATATAAAGATCACTGAAGCTATTACTAAATCTAAAATCCATTCAAGTCAAATAGTCCTTACCAGCTCAAAGTATTTTTATTTTTCGGGAGGAACATGTTTGGGAGTTGCATCTTCCTCTGACCTACCCAGATCACAGCCAGTAAAAAACACAATTCCTCTGACAAGGGCAATTACACTATCTGACCAAATCAGATACAGTTGCTGTATTTTATTGTCAGAGTAACAGTTTTTGAATAAAAGTACCTTTGTATCAGAAACAGCGTGGTGAGCAGGACTAGGGAAGTCACTGGTGAGACAGCACCTCGAATCCTGCATTCAGTTTCGGGTCCCTCACTACAAGCAAGACATGGAGGCACTGCAATGTGCTCAGAGAAGGGCAACAGAGCCAACAAAGGGCCTGGAGAACAAGTCCCATGAGGAGCAGCTGAAGGAGCTGGGGTTGTATAGCCTGGAGAAAAGCAGGCTCAGGGGTGACCATCACTCTCTATGATTACCTGAAAGGAGGTTGTAGCCAGGTGGGGATTGGTCTCTTGTCCCAGGTAACAAATGACAAGATGAGAGGAAACAGCCTTATGTTGCAGCAGGAGAGGTTCAGATTTGATATTATGAAAAATTTCTTCATCAAAAGGGTTGTCAAGCACTGAAACAGGCTGCCCAGAAAGAGGCTGATTCCCCATCCCTGGAGGTACTAAGATGTGTAGATGTGGCTTAGGGACATGGTTTAGTGGTGGACTTGGCAATGCTGGGTTAATGGTTGACTCAATGACCTGAAGAGTCTTTTCCAGCCTAAACAATTCTATGAAAATATATGCTTCATTTTATCAGGAGTATAAAGCCATAGTACAGTAATTTTTTTTGCTGTGCTTATGAAGCATTATTGGGTCACTTTAAGAAACACTCCCCATAAGATATAAAATTGTTGCTGTATTTACATTAACTAATAGCATAGTTTATTGTCTCCCCTAAACAACAAGCAGAACAGATGTAAGAATTCATGAAGTTACCAGAAGCAGCTGTCCATGAGGCTTACAAAAAACCCCCAAAACCCAAACATACCATGACTATACTTGATGTTTTTCCAAATTTGATTTTCCAGTGTAACAGAAGTTAAATTCACTGTTTCACACTAGATGATCCCAAGAACCAGTTTTACAGGTCTCTCTCCTCCCCACCCTCCAAACTGCAGATGTTACATTTGTTACCTGTGAGCCTCAACAGGACATTTTGCTTTCCAGTCACTCAAATGGGTGTCATATTCTACAGATATGATTCTAAGGGAAGGACAGTCAGAAGCCAGCCATGTCTAAATCAAAGAAAAGCAAAACAAAAGGAACTTATAACTGAGGTACTTAAACTCTTGGAAGCAAATCATCAGCAATGAAGCAAAGATGTTACTATGGGGACAATATCCAGAAAGACTTTTGCTCTTCAGTTAATTCTAAAATGCATTTTACACCTGGATTATTATTCTTTTATTACATGCTGTCAAACTCTAGATTGTTCCACAGCCACAAAGTAGGCAAAGGATGAAGACTGATCGCTAACTTGTGGGTTCCTGGCTCCCTCTCCTGGGTGAAACAAGAGTTACTAAGATTCCCAACAAGACTGATCAGTCCAAGTCTCACAGAGATATTTTTATGGCTATGCGGGTGTGAGTCGCTTGAAGAAGTAACTACTTATTCACCAGCAATACTTAAATAGCAATCTGCACAAACTGAGGTACTCAGATACCTATGTAAGAATGGGTACTTAATTTAAAATGTAATTTTATATATCTTTTCCTCAGCAATAATATTCCATCAAAAAAAGAGCATAATGAAAGAAGCCATGGCCTCCTATCTCACTAGCATGTGAATGATGGTGAGAGCATTGAACTTAGCAGGGCTCTTTCCTTGCAAGAACAACAAACTCCTCACTAACAAAAATCCATCAGGAACTTGGAAAGTGCTACTTGTAGAACACATTGCAAGACTCAAGGAAGACATGTGCCAGACAGTGTCCTTCTAGATCCTCTGGACAGCTCTCATTAATGAGGAAACAGCAGCCATACATAAAAATGTTACTGTCTTTTTACCTTTGGCCAGCACTGACTATAGTCCTCTTCCCCTTCTGAGGTCTTTTTATCCAAATGCCGGTCAATGTCTTGCTGTCGCCAGGTTTTAAATGCTGCTCCCAAAAGACCATGAACAAAAAGGATGTCTGCTGTGATGGGCTGACTGATCAAGAAAAAGCAATTCTTAAGAGATATATGGTACATACACTTTTAGCAAATTAGAACTTTTAACCTAAGGGATGCCAAAATACTTCTTTTAACACAACATGATTTCTTATCTCATGGACAATATTTCATTATATTTCAAAGAGTACACTCAGATCAAATAAAAACCACGGATCCACCTAGTAGAGAGCTATAAAAAGAGGTAAGGTAAACACCCACCTCACCAATCATAATTTTCTATACTGAAAAACACCTTTTCCTCCGGCTACTATTAATGCAGCTTGGTAGCTCCATTTTATCATCTAATTAGATCATTATAATCTGAGTAATACCAATCACCCAGGGAACAGTTGCAACTAAGTGACATACCACACCGGAGACTGCTTCAGTCCCAGATACACAATTGGTATTTAAAGAGGCTAAGATAAAAATCTACTGCATCTTAGGCCAACATGTGCTGTTACCAGCAGAATAATTACAAGGCACAGTATCCCAAGACATACAGCAGAAAGGTTAAAGGGTTGCAACACATGCAAAGCAGTAATCAATCTCGTGCTTTGTCTTCCGATTTTTACATGCATTACAGTAATACTCTTTTCATGGTTATGGACTTTTCCAACCACTTTTGTTGTTCTTCTACTTGAGAATCTAAATTCAGTCCTCTCAGCTCACCAAAGAACAGGAGGAGCAGGTGACATCAGTACCGCAGCACTCTGACGTCAACTCTTCCAAGGTTTTGTAAGTGAACAGTATAACAACTACGTTGAAGTACAGCATGTGCAAAGTCTCCTTCTGCTTTACCTGCTACGATATTGTGGATGTAAGACATAAACACCATCTGGATATTTTTCTTCCACCGTGTCCCTGTCTAGATTAGCCAAAGCTCTGGATGCATGAGAAGACTGAATAACATGTGGGGATTTCATTACTTCAGCAAGTACAGAGACCCAACCTACATTGAGAAAATAAAGCGGGAGATTAACTAATAGAAACATCATCCAAACAAAAGAATTCAGAAACATCACCCTTCAAACTATGCTTGTGAAAATAGATGTGAAAACTTGAGAAGGGTAACATCAAATAAATTACTTCAATCCACTGTTTACCTCAGGAAACCAAAGCTAGGTAAGTGGAATCACCAAAATTAAAAAATTCAGAGTGGCAAGGAGGCAATGTATTTTACTACCATTCAACTTATGATCTGAAGGAGAATTATCTTCTCAGAAGAAAAAGGAAGTGTATCAGCAAGTCAGTACAGTTGTCAGACAGAAAATAGATCTCAGGTCTCTTATTGCAGGTAAGATGCAAGGAAGATGGAGAAAACGAATTTTAAAGCATAAGAGAGGCACAGAAAGTAACCTATAGGAGCAACGGCAGGTGAAAAAAAATGATGCTTGCTGTAAGAGTACAACCATTTCTAACTTTAAAATCCAGTGTATGAAAAAGTCTCCATGGAATTAAAATATCACTGCTATTCTAAAGACACTATTATTTATGCCACAGAAACACAAGATAATTAGATTTGATACAATCCTCAATAAAATTTTAAGTCACAGCTACTGTGACTTACAGACACTTTATAATACTCTACCTAAAGAGTAACATTTTCTCACACATGGATGGGGATGCTCATAGATTACTGAGAAATGCAAAGGGGTATCTTTTATGTGCACATGCACATATACATGTTTCTTTAAAATCTTGATAAATCTTGTTGCTGCTACTACTACTATAGTCAGTAAACTCCTAATTCAAGATAGTTCACTGTAGACCGAGAAAAATATTGAATTTACATTTGAGTTTTGTTTTTAACAAACAAACAAACTCCTAGTACCTTTGAGGTCCTGTGATTATTTTTTAAAAATTATGTATTTAAATTACATTTCTAAGCAGAATATATGCTGACGCCCGTGCAAGTTCTCCTTAGGAACACTATCTAAAGTTTGCTTTCCGTTCTCCGAATACAAAGAATACTATCTAAAATCTACTTTCAGTTCTCCAAATACAATGGCAGACTGCCAAGCTAAAGAGTCAAAAAATAGTGTTCAGAATCCTCCTGTCCCAGGATACTCCACCACAGCTACTACACAACGTATCACTATTTTTCCTCCTCTTCCCGTGCCAGCAGTTTTTGCAAGGAAAAGAGCCTTAGAAGTTCTTTTTCCTTATGCATCATCCATCAGTAGAAGAGAACCTTTTCAACTCTGGACCAGCGGTATCCAACTGCTCATCTCTGGAATTCGGTTCACTGTCTAAAATTGCTTTAGTACTGAGAGCTCTGCCCCAGAAAGGTGCTGACTCTCCTGTTCTAATCTCTTCCTCCACATGTTTGCTTTCAACAATCATAAGAATTTAAGAATTATGCTAGAGCTCAGAACAAAGGCCTTTGTAGTCCAGCTGCCTTTCTTCAGAAGTGAGCAGTGTGGAAGTTGCAGAACAATAAAAGACTAGCACAGTAAATGGGCAATTATATAGTGCTGATTCTACTCTATAGCCTCTGGTTTTCTGCAGTCAACTTGGTTGCCATGCACAGAACTTTATGGATTTTTCTTTTCATGAATTTGTCTAATCACTTTTTGAAGCTTTATATGTCTTCATCTATCAAAATGTTTTGTGGCAATTTTCAGTTTGGTCATGCAATATATTGAAAAATATGTATTCATTTGTTCTGTCTCTTTATAATTTAATATGCAAGAACCTTTGGTCTTGCATTACAACAAACAGTAGATAATCATTCCATATTTGCCTTCTCTATGCCAGCAAAGAGAATTTTATAAATCTTTATTGTATTCTCTTTCAGTTGTTTTTTTCCATACTGTCTCAGCCTAGTTATTTATTCTTTATATCACAGCCCTTTCAAATTTTCCATCATCCTCACAATCTTTTCCTGTGCCTTTGCAACTTCTCTTTTGTGTAACAGAAATTAAAAATCCACATTGCGTTTAACAGGAAGTCACCAGCTCATACCTATAAAACAGCATATTGATATTTTCTATTTATTTATTTTTTAATAGGACATTGCTACTCATTTATTTATTTATTTGGTACAGAATATCGTTTAGAGGGTATTAAAAAAAAGGGCATGAGAGAAAAGCTTAGCAGAAATTACTAGTCTAACATGAAAGAAAGGAGGAAAGAACACTATGTTTTACTTTGCTCCAAAAGGTGAGGATTGCAAATTGGTCTCTTCCTGTACAAGACTAAAACACAGCCAATTAAAAAAAAATTCAGGGAACTCAAAAGATTTTTGCCAGTAATGAGAACTAAACATCACTAAAGGCCAAATTTTCACCATTCATCAGACCTTGAACACCTCTCACTGACATATATGGACTAGATAGCAAATAGGAGTTTTTAATCAACACTGAACAGTCTAAATTTTTTGTATTAAAAAACCCAAAAAACACCTCCCCATCCCTGCAAATACAGAAACCTCCCCCCTACCATGATCCTTTTTATTTCACATAAGCTCCTAATACTCAGAAATTTTTAGAATAGAAATCTGACATGCACTGAATCCTCTGAAAACTTTAGAATAGAACTCTGATGTTCAGACAACTTGCATTTGCTTTCCTTTTACCTGCACGTACTATGGATGAATGGAGATGCTCATTCAAAGCCATATTTCCAATAATGCGCATTATGTTCCTCTGTATCTTTGCTGAATCTTTACGTAGCTGGTATATCCTCTGTAGTAGCTGAAGGCCTCCTTTAGCTTCAATTTTATCACAGTGCGAAGAAATCTAGGATTATACAGTAAATACAGTGACAATAAATAGATGTGCTGCAAAAGGTTCTTTAGATGCTGTTAATTCACAGATTAAGGAGTTTTAAGGAGCTGATGTAATGCAGAGCCCTTATTACATAGAAATTATTATCAATCTAGAATTTATTATGTCACAGTTAAAGAGAAAGTAAACATTTTAATATGCTAAACGCATGATTTCTATGAATTGACAACCTGGAAAACACTGAGTACCATCACTCCACTCTCTTCCACAACTGAGGGAGATAAGATTGCTCTCCATTTAGCATGATGAAATTTCAACTAAAGTTTAAGACTCTGAACAGGTCAATTGTCTGCATTTGTTAGAGCATTGTCATAACCAGAGCCACTTCTCTTCCTGTCCACCACCTAAAATGCACTGAAATGCAAAGGTATTTCTACATTCCAAATAGTACTGCTATCATTATTGATCCTAAAGGCAAAAACAGATTGTAGTCTAAGCAGACAAATATGCACCAAATAGTTGTAGTGCCAACTACCAATATTGGCCAAATGCTTATGAATTTAACAGCTTGTCTACAGTGCTTAAAAATGCGTGGTAGCTACAGAACTGCTGGTATCCTCAAGTCTGTGTCTTGCAACAGACAGACATGCATTTGGAATAAGTATAGTCAGAACTTGTTTAAGATGAAAAACTGGGAATATAACAAATTCTGAACTAAGTCAGAATTTCTACGTACATGGAAGATGTCAAAGGAATACTGACAAACTGCACTTGATCCACCCCTACTATCAGTAACAATTTGGTGTTCTCAACACTGTTTCTCAGTGTTTTAGGCTTCTAAGCAATTAAGTGCACACAGAAGAGTGCAGCAACATGAAACAAGAAGAATCACTGTTACAAACAGTCCTACGTACCCTTCATCTGCACCTGCAAAGAACAGACTGGTCCTGGGAAGGTCACTGTGTATAGCTGCTTGCTGTGCAATATTCTGCCCAAAGGCAGTGGCACTTAAAAGAGGGACCTCTGTGAATAGACATGGTTTGAATTCATGAGGCTACTCTGCTTTGTGAAAACCGGGCACTGGAGCAGGCAATAGCCCCACATAGAACGAAATCTTTTAAGCCATCTAGACCTCAGGCATTCTCTCCTGCTTTTCTGTCCCAGAGCTGTCCTTTCAGGGTATACTACTAGGGAACTTATAAGGGCTAATTAGAAACAAGAACAGAATTTACATACACTTCCCCATGAGAGCAAGAATTAGTTTGTTATGCTGCTTTCACTTCATACCAGTCTCAGTTGTCTGAACATCCTTACGGAAGGAGTGAGGGGTACGAGACAAGGAACTGGCCACTCCTTTACAATTCATGAGAAAGCATTAGAAAGGAATATTTATAAATGTAGCTTTTCAGTTTTAACTTAAAGGACAAATTACCTTAGAATGCTGTACTAAAGCCTGCAAACAAAAGAGTTCCACTGTTTCTGAAGGGATTTTACTCAATGTCTCACAATATGGAAGTCCATTTCCTCCAAAACACCATAGGCCTCCCTGAAATGAGAAACAATAAAAAATTATAACACATTTCAAATGGCTACACAAAACAAGGATGTCTAAACTAAAACATTAAGTGTGTAATGAACTATAGAAATTGCTTTAAAGAGGGCACAGCATGCATGCACTTTTCAAAATGTACAAATTACACAACAGTACACCATAAAAATATTCACTGTTTTTAACTGAAAGTATTAATTAGATTTTCAGTCAATAATTTCCATAGTCTATTAACTTCAAAACGTACAACAAAGGGGAAAAGTGTATGATTTTCATTTTAATAATGAGTATCTTCTTTTAAGATCATTTGCTTAAGCGTAAAAAACAAGAATCAAACTAAATCTAGACTGTCACAGTTGCAAAACTGAAAAGAGAAAAAAGATCTTCAGTAAGTGGGACAGCCTCTGAAAACCAGTCTCTCAATCACATAGCAGAAAGAACAGTCTAACTTCAAAAAAATCAAAATGCTTCAAGTGTAGTGTCTTACCAAAGCTCCCTCTGTAGAAAGAGCTCCTGCCATGAAAAAAATAAAGGGGTGATACTATAAAAATAATACACATAACTTTGCTAGAGGAAATAGTTACTGCACTCTGAAATCTTTAAATGAAGACTGACAAGCATCACTATAAAATGAATTCATTTTTGCTATTGCATCTTATAAAAATATTAATCACTGATTAAAGTCACAACTTTAAAATAAAAAAATAAAATTCACAAGAAAGAGTGGAGGACATTGGCATTACATTTATTATTTTTAAGCAATAATGGCACTTTAAGTGACGTTCCAAAAGCCACTTAGGAAGCTGTTGCACTGTTGAAGAATTCCTAGTTCAGACAGACCAGTAGACTATTCCAATTCTGGTTCTGTTCCAGGGAGGCATTTCCATGTGATATAATAGAGTTTACAATTTCAGGTGTGCTATCAACCTACCAGTTTGCTATTAAGACCTGAGAGGTACAAGAAATCTCAAAAAACAGTAAGATGAAATGTGTAAAATCATTTTACAAGCACTACAGGGGAAAGCAATGTTTTAGATAAAATGTTCAAATATCTGCTTAATGGGAAGGTTTCTAAGATACAGTCTTCCACTACATCTTTAGACTAATACAGCTAGGAAATACAAAGAAGCTTTCAAGCAGACAGACTGTATTTAGAAGAGATTTTGCTTACATTCTGCAGTCACAAAGTCTCTGTATTTCTCTTCCTCATATCTTTGAGCTCTGCAGGAACAAAGAACCCAAATAGTTCTTTTCTGCAGATGGGAACTCACCCTTTGTGCAGCAAGAGTCTGGCTACTTTCACGTAAAGCAAGAGATGTGAAGTACTGGACACATGGATCAAGACCAGTCTGAGGTAAAGATACTAACAACAAGCGAAGCTCATCTTCTATGGGATAATCCTGCGAGAAGTAAGCACAATTAACTTTTAGTTTTGTTCAAAGCACAAAGCAAAACACAGAGAAAATAAGTATTTGACATAATGGAATCAGCCATACTAATGAGGCCAAAAAACCTGAACCCTGGACTTCCGCGCTCTGCAACTTTTTAATAGTTCTATCTCTAAAGACTTTGAAAACTGGTAATTCTAAAACTATCAAATAAGTGACAAAAAGCAAGCTTTACACTTCATACTTTGATGGTGTTATTCTAGTGGTTCTAAAGGGCAAAAGCAAAAACAGTTCCTTTAGGCAAAGGAAGCTTAATAGTTCACCCGTAACTACACAGTAATTTTCATAGAATCATAAAATATCCTGATTTGGAAGGGACCCACTAGGATCATCAAAGTCCAACTCCTGGCCCTGCACAGGACCATCCCACAAACCACACTATGTGCCAGAAAGCATTGTTCAAACACTTCTCGAACTCTGTCAGGCTTGGTGCTGACACCACTGCCCTGTAGAGCCTGTTCCAGTGCCCAACCACCCTCTGAGTGAGGAACCTTTTTCTAATATACAACCTAAACCTTCCGACACAACTTCAGGCCATTCCCTCAGGTCTTGTCACTGGTTACCACAGAGAAGAGATCAGTGCCTGCCCCATCTCTTCCCCTCAAGAGGATGTTGTAGACTGTGATGAGGTTTGCCCTCAGTCTCTTCTCCAAGCTGAACAGACCAAGTGCACTCAGCTGCTCCTCAAACAGCTTCCCCTAAAGGCCCTTTAACCATCTTCATTGCTCTCCTTTGGACACTCTCTAATAACTTAGTATCTTTCTTATATTGTAGTGCCCAAAACTGGACACAATATTCAAGGTGAGGCCACACCAGTGCAGAGTAGAATGGGACAATCACCCTCCTCGACCAGCTTGCGATGCTGTGCTTTTGGTGATGCTCCATTAAAACAAATGTATACATTTCTAGTAAAAAATAAAGACAACATTTCTTTTAAGATTTTATCTTCAAAATGTTCATATAGGTGTTCATTTAACTATCCATGGATCAACTGATAGATTCAACAACATGATTCTATTTGCCCACAACCATGGAACTTGCAGTTATTCTCCTTGCTACAATCAGACATGGAGACCTGCTGAAGTTTAGAGCTGCCACAATGATTTGCCTCACCTTCCTAAGCAGCAGATGGGGAACTCTTAGTGTCAATACCTAGTAATCATACTGATATAAAAATATATACCCAACAATGCACCAGTATAGCCTAATACTTAAAGAGTGACAAATACAGATTCACTATCACAAAATGTTACAAAGATAAGAAAGTAAAAACTAAGAATAACACTACCCATCAAAGCTGGTGTTCTGAGTTTTGTTGGTTAAGATATACAGGTAGTCTCTGACAGGAACTTCTGTCAGTATTCATTCTATTAGCATTACAGAACACCATGTATATTATGCTTTGTGTGCCAATTCTGTCTATTGAAGGAGCTGATATGATGACATGCCTGCTCTGACCATCATATATATAATAGATATATACACACACTTAGAAGTTAACTTGAAAAGAAACCAAGGCCAAATTCACCCAGGAAGGATTTGGTGGCACCCAAAAGCTGACAATGAAGAGGTGGGCCTACAGCAGAGCACCACACTAGCACTGAGGATACAAAGGCCTCCAGGAGCATTCCCTGTGTGTCAGATTCTGTCAGGATCAACAAGGAAATCCAGGATGCCTTCCTCACCTTGCCTATTAGGTACAGACAAGCAGTGTGTGTATCATACTGGTAACTGATTCAGACTCCACTGCTGGTAAATATGTACTGTGGATATACAGTTGAAGAACAATAATGAGCAATGCTTCCAACCTTATTTCTTTCCCTTACACCATATAGACCCAAGGGGTATAACATGTATTACAGTTTTGTATTTTGGTCTTAATTTTGTTACTAGTTAGTTACTTTAGAAGAATTCCACTTCAAAGTACAAACAAATAAGCAAGTGGGAATCATCCAATACCTACTTTTCATTTACTTACCGTCTTTATTTTTGGCAAAGGTGGTGGAGGCAGGAAAAAGCGAAGGTCAATATCTTTGGATCGAGCCAAACCTATAGCAGTCCTTTGATCACAGGCTTGAGCAACTGTGCCATACTGATAATCTATCATAGGAGAATTTCAATGTTAGGGTTAAAACTAACATTAAACATTTAATTTGTTTTTAAATGTAGTTTCTGATCTACTGTGGAAATACATTTGAAAGAAGTACCACCTCTCTGCAATCTACTTAAACAAGCTCTGATTTTGTAACCACAAATTCCAGATACTAAAAACTGCAGATGTTAGACCAGCACTATGCTGAGCTGAAGTCCACCTGGGTAGTAATTGCTCACGATCACTGTGAAAGGAATACAAGGTCTACAAACCCAGGTTTGATTTAAGTGTTAAAAGGCACCATGTGTATTCTTTCCTGCATATGTTATTAAAAGACAGAGCCTTAAATCCAAATGGTGCAAAGATGTACATCCCAAATCTCAAATGATACAAAAGCCATGTTCCAAAAAAATTGATATCACAGTACCACAGTACAGTTTTAAGCAGCCATTCCTTACTGAAAATAAGAGACTTCCAATTACTCTGCTGAAGGGAAATCAGATTTAAAGAGCGACTACTCTTCCTTTTCAAAACCTACTTATTCTATAGCTGGAAAAATTGAAAATTACATACTGAAATTCAGTGGCAAACTGAAGGAAAAGAATGTAAAAATTTCTTTCTATTCTTGTTACTGCTATTCAATTCTAGAACAAAACTGACAAGCCATTTAAAATATAATTTTCACAGTCACAGATTAGCCATATTTTTTCTTCAGTGCAGATCATTTACCTGCAAATTGAACTCACTGGAGCAGTACTTTGGACAAGCTGAACACTTTGGTCCTAGCTGTGAAAAGTTAGCACATACTTTCAATCTTAAATTTTCTTGGACTCGATTTTGAAGTATCAGGTTAAAAAAAAAAGCCTATGTCTCTCATTAGGCAGTTGGCAAGAATAATTAGTGTTTGTGAAACGTCCGAGTACTACAGCAATGTGCACTACAGAGAAAGAGAGAACAAAAAGCAACTGATACTAGACATCCTGTGCTCTGAGATCCTGAAATCATCTGCTAATAGATAGCATTCTCCTACAAACACCAGACAGTTACATTAAATTAGTACACAAAATTTCAGTTTTGGTACATCCTAGCTTTCAAATGTATTCAAACACAGTGTGTTGATGTAAACTCCCTGTGGAAATTAATTAGGTTTTTAAAGAGGCAATTTGAAACAAGATAAATCCCGCAGCTTGGAAATGCATTAGAAGAGTGAAAGATCCCCAGCTGACTGAATTACCAGAGTAATGAGAATCCAGAACAGAATGTCACCTAGTTTATGTCACCTAATGATGGAAGGGGAAGGAGGACACGGACACACACCCCCACACCCACCCCCACACCCACCCACACACACCCACACCCTTTACTTGTGGTTTCAAGGATATTTGCTGCTAGAGCAACAGGGTAAACTTATTACGGCAAAATAATAACTAGGACAAAAAATGGCTTACAAATAATGCTTAGACATACAAGTCCTCTACCTCTGGTTTGTCAGTATTAAATATCTGCTCCTAACCAATTTTTATCAAATTAGCCATGGCTTTAAACTCACTCCTACAGAGCCTTATAAAAAATCCCTGGCAGAACTTGTGACTGTGTTAGCACTCCCAACATAAACCCCAAGGAACTAACTCTCCCACACCACAGCAATGGTTGCAATTCTCTGGTGGGAAGCTGAGAGAGGCCTGCACTGTATTAGGAAAGAACAGCTACTTGAAATGTAAATAACTCCCCCACATTTTAGACCAAATTTCAGAGTGTATTTATGCTTCTTGCAGCTACTAGCTTTTCTTCATGTTGGCAGCAGACTTGGAACAGCTAACTGAGGCTTTTGCTGTATTTCCGGAATTGGTTAGGCTACGTCAGCCCACATTACCATGCCAGTGACTGTTGCTTGCCAGGTCTTGTACAGCCTGCAGTCGGACTGCTTTGTCTTCTGACTGAGTTCTCTTTAAGAGAAGCCACAAGGCACACTCATGATCGTCTCCATCAAATGTACCGAACTGTTCTTTAGGAAACAAATGAAACAAAAGGTATTAATAATAAGCACTTTAACAGTCATGTTTCTACTTGTTGATTAAAAATACATTTCTTTTAATATTTGAATATTAGTCTTTAACAGTAATTTAGAATGTAATGTTTTAATATTAAATTAGTATGATAAACAATGACAGAATGACAGCAGTAAAATGCTGACCCTTAAATGGTGGGTTTGATTCATTTTAGTGGCACCAAATTGATATTTCAGATATCTGTGACAACCTCTGGCTGGCACTAATCAACCAGAATTACCAGTTTCCAAAAGCAGCTGCAAATTATTAGCAATTCTAGAGGCTCTGATCTCAAACAATTATTTTCATAGGATGACATGACATTTCATAGGAGGTGCAGACTGTTACAATCATTTAACAGATAGCTAAATGAGAAGAGACAGTATGCCTCAGGAGCACAGTCTTATACAAATTTAAATTCTGGTTTTAAATTACCCTAAAAAGCAGTGACACTTACAAAAAGACTGTGCTGTTTTCAGTTAATATTGTCAATTCTGATGAAAGCATAACATACTTTTCTAAAATGAGATTTTGTGAATATTTCATTCCACAAACATCTTTTGTACACAAAACTGGTATCAAATATTAACCTGGTATCTTAAGCTTTAAAACTTTTATGAAACAGGAACAAAACAACCCTCAAACCCCCTCTTAAATGTCACTTTTGTTTACTTTAAGAAAAAGAACAGGTTTAATACACAGAAAATACACAACTGACTGATGATCCATATTAATACAAAAATTAATAGTTATCACTATTTCAATAGAAAAGAACATGTCAAGTTTGTGAGAAAAAATATTTTACTTTCTAAAAGCCCTACTTCTCACAGCTAAAAACTAATAATCATAGATAAAGTCACGTTTTCAATACTTACCTTTAAACGGTCTCCGGAAGATTTTAGCTTCTGTTTCTAGAATTTTCCTCACTGCTTTATGGATTTCTTTTCTGGCTTTGTATGTAAACCCTATAAGAGTATTTTTATATTACTAGAAGTCTGAAAGAGTTCCCTTACATCCTTTTTTGTAAATAAATGAAAAAAACCCCACCCCACACACACATACCTATGAAAATACATAGAGAGAATTATCTCATATGTAGAGAACCATGTAGAGAAAGAACTACCTTACAAAAAATAAATCAGTCACCAGCTTAAAACAAATTTGGTGACAATTTTGGTAACATATCTCATGAAATATAACTTTCCTTACTATATAAGGGCGACTTCGAGAAACATTCCATTTTTTAACGTTCTATTTTTAGAACCCAAACAATTATGAATCTTACCTTGATATTCATTTGGATTCAGAGAAGCTGTACGTACGTATACATGGGATTTCAGTTTTTCTTGATGCAGAGCTTGAGTATCGATTTGCAGTAACTTATTTAAGGACAGGACTTCATATGTAATAAATACAAAACCTCTTTAAAGAAAAGAGAATTGCATATGAATATTAACTAAAACAGTATGATGGCAAAAAAGTTAACAATCATTCTGGTATAAATCATCCAGATTTTACCAAATGTTTAATACTCTGCAGGTTATTTTGATGTAGCAAAGTAAAGGCTATAAAATACTTGAAATAAGTAATAACTACCAGAAATTATGCTTCAAAACCATATTCGACCATGTCTAACGGTTCCCTAGTATTGTCACATTTTTTGAAAAATACATAAATTAAAATTTTAACTGTATACATAAGTTACATATACGCTCATCAGTTACAACTTACCCCAGTATTAGTGATCCAGTTACCTTTGCAATTTTTCCTTAAAAAAAAATTAAAAACTCATGTCAAACAAAGTTGTGTGTATCACCTCAATATAAACACAGTTACCACTCCATTATCAGACAGTAAGAATACCAGCCATTAAGAATAAGCTTTTAAAAGTTTTTCTATTGCTCTCCAGCTTTCAGGAAATCATTAAACCAAAATTTACAAACGGCGACAACATCATTTGATTAGAATTTCCTGATTTCCTAAGCAAGATGACAAAACATGTATCCTGTCAATGCTATTTAATTTGGGTATTGCTACCTCTCAGTTGCATTCATTGCTCAGCTGCAGGAATCAACAGTAAACTTTCTCTGCCTGTATCACCTGCATTCACTCTGAACGCTACATTATTTTAAGGAGTTAGCTTTTTCTTACATGGTGTAGCTATTTCTTCAACGCATATTATTACATACAGGAGTATGTATGTTCTCTGAAAAGTCCTGCATTCTCCATAAGAAAATATACTATAAAAAACAACTCCATTGAATAGCATTTATAAAGCAGACAGCTAATAAACACATGCTACTTTCAGCAACTTTCCTTTTCAGTCTAACTATTCCTGTAAGATTTCAGCTGTTTTGTCCCTACAACATTGATCTGATTATCTGGATTTAAGGATCTCTATACAGAGAAACTCTTATCATTACCAGTAGCAGCAAACCCAATGGAACACATCTCACCTATCACGAATTATTTCTTTTCCTCAGCATGAATTGGGAGATTTGCCCCACAACCACTGCTACCAGCTTCCATCTTTGTGAGGCCATAAGAATTTGCATGCAGACAAGAGGCAGCAGCTACATGTTGAAGAAATAACTGGCAGGGAAGTTTGAAAAAGAAAAAAAAAATGCAGTGCTTCCTGTAGAGCAGAAGTTGAAATATCCTATCTTTAATGCTCAGAAATAAACTTCAAAATTGTAAGAATTGTCATTCTATGCAGAAAGCACCAAAGACAGCAGAGACTAAGCAAGAAAGGTTTGAAAAAGAGTATCACTAAGTAAAAGAAATAAGAAAAGAAAATTTTATTCCCTGCTTATGGATGTAATTATTTCATGGCTCTAGAGGTTACAAAAAATCAGATACAAGTGGAGTTTAAGATAGTTTAATGAGATTGTATTTAGTGAGGGCAGTGCCCTCATATCATGTTTCTATCTCTTCCCAGATAACCCGGTGGTGTCATTTTACAGATCACTATGCAAAGCAAGGTCAGAAGCAGACAGGCACTTTAGGCAAATAGGAACTTTTATTCCCAAAGTATTCAGGGATTCAGAATCTTAGTCTCATTCAATTATGCATGGCATCATACCATTCTTTTTTATTACCACTTCAGATCAACACATAATGAACTGTACTTACTGATATCATTCCAGGGTAGGTGTGTTTTTGGGGCTGGACCTGAGGTTCCTATTTGTCTGTAGCAAAATATACAGTAAGCAGCCACTGACATTCTGTGTATTAAAAAAAAAGTAGTTATTGATTCAACAATTACAGCAGAAAACCTGTAGCAGTTTTCTCCTGTCTTTTTATAGCAAAGGTCATGATAACAAAGGTCACAATAAACCATACATGTGTCATTTCACTCCATATTAGGTGCTGTAATTAAAGAAGTCTATAAAATCCTTACTTTAATGGGCTGCATGACAATTACAAGAAAAGTTTAAAGCAGTTTGTCATCAATTATGTTTTACTGTTGATTTTAGTATCTATCTCAAATTAACTTCTCTGCTCCTAAGTTTCCTTTTCAACTTCTTAGTAACTCCCCCTCAAATAGAATCATAGAATCGATTGGGTTGGAAAAGACCTCCGAGATCATAAAGTCCAACCCTGGGTCCAACTCCAGTCCATTTACCAGATCATGGCACTCAGTGCCACGTCCAATCTCAGTTTAAAAACCTCCAGGGATGGTGAATCCACCCCCTCTCTGGGCAGCCCATTCCAATGCCTGATTACTCTCTCTGGAAAGAATTTTTTTCTGATATTCAACTTAAATTTCCCCTGGCAGAGCCTGAGCCCATGTCCCCTTGTCCTATTGCTGAGTGCCTGGGAGAAGAGACCAATACCAGATATGGTCATGTCTCCATCAAGGCATTATTCAATATGACATGGGCTTTGGCACAACTCAGTAACCAACTGCTTTTAAAGTTCATAATTGATTGTGTTAGCAAGTAAGTCTTTTATTTTGACTAACACGGCTAAAGGAACTACTACATATTTTGGCTTTAGAGGGCAAATCTAACTAATACTTCAAGAATGTGAAACCTCAACAGTTAATAAGAATTATTATTGTTTCTCAAATGCTCTGACTCCATGGGCTCATGAAACTCACAGGGCGTGCTTACAGGTAAAACATGTATCTCATTCTAGAAAAGTTCTAACACATACAAAAGAAAGAGAACATAGCCTGAGCCATGAAGAGAACCCTTTCTAAAATTAAGACCTTAGTAATTCAACATCATGAAGCCACAGGATACCAACAGAATAACTGCACTGTACTCACTGAATGCTGAAATCAAACTAATTTTTTTCTAAGTCACAAACACACATATATTAGAACTACCAAAGTTCTGAATGCACAGGCAACCCAATGCAAGCATGAATTTTTTTGACAGTAGCAGTCTTCATGAAGGTAGTAACAAAGTTCTTCAAAAATATGAAACAATTTATTCTTCCGACACACACATATATAGATATATATATATCTATATACATGGATATATAAACACACTGTATAATAATGGCCAATCTTCGCAAACGAAGATTTGGGAAGGGCTCACCCCACGTGTGCCCTCCGAGCCTGCGCAGTGGATTTTTTAGGTGAGGCACAGCATGCGCAGAACTGGCCCCACCATTTAAGTCCTAAGGTTCATTTTGCCATGGCCGAGCAAGCTTGGACAGTGACAGTGAAGTCCTTAGGACTATATACAGCACCCGGTACTGACCGGGGCTGACCCTGCTTGGCATCCGAGATCTGACGGGATCGGATGGCAGGGAGGCATTTAACTGCCAGGGCGGTCCGTACTAGGACTCGAACTCGCGACCTTGGGAGTCAGAGACTGGAGTGCTCTCCACTACACCATGGGACTGCCCAAACACACTGTAATGACATACATATATATACACACATACATACATGTATATACATATATACACACACATATATACACATACATACACATACATATATACACACACATATACATATACACATATATATACATATATATACACATATATATATCAATACACACACATATATATATACACACATATCTATATGTCTGCCCTGAATTTTCCCAGTTTTACAAGCAGGAAAATAAGTTAAGAAAAATTTGCTGCAACTTCCATACAGTTTCTAGTCATTACCTTGACTCTTTTAACAAGTGGGACTATTCGTAATGGACCATAAAGGCACTTTAGCCCACTGATCAAGGCTGCATCTCAACCTCTGTACAAAGAGGTTAAGAGAAAGTAGAGTTATACTGGCCAAGCACAGAAAACCAAGGCAATTTAGGCCAGGCAAAAGTATCAATTCCCGTTCCTACCACTCACATATTCTTACCATTTTATATCTTAGCAAAACTTACTGCATTTATGCTTTATTTAAATACAAAAAACTTGTCTAACTAGGAAAATATAAAAATTGGCTTTGGCAACCTACAACAATAATCAATTTCTGCACGTTACTTCTGACAAAGACCTCCTCTCAAGTCTTAGTAGAATATGTATTATTTTTAGTACAAGAATTATGAAAAAAATCAGACAGAATATTAAACATAACAATCACAAAAATACACCAAAAAAAGGTTTTTACTGCAGCAGTAACATGAAACTCACATTTTCCAAGTGAAATCTTAGTGTCTGCATTGATGCATTTATACTAACTGAAATACTGAGTTAATGTGCTTAGATGGATTTAAAACCACACCAGTATGTCTCCCATATTAATCAAATTCTTATGTTGGAAATGTAGTTGTCCTTATCAAATGTCAAATTAGGTCTATATCACCACAATCACAATTAACTCAAAATTATAAAATGTCCCATGTGTAAATCTGATCTTGAAATATGGGAACCTGATATGCTCCTTGAATTCAGGTAATCTCTACAGACCAAATAAAGCACTTGCTTTTATTGTCAGTGCTCAACTTCTCTAAACAAGAGGTTTCTATTTGTTTCCTTCCATTAATATGCCTTCCCTCTTTTCTCATTTCCCCAAAAGTTTCCATTTTTCCCTTCTCTCTTGCTTGTGCTTGGAGCATTTTTGAAAAATGTCAGTACTACCCCAGCATTACCACAATCACAGCAGGCCAGTTTTTGACTTCCATCATTTCAACATTCACTTCAGCAGAGCACACAACACTGTGATACACTTTGAAGACATTGATAATCAGTCCTCTAGAAACATCTCTCCTGCCTCCAAACTCTGTCTGCTGGCAATTCCTTTACTACCTTTATTCACAGAATCACAGTACTCACGTTAATTCTTCTCCCTAGCTACAGTTTGTAACTTCAATAAACATGGTCTTCAGTGACAGCAGGTGCCACAATTACCCAAATTTATAACAAGCACCTGCAAAGACAGGAGGCTGAAGTGAGTGCCATTTCTCTGCTGCCCGGAGCTACTGTTCATGTCCCAAAGTGAATACAGAATCATAGGGGTTAAGAATGGACCTTAAAAATCATCTAGTACCAACCTGCTGCCACGGAGAGGGACACCTCCCACTAGATCAGGTTGCTCAAGGCTTTATCCAACCTGTCTTTCAACACTGCCAGGGGTTGGGCATCCACACCTTCCCTGGGCAACCTGCTCCAGCACCTCAGCGCCCTCACAGCAAAGAATTTCTGAACTAAACTAACATCTAAACTGAATTTCTCCTCTTTCTACTGTACCCATTACTCCTTGTCCTATCACTACAGTTCCTGATGGAGACTCCCTCTCCAGCTTGCTGACAGACCCCCTTAGAATCTTAGAATCGATTGGGTTGGAAAAGACCTCCGAGATCATCAAGTCCAACCCTTGCTCCAACTCCAGTCCCCTTACCAGATCATGGCACTCAATGCCATGACCAATCTCAGTTTAAAAACCTCCAGGGATGGTGAATCCACCACCTCTCTGGGCAGCCCATTCCAATGCCTGATCACTCTCTCTGGAAAGAATTTTTTTCTGATCTCCAACTTCAATTTCCCCTGGCAGAGCTTGAGCCCGTGCCCCCTTGTCCTATTGCTGAGTGCCTGGGAGAAGAGACCAACCCCCACCTGGCTACAACTTCCCTTCAGGTAGTTCTAGACAGTGCTGAGGTCACCTCTGAGCCTCCTCTTCTCCAGGCTAAACAACCCCAGCTCCCTCAGCCTCTCCCCATAGGACTTGTGCTCCAGTCCCTTCACCAGCCTTGTTGCTCTTCTCTGGACCCGCTCCAGCACCTCAATATCCTTCCTGAACGGGAAGGCTGCAATGAGGTCTCCATTCAATCTGCTCTTCTCCACGCTTAACAGCCCCAGCGTTTGCAGCCATTCTTCGCAGGGGAGGAGCTCCAGTCCTTTTATCAAATTCGGGGCCCTCCTCTGGACTCACTGCGACAGTTCCATGTGCTGGGGGCCCAGAGCTGGATGCAGCACTGCAGGTGGGGCCTCACCAGAGCAGAGCAGAGCAGAGGGGCAGAATCCCTTCCCTCTCCCTGCTGGCCACGCTGCTTTGAGTGCAGCCCACGCTCTGGGTGGGCTCTCTGGGCTGCGAGCGCGCACTGCCCCCTCCCTGTGAACTCTCACTGCGGTTCTCTTGCTTAGGGGTGACACACACCCCGCAAAGGGGCCCATTCCGCACGCTGTTCCACAGCCGGGCCAGGCCGACGGGAGCCCCCGTCCCGCCCCGGGGCGTGTTACAAAAACAAACAACCCCCCCAAAAGCCACCACAAATTTAGGCGGAGCAACACGTAAACGGGCAAGGAGCCAAGCAGGGGATGCGGGGATCGCTCTGTGCCTCTTTCCCAAGGGGGTTCACAAACAAAATACCTGTTACACGGAGACGCCCCCAGTGCCCTGCCCTGCCCCGTCCCGTCCCGTCCCGTCCCGTCCCGGTGTCCCGGTGTCCCGGTGTCCCGGTGTCCCGGTGTCCCGGTGTCCCGGTGTCCCGGTGTCCCGGTGTCCCGCCCCGCCGCGCGCACCTTCCGCCGCCGCTCCCGGCATCGGCACCAGCGCCCGCGCGCCCCGTGACGTCACCGCGCCGGCGGTCAATCGGCCAATCGGCGGGCGCTGCCGGGAGCGGCGCTTGCGCCTTGCGGGGAGCGACGGCGGGGCCGGGAAGGGCCTGGCAGGACCTGGCGTTGCGGGAGAGACGCGGCCCGACCCGGAGGGGAAAGGAGCGGCCGCGTCCCCTGGGAGCCGCTCTGCACAGCGCCGAGGTGAAGGCCGCGAGGGACCGGCAGCGCTGCCGGCCCGGGGAGGTGAGTTGCCTTGAAGGGTCTCCCCAGTCTAACCGAGGCGTTGGTGCTTTTCTTGTCTGCCCTCAGTTCGCCTCCACTGCCCTGCGCGACCCGAAGCAAGGGGTTGTTTTTGCGGCTTCTTCCTCCCGGCATTTGTAAGAAAACCGAGAAGATGGTGAACGTTCTGAAAGGTGTTCTAATTGAGTGGTGAGTGACAACGCTTACCGCCGCCCCTTGGGCCAAAACCTGCTTATTCCTGTGAGAAACGTAGTCTCAACGTGATAGGTTTTTAATTAAAATGTATTATATGATAAGAGCAATCTCAGCATGCTGGGTACGATGAATGCAAGCATTGCTTGTCATCACACTCCAAACACAGTGTAATTCTAACACTTATTTAGTCTCTATATACATATTCATTCGACTCATGCATGTACATTCTAAGTACATTGTTAAGCAATTTAACATATACTGCTATAGCTAAGTCACTTTTACAACCCTAGTGATAACCCCACCATAAATTCTATTCCACTTAAATGTGGGGAAGTTTTAACTTTTCAACCTTCTTGTTACAATTCATGTGGTCCTTGACAAAGTTATAGGAGATAAGGTGATTTAACACTGTCCTGTTTATCTCTCCCTGTGGGTGTAAATTGGAATTTTTGTTTAATTGGCTGGCCATAGGTTTTTTCTCATGTCACTATAAAAGCCTCAATAGCCTATTCGTTTTTACCAACACGAATCAGACGGGGACTTAAGAGTCCAGACAAAAGGGGTTGTTGAGAGGAAGGGTGGTGCTGGATAACCAGACAGAGTGTGGTCTTTGGGGGAAGAAGGAGAGAGGCACCTGTAGCTAATCCTAATTCCAAACTCTGTTTTAATTCTCAAGCTGCTGTTTTCATTTTATGCCTAACCTCTGTAAAGAAAAGAAAACTGCATATGAATATTAACTAGGAAATGGGATGGCAGAAAAAGTTGGTTATCATTTTGGTATAAATCATTCAGATTTTACCACATATTTAATAGCCTGCAGATTATTTTAATTTAGCATGATAGAGGTGTCATGGTTTANACAGAGGGAGAAGGAGGGGCTGCTCCAGGCTGGGAAACCAAAATGAAACCAAGACAGGAGAAAAGACTATAAAATACATAAAGTAAATAATAATATCAGAAATTGTGCTTCAAAACTGAATTCTACCATGTCTAACTGTCCCTAATATTACCACATTTTTTGTAAGATACACAAACCAAAGTTTTAAGTATATTCGTAAGTTGCATATTTGTTTATCAGTTCCAAATTGCCTGATATAAGTGATTCAGTTACTTTTGCAATTTTGTCTTGAAAAATTAGGTGTTCCCTCTTGCTCTTTATATTGCTTGCAAACAAAGTTTCTTGCTGTTGTTGGTGTGAACGATGTGTTTCTCTGCTGATTCATGAAGGAGATGAGATAATCTTTTCATACTTTCTTTCCTTTTTTCATCAGCTCTAGTCCAAATTTCATTCAGGGCTGACATTTGGTACTGTTTGTAGGTCACACTCAGAGGACTGTGCTTGTAGTTTGTAAAAGTACAGGTTTGATGTATATGTAGTAAACATGTTTTGATACGCTCTGATCTCTAGACTTAGATTTAGACAACTGGTTACCTCCAAAGTAAAAAGAGGCATCACTCAAGATTTGTGAGGTCATTGCATGGTGTTGTCTGATGTATCAGATTTCTGCTGTACACTTAATCTGTGAGTATGTTTACAGTTTGTAACTGCACTGAAGCAGAACCTTGGACCTCTTGTGATGTGCTTGAGATTGGGCACAAAATTCCATCCTAGGAGAACATGCAGAATTACTATAAACCTGACCCTTATTTACACTTAAACACGAATTTTTTTACATGATGATGCTTAAGTTACTGAATGGACAGAGAGTGGAACTAAAACAGACACTTTTTAATGGGTAAAACATGCAAATAAAACAGCAAAATATTGTGCATGTCTTCTACTCACCCCCCTTACTCTACCAATAAATAACTGAGCTCTTCTTAAGACACCATATCAAGAATTATAAACTTAAAATACTGTAATGAGGTCAGTGTTTCTGCTGTTAATACATCTGTTGACACCAGTCGTAGTTCTGTGTGTTGACATGTGTGGAAACCAGTCTCTGAGTGCTGCCTAACATCACACAGAGCAGGCACACCAGCTAGGAGAAAAGCTTGCAACATGTAGTACTATTAATGTGAGTTACTAAAGTACAGCTGAATGAAACATAAGGAAAATAAAACTCCCACCCATCCAAAGGCATATGTGAAAGAATGTTGGGAACCACATACTTCTGGTGTCTGATTTCTCCCAGCTCTTCTGTTTGTCTTTTGTTTCTCTTAAATGCCAGAGCAAGTACCTAATGGCTCTTCTGAAGAATGTGTAACTCCTAGGCTTTCCCATTCTCCTTTCCTCAAAATTACGTGATACTCTGAAAGCTCATCTTACTCTAGTTATTCTTCTGCAGGTTTGAGGCTAATATTAAAGGCTAATAATGTTTGGGTTACTGAGCAGGGAGCCAGGGGAAGGGTTTGGTCTCAAGGCATCCCTTTGCACCATATACGCTTTGGGGTAAGGGAAAATTGGTCCTCGTACTGAATTCAGAAGAGAGTAGATTAACCAACGAATTAATTTAACATTTATTTTGTTATTAAGAATTCTTTCTAAGAATTACTGTGTTGCCAGAACCACTATGTTCATAGTTTGGGAAATGTCCTGAGCTACCTGGTTCCAAAATCCTGTATTTCTTGCAAATATTCTTCACCAGGTGTCACAATGAAGTGTCACTACTAAGTTTTACTGAAGAGCATGTCTTTTTCTGATCTGTAAAAACTGGTATCAGAATAATATTGTCTGAATTCTTCAAATTTCAGTGGTTCAGAGATCAGTTTTGAAGACACTTTATGTAACTGTTTCAGTTATCTGTAATTTCTATACTTCTAAAATATTTTCTTCTAAACTTTTAGATTTAATTTAAGAGGTGACACCACGACTGTTCAGTTAGGGTGTGATCAATGTACAATTCATACATGACCACTTTTTCTCCATGCTACACTACTTTGAGCGAGATCTGCGTTCCGCTGGGTTTTGGTTAACCTTAAACAAAAATATGCTTTTAGAAAACATTTTTATGATGCTGTTGCTGAAGACAGAAATGTAAGTTCAAACTTGCCTTATTAAAGGTTGGATTTTTCTTTTTCAGTCCTTTTTTTTAAGCTGCTCTAGCAGCAGCAGCATAGGGGAACTTCCCTGTGGATCAAGCAGCTGGTTCTACTCATTAGACTTTTCCAGTGTATTTTTGTCTCTAAAGTGACCAAAGCAATTACTATTGTGAAAGGAACAACTATTTCAAAAGCTTCATATATTGTATTTAAGTTGTGAGTGACTCTTGAAATTAATTATAATGTCCCTACAGTCTTTGGCAATGTCTTCAAATGGTGTTTCTTCTGTTTGTATCTTATTACAATGAGGTGGGATCTAAAGTGTGTTTGTCTCTACAGTGACCCAGCAATGAAGCAGTTTCTGCTCTACCTGGATGAGTCAAATGCTTTGGGAAAGAAGTTCATCATACAAGACCTGGATGAAACTCATGTCTTTGTATTAGCTGAATTGGTTAACTTCCTCCAGGAGAGAGTGGGCGAATTAATGGACCAGAACTCATTTCCTATTACTCAGAAGTGAGAAGACAAGAGAAATGAGATTTCTACAAGTTTTGAAACCGTGAATTTCAATAGCATGGGTTGCTTTAATAGATAACACCATGGTTTGTAAGTTCTACATAGAAATGGCTACTGTAGAAAATGCCTCATTTTCATAGACAAAATACTCTGGAATTTTGTTTCTCATTTTGAAAGATTATGGTATCTTTATTAAAATCCTTAAAATTATAGACTTGAATACTTGCCTAGAGAATTTTTGATGCATGCTCTGTTTTTCTGTTAGGATTTTTATCTTGCAAAATGATACGACCCAGAAATTATTGTTTGTGCATTGGAATGCTGTATAAACTCCTCTGACATGTTATGTTTCTGTGGAATGGACTGATTCTGATTATAGTGTGACTGATATAAAATAAAGAGTGTTAAGGTATGATCTGTGCTTAATGGAACATCTCTGTAATTTGAAGGCATGGTCTTATACTGCTTTATCTTAATGGGTTTTATACACCAGAATGAAAGTTGGTGTGAGTGTTTTGTTGTGTTTGTGTTTTGTTTTCCAAAAAAGTAACAAATGTCCCTTACTACTTGCCTCCTTTTACCAAATGTGTGCTTTCTGAGTCATTCTGGGTTTGGGGAGTGGTGGTGGGTATCTGGGAGTTTGGAGGGGAAGGAGGGGTATGGGGGAATGGGGACAACAAAATCCATTACCCTAGATCATCACAAATTAAAGGGGTAACAGAAATGGGAGTCCAATCCTAAGTGTATAATTGCTTAGTCACAATAAACTATGTGATTAGGAAGAAGAAAGATATTTACATACTCTACCTGCAAAGAAGAAAGCTGGTTTGGGACTTTTTGGAGTGTTGGCTTTTTGTTTGTTTGTTCAGCTTAGCTCTTCCTGCCCTACTGATTTGGCTGCAAAGGAAGAGCTTCCTAGTTTGGTAGTTTTTTGTTTAGGGGTTTTGCTTTGTTTTTTTACACTGTACTTGTAACTCTAGTCAGACACTGGCTTATTTAGTAAGTCAGCTACTGTATGATGATGAAACCTGTGAAGATGGCTGCCTGCAGATTGGGCACATACAGATTACAGAAACAAGAATAACGTGTATTATGTTTTCTCTTATCCTACTTCCTACTCAGAATAGTCGAAGTTACTGGATCCAGAAATAATCATTGATAAAAAAATTCTGGGATATTACATCAAAGGGAAGCTTGGTTTTCAGAGCTCCTCAGGTGCGTCAGGTAGATGCCATCTTTTTATCCTTAGGGGAAAAGCAACTGTAAGTAGAAAGGCTTTTATAAGGAACAGTTTTCCTTGCTGACTCTCCCACTGCTGCTTTTTGGCCAGTAGCTATCAATTGGTGGGTTTGTTTCTGTTGGTTATTTGGGTTGTTTGTTGGGTTGTTGTTTTTCAGGGTTTTTCTTTCCCCCCCTTTAGAATAGGGAACATTCAGGAAAAAGTTCCACTAGATGTTTTTAATCAAAAAGCTGTCCAAAGAAAGTTCTGTAGAATTGCATATAGTCAGGCCCATGTGGATGAGCAAATAGCTCTGTAGAATTTAGTTTCATGTAATCTCTGGTACCTTCTCTCTGTATAGAACAATGGGGTTTGGGCCAAGTTGTTTAATCTCTTTCTTTCAGAAGTGAATGCTTCCCCAGTCACAAAAACCAAGAACCAACTACTTATCTTCACTTCAAATAAGAAGTTTAAATCTTTTATTAACGGTTTGTGGTTCCTTACCTCTTTCTTGAGATTGATCAAATATTAACCATATAACTATTTGTGGAAGATTATCAGATGCTCATTTAATGGAGAAATAATCAGTACTTTTAGCATGGCATTTTAGCTCAATACAATTTATTTAGAAGTGTCTGTTTCTTTGGAATCCTTGTTTATTTTCCATCCATATTTTGCTGAAAGGTAAATCATCCCTCACTCTCTCTTCAAATGACAGCATTTGAAAAGTCACATGTGGAATTCCACATGTTAATCTTCTCTATATTTAGCATGTCTAGTGATCCATTTCTATTGAGATTTTCCTTTTAAATCTATAATAAACTTCTTGCAGTTCTTGTCGTTTTCTCCTGGTTAATTGTCCAGCTTTGCTGTCATATTACCTGGGTTCTGGCTTATATTTACAACTGATAAATGGCTTGTATAATACAGAGGGATAGAAATTACAAACTGTACAAACAATACAGTTAGGCATGCATTTTTACACTTTCTGCTTGCAACATTTTTCTATCTTTTTTTCTTAGCAAACAAGTTTATGAACTTTTGACTTCTAAACCTGGCAAGAATTCAATCCTTCCTTCAACCTAACAAGGCCTGGCTGCTCCTAGGCTGGAAGAATAAACAAATGATGTAAAGAAGCAAATTGGTGTCATCACATATGGTCTAAGGAACTGAGTTCTTTGTAGTTCCTAGGGAAAAAAGGGTCTTTAGTCACATAGTATGGTGAAGGAAATCCAGTGAGGAAACTTGAATAAATATATGAATTAATAAAACAAATAAACAAAACACCCAAGGGTTTCTAGTATTTGAAACAATTAGACCTCTGGAAGGTTTTGCTTGTTTTAATATGCACATAATCCTGGAACTTACATGCTATAACAACAAAAACATAATTAAAAAATACCTATCTATATGACTCAGGTGGGAGAACAGTAGATAAAAGTGTTAAAATATCAAGATAGTTTTAGATCGTCAGCATTTACACTTAGAGGTTTTAAATGTTTTTGCTGTTTTTCATTTAGGTGTGAAATATTACTGGTGAGTAGAGCTTGAAATGAAACTGTGTTAATATATTTTTTAAAGGCTCGATGCATTTGAGAATAAAAACTGAAGGAGATCTTTTTAAATCTATACGTTTTGATTACAGAGTTGTGGTAAGAAAGTTAGCTCTCACTCCATTTGGAATATTATATGATAAGTTAATGTTTGTATCCATTACTAACAGGTTCACTTTTTTGCTAGTATCTAGCACAGGCCCTTTACTCTGCTCAGGTTCTGCTTGAGCAGCACAAATAGAGCTTGAACGACAGACTTGTTGCTGCTTGTTGACGCACCAGATTTTATCTTGATGGACTTTTCACTGCTCACTTTTTGCTTTCAGAGTTACAAGTATCTTGTCTGCTTGAAGAAGAGCATGGTTAGAACAATTACCTAAAGGACACTTCATTTATTACTTGCTACTGCCTTATACTGAAATCTAAAAAAGATTGCAAGTTCACTTGTTTGCATTTTGTGATATAAACAGTTGCTCTTGGGTAGTTACTATAACTCGAACATGCTCCTAAGTACTGCTTTCATTAATACAAATGCAAAAGCTAAAGAGTAATATTTGACAACAAGATGAGAAAGATCTCTAAAGCAAGGTAAGAGAATTTGAGTAATTCAAAGTATGTTACATGGGAAGAGAAGGTGGAAACTGAAAATGCAGCTTCCCAATAAAATAAAACACCTTGTTTTTATTGAAAATTATACTATTGTGTAGCGGGGGCAGCAACAGACACTTGACGCCCAAACTTAAATACACTTTCGGAATTGTAACCTTCCGCAGCTGTTGCCACTCTGACACTCATTATTGGCTAATGATGTTGTTTACATTACAACGTCCTTCTGTAATTGGTTAATTGTACACATCTGCTGAAAAGGTAGGCAGCAGCTTCTTCTGATCTCAGTAGTTAGTTCCTTAAAGGTACATTGCACTAATTACAGAGGCAGTTCAGTACACAGCTTTACCCTTTAGGTCAAATACCATATGAAATCCCGACATTATTGGGCATTTTTGGTTTTTTGTTGAAGTCTCAGGTTTTTTTTTAAAGCTTATTAATGGGCTTCAAAGAAAGCTGTATAAAAAGCAAATAAGCCTAAATGCTGCCACTTATTTAGATACTTTTACAAATTGTGGGATAAGCTAATTCTGGAGAGTGGGTTATTTTACCATGGGTGTTGGCAGCACAATGATTATGACCCTGGTTAGTCAGTATAGATAGGGACTATAATTTGTTTTGCTTCTGACCAGTGTGTAAGTACCCTCTCTTCTCTGGTACAACAATTAGCCCAGGAAGAATAATTGTCCAGTAAAGGAGGAAATAACCAACAATCACTAGAGAGAATGGATGTGGCCTCCAGAAAGCAAGCTGTGTTGACAGAAAATAGAGAAAGCTTCAGGGAATTCTACCATTTTACCTGAGAGTACCCAGACTGAGTGGGTTTGACTCTGTAGCTAAACTGCTGGTGTTATTTCAGAAAATGGTAAGTATCTGGATCCATTTGGAATGACAGTGTTTTTGTTTATTTGCTTAATATGCTTATAATGGTAGTTCGGGTGTTTTGTGGGGTTTGGTTTTTTTAATATTTATTTAGCACAGTGCTGGGAGCTAGATGGCTGTGTGATATGCTCTACTAAACCTCGAAGTGCTGGTGTACAGTAAGAAATTCTGGTTTACAATCTTTTTGGGCTTGTAGCATATCTTCTCATTCTCTCTCTTTTTTCCTAATGTACCGTAACAACAGTTTTTATGTTTTTTTCTCACTCAACTCTGGGGCCGCTTCATGTATGTGAGAACAATCTAGATAACATGTATTTTATGCATTAACAGGACTGTTTACTGTGAGCTGAAGTAAACAGAATTGTTTACTGTGAATTGGAGATAATGATATTTCATAGTGTTAAGTGCCTTATGTTAGCCTTTTATCACTGTAAACTGTCCAATTTCAGTCAGCCTCTTGGCTGAGCTTGCAAAAGTAGAGCTCTAAAAAACATATAAATGTATGTATGTATTTTTATATATATATATAAAAGCAACAAGTCTTTAATCATATAAAGCAACACAGTCAGAGAGGTTTATTTTGCTCTTCTGATCAAGCAATAGGCTATTGAAGAAAACAGTAACCTTTTGTAATAACGTTTTTTGTAGTTCCAAATTCCACACAAATTTCCATCCTGACTCCTTGATTATCCCACAAATTATCCTGTTAAAGCTGATGGTGATTACTGTGAAATGAGGCGTTACTCAGTATGTCAGAATTGGGTGTCTGTGTTTTGTAATTCAGACTGTGGCAAGGCCTACAAAATTAAGGCTATACAAAAGTAAGGATTCAATAAATAGAAGTTCATAGTGATGGAAGAACAAATTCTTCCTAAACTAAGTCATAATCTTTGGTCTAATGACTTAATTAATAAGATTTAAAAAATTGAATATCTGATAGAATTTTGATGTGGAGCTGGTTTGTTTGGGTTTTTTAATGCAGAATAGAAGTAGTATTTTACCCATCACTGTTTCAGATCTTCGGGACTGATCAGCTGACAATTTTAAGTCAGACCAGTAAGGGGAGCTCTTACCAATATTTTAAGCTGCTTTTAAAAGAATTGCTGCAGCCTGGGCAACGGTGGGGCAGAGACTTCGGGTGCTTTGGAGCTTTAGATATGCATTCAGCTAGAGATGAACTTCAAAGGATCCTTCTAAAAAGTTACTTGCTGTAGGAGATTTTGGAATGTAGTATTTTTAACTCAGAAACTTCTTGGATTTTTAGTTATCCAGTGTTTCCTTTCTATACTTAGGTACACAATTGTGTTACATTAAAATCTTCTGAAATGAGTCTGAAATATGGTCTTCCCTTCAGATGTTACTGGTAGCTCTGTGTATCTCCACACCAAGAGCCTACTTTAGGAATTGTTCTGTATTAAGTTAAATAATTTTTAGTGAGTGTAAATCAAAAGAATACGTTTATAAGAAGTAATGTTTAGGATTTTTTTCCTCTTTATTTCCTTATATTACAAAATACATGTGATTGTAGGGTCCCTGTTCCTCAGAGCACATGCACCACACTATATGGAAGACACATGCAACATTCAGTCTCACTGTATTTCAGTTTGCACTGGTGGTTTCTGCATTTCTGTCCCTACAGTGTTGCTAATAGTATATGGAAATGAGGCATATGGAAAGCTTTTCCATCATGGGCCACCACAAAATGAATGACTTTATTGTTTTACACCGTTATAAATGTAAAATTGAGAATGTTCCCTACACAAACGAACCAAATGCCACAACAACTACTGATTAAGTTTTAATATCGGGGGGGGAAAAAAACCCTAAGACCTTGGATATCAGTGATTGCATTTTTCATATAGACAGAAAAAGTAATTTTCTCAGTTCTGATTGCATAGTAGTAATAAGAGGATTAACTAGAGAATAGAAACAGAATATAACATTGCTGTCCGTGAACAAATTTTTAAAGTGAAATTTTTAGAGTATCACTGTAAGCTTTTAGCTTTTTGTGTTTGAACAATTTTAAGTGTTACTAACAAGTGTAAGGTTCCTGGAAGAAATCTCATTTTCAAATTAATGTTTTTCTTTTACCAAAAGAAAAGCAGACTCATAATACCCATTCAAGAATGTGCTTCAACACTTCAAAGAAAATCCATCAAACACCAAAACTGACAGATATTTGATTAGCCACATAACTAGCCCCTCAGGAAAGAAAGAGCAAGCAAAATTTCTGGATGACTATAGATTGAAGGAGTTGGCTGTCAGAGCTGTACAGTTTTTCATTTTGCTATTACAAAAAAGGATGGACTCCGTTGTGAATTACAGCACACAAGAACACTGGGTACACTTGCAGCTGTGAAGAGATCACTTGCAGATAAGAAAATATTGTGCATTTCTACAATGTTGGCATAGCTGATACACTGAGAGAGATACACGCACCAAACAAAGCCCTATGATCTGTCCCTGTTTTGTGTGTTGTGTTCCTGATGGATAAAAGCTAGAGGGGTGAGATAGGAGGACAAAAGAGCAAGAAGATGGGAAAGTGTGTTTTAGAACTATATTATTTCCTGTTAATTCTGAAATGCAGCAAGATCAGAAGGAGCATAAAGACTGAGAGATTGCACTCCAATTAATTTTAATTTTGTATCCAAAAATATACCTGCAATTTATACTTGAACTTAATTGGTTTACAAAAGATTCTGTATTTATTGTCAGAGCAAACATAACACAAGGACTGAGAGACAAGTTTTCTTAATAATATGCCTATTAGTCTACCTTGCTTTCCTAGTTGGCACCACTTTTCCATGTGGAATGATAATGTAGTTTTGCTTCCTTTTACTCTCTGCATTCTCCTACACTGGTAACTCTCTTTAGTGTAAAATGTGTTTTGCATGTGTGTCGTATTTATATCATTAGATATACAGGTATTCCAGAAGTCGGAGATTCAGCAGTGATGAGTAACCCTGAAATAATTATGGCCTTCTGTATCATCAATCAGCTTGAAATTAAGATGTGAAAGAAAAATCTCTACTCAGCTGTAAAATGAAGTATGCTCTCCCTCTATTTGGTTTTGGTTTTGGTCCAAATGGAGACTATTTTTATCTTTTAATTTTAGGAAAGTTATAAAGTCAGTATAAAACTGAATAAAAAAGAGGCCTGGTTTCTCAAGGAATATTTGAAATTAGTATTTTTAAGCACAGCCATGGCAAGGTCAGTGTGATAGAGGACCGTGACTGCTTTGTGCTACTGGCCAGGTCATCATTTGGACAGAGGGAGCTGCAAACAGTATTTGAGAAGATTAATAGCGTAGAAAAGAGGAATAGGCAAAGCTAAGCATCTGAACAAATCTGTCAGGAGGACCAGGGAACCTGAAGCCTCAGAATTAGTAAACATTTCCCCTCTTGGCTTTGAGTAGGGGTTTTTAAAAAGCTATTTCTGCTGGTTTAGCCTGCTGTGTGTCAGAAGGAGTTGTAGGGAGTGGGAAGGAAGGATTCTGAGGGTGTATGTGTTTCAGAAGGTGGTTCCTTAAAGTTGTTTGCTACAAGTATGAAAAACTAGACCAAGATGAGACTACCTTTTCAATATGCAAGTTATTCTAGCTCATTTTTTAATATACTACAAAACAAAAGGAACTCTGAAGGTCATATAAAGAACTTTCATTGTTTGAATTGCTAACCACAAGAAGCAACCCACTACACCTCTAAATTTGAAACAGTGAAGGAGGCTTTGATGTAGTGCAGTTTTCATAGTCATCACAGTTACATGACTATCATAACCAAAGCAAGTCATAAAAACAAATAGAGAAGACTCTGGGTGTTGTCTACCTGGGCTTTAGTTAAGCCTGTGACATTAACTGTCATAGCATTCTTCTGGAGAAACTGGCTGCCCATGGCCAGGCTGGGTGCACTGTTTGCTGAGTGAAAACCCGGCTGGATGGCTGGGCCCAGAGTGGTGGTGAATGGAGTTATACCCAGCTGGCAGCTGGTCACTAGTGGTGATCTCCAGGGCTCAGTGTTGGGGGGGGCATTCCTGTTTAGTATCTTCATCAATGATCTGTACAAGTGGATCAGGGACACGCTCAGTCAATTTGTGGGTGATGCCAAATTTGTCAGGAGTGGCAATCTGTCAGAGGGCAAAAAGGCTCTGCAGTGGGATCTGGACAGGCTGGATCAATGGGCTGAGGCTAATCGTATGAGGTTCAGTGAGGCCAAGTGCTGGATCCTGCGCTTGGGTCACAACAGAGGGGATGAGTGGCTGGAAAGCAGCTCAGAAGTAAAGGACCTGGATATGCTGTTTGACAGCCAGCTGAACATGAACCATCAGTGTGGCCAGGTGCCTAAGAAGGCCAATGGCATCCTGGCTTGTATCAGTAATAGAGTGGCCAGCAAGACCAGGTAAGTGATTGTCCCTCTGTACTCAGCATTGGTGAGGCCACACCTCAAATCCTGTGTCCAGTTCTGGGCCCCTCACTACAAGAAAGTCATTGAGCTGCTGGAGGCATGTTCAGAGAAGGGCAACAGAGCTGGTGAGAGGTCTCAAGCACAAGTCTTATAAGGAGCGGCTAAGGGAGCTAGCGTTGTTTAACGTGGAGAAAAGGAGGCCCACGGGACACCTTATTGCTTTCTGCAACTACCTGACAGGAGGTTGTGGTGAGTTGGGAGCTGTCCCTTCTCCCAAGTAACAAGCAATAGGACAAGAGGAAATGGCCTCCAGTTGTTCCAAGGGAGGTTTAAGTTGGATATTGGAAGAATCTTCACCAAAAGGGTGGTCAGGCATAATAAAATTGCCTGAGGTAAGTGGTGGAATCACCATTCCTTCAAAGTTCAAAAGGCATGTGGATGTGGAAGATGGGAAACGTGGGTTTAATCGGTAACATGGCAGTGTTGGGTTAATGGTGGACTTGATGATCTTGGAGGTCCTTTCCAATCTCTGTTGATTGTATAATTCTACAATATACTTACCTTGTGTGAGAAAGATACCTTTCCTTGTCCAACAATAGTTCTTTAGGCAGGAAAAGGATGTTTTGCAATCCTTAGACAGAGTACCATCACTGTAAGCCTCAAGCAGGTGGTGGGGATCTCAAGGGAGAACCAAAGCAGGAAACTGAGGTACTACTAGGGATAAGCAGGCCTTTCACATCTGGAATTTATTTTGTGTCCTTCAAAAACCAGGATTAAAATGATCAGGGAGATCCTTAATCACATGTTCATTAAAGTATGGGATATTTTTGAAATTATTTTATTTGGACATAGAGCTGCAGTCTGTCATTGTAATATTGTACTGGTTTAAAGGCAAACTGACAGGAGAAATGAACCC